>JACDOX010000150.1:1081015-1322101 GCA_014549065.1 Cardinalis cardinalis
GGCGGCCCCGCGCCCCCGCGGCGCAGCGGGCGCTGTTGCGCAACCCTGCCCGGCACTGCCGGCTCCCTGCCCCCGCCGCCGGCTCGCCGCGGCTCCCGCGGAGACGGAGCGCTGATTCATGGGGCCCCGCGCCGGCTGCCTCGGCGAGGAGAGCGCGGCGCTGCCGCTGCCCCCGCGCGGGGTGTGAAGCCCCGGCCCCTCCTCCGCAGCCCCGGGCTCGCCCGCCCTGCTCGGGAGTGTGGTCCCTGCCGGGAGCCGCCGCGCCTGGCGCACAGAGGGAAGCGTTGATGCATCGCTGTGGAAATTCATTGTGTGACTTTCTGGGTATTTACTGAGTTTCAGACCGAGATGCAGCTCTTGAAAGCTTTATGGGCACTAGCAGGAGCAGCGATCTGCTGTTTTCTTATATTTGTCATCCACTCACAGTTTCTTAAAGAAGGTAATTGTATGTGCATGTCTACATATCCTGTTCTTTAATACTAAGATCTTTACGAGGTGCCTTAATTATTTTTACTGTTTCCAGTATGTTCTATTTACAGCAGTGCTTCCACGCTATTTTTCCTTTCCGTTAAAGCCTTCTCAGTTTTGTTGCTTTAGGTAATAGGGAGGCTTAGACTTACATCTTTGCTAAATGTATATATATTATATGTATATATAAATATATATATATATGAAATCTGTATGATGTTTATATTCGATGTTTTAGCTTACGTCTCGTTTCTTTATGGGGTACGTATAGTGTATAGAAAATATTTGTTGCTATCAGATGACCACAAAACAGTAGTCATCATGGGAATATTAATAAACCAAAAAACCCCTTAACAAGTAAACGTCTTATTTTTATACCAAATCAATAGGCATCCTTTGCCTCTTCCTTATTCAGTACATTTTCAATAGATGGCACTAAAGTTCTATGGAAAGGGCAGGGCAGAGCAAATCCTGGGCATTCAGCGTCTTCCTTCTCTTCACTGCCCCGAAACGGGAAGAGGCCTTTGCGTGGCTTCAAGGCTCCTGTTTTTACCACCTTCTGGTCAGAAAACTGCGATTACAATTTTTAGGAGAAAATAATTTGAATTGTCGGGCAGGTTTTCCTCTTTTTTTTCATCTTTTTTTTTTTTTTTTTCCCTACTTGAATTGGGTGAAAAAAAATGTTTGATTAAGTGAGCAGAGGGATTTTTCCTGGGGAGTAACCCTTGTATTGCTCCTTTTTTTGTTTTGTTTTCTTTCCTCAGGAAATGAGTATTTTCTTTTTTCCTCTACTGCTAAAATAGTCAGTCCATTTGTTACTTGTATAGCAAACTCTAGTCTGAGATTCAAGTGTGAATCCAGAAAAATGTATACATATTTTGTGGTGTATGGGAAAGTCCAGTCCTGTTTTTTCAGCAGTTTTAACAAAAATAACACAACAATATGGGGGTTTTGGTGAACCCGTTTTTTCTTTTTTTACCATTGTAGTTGAGAGTATAGCTGGAGGAGAAAGGAGCTAAGCTTGGCTTGGAGTGCTGGCTGTGTAAAGCAGGGAAAAAACTTTTTTGTGACTGGGACAAAGTTTCACTCAAGGCTGGGCAAAGTGACTACCTTGCAACCTCTGAGGCATCGGTACTGATTTCAATTTAGTGTCAGTCTAAGCAAAACATGAGACTCTATGTTCTCAGAGACTTTTTTTTTTTTTGTTCTGAAATTAACAAAGTCTGTTTGATTAATTTTGGGAACATAATTCAGATACCTCCAGTGCTAAAGATTTCTCCTTTAAGAAACCTACCCATGTTGTTATTCATTGTGTGCAATGACTCTCACATAGTAACTTATTTAACATTCTTTTGAAATGCTCAGACAACTGTATTTTTATGTATCTGTCTAATGACATGGCCTGTTCTCAGGAGATTTTTGCAGACTTTCAGGCTATTTTTTTACTCTATTTGCCATTATACTGCTTTTTTTCTTCTTCAATATTTTAGGGCTTGAGGTCTGTGTTACTGTAAAAAATCCTCAAAAGAAGAAGCATTTTGTTTCCCTTAAAATATTTCATCCTGCCTTGTAGGAATAGAAAACTTGCAAATGAAAACAGAGCCCATGGCAGTACATGAAGGACTTCTAACACATTTTACATTTTTCTAGCAATTATAACCATTTTTAACATGGACTGCAGACAGCAAACTGAAGCTCTTTAGCTTGTTGGATAACTTCATTAGATCAGTTTGTTTATATTTGTTCCTGAACCATTTCTGCTTTCTTTAGCAATGAAAACTATATACTGACTGTAAATTGCACATACTGGGACAGCTGTCAGACTTTTCTTGACAGGTGCTAATCTCCACGATAGCATTTTGGCCCTTTCCATGCAATTACTTCAGCAGTGTATGTATTCCTTCCTCCCTGTGGTTTCAATAAAGGCAGGGAATAGTTTGGTGGAGTTGAATGAAAACCTACGTAGTATGACTGAGCTTTTTTTTTATGAAGAACTTTTAATATCCAGTAAAAGTGAGTGGTTTAAGCATAAGATATCTAAATGAAGGCAAATAAAAGAATGAGAAATAGATAGCACTGGATTTAAACTATGTATTGTAAGCAGTTTGCAAAATAAAATTTACTTTTAGGGTTTTTTTTTTCATGTTTGAACCTGGTGTTTTATGTTACTTTCAATAAGAAAACAAAAAGTGTGAGGAAAGAACTAGCAAATAATTTAACCATATGCCTACCACATTAGTTTATTTAATAAATATGTATAAAGAAGAATATGTGTGAGATTACCTCACTACCTTCATAAGATTTGAAATAGTTTTCTGATGTCCGAGTCATCCCTTTACATTATAATTTTGTAAAAAGTTAGGAAAGATATGTCTTATTGCACATGATGTTAGACTGTTGATTTCCTGGCCAAAAGATTAATTTCCCATTGGAGCCTAATGAGCTACACAGGCTTGCTGTTTGTAACTCAGCTGTGTGGTCAAATTCCGAAGTTAGATGCTTGGACATTTTAATTTGATTATTGCTTGTGCAGAAGGATAATTTTCTGTTGTCCCAATGAACAGTCAAATAAGCCACCAGTTTGAGTAGCTTGATCAGATTAGCTGATAACACCTATCTCCTGAGACAAGCTGATGGTACAAGTCCATACACCAAGCATCTCTGTTGTATGCAGTACAGTTGATTTAAGAAGAATGACATGTAAAATTAATTAAAGTTCAAACCTGATTTATTTATGCATATTCTTTCAATTTTTGCATCTTTCAAAATATTTACTGCTTATTATTTTTCCAGGGCTAGATTTTAACAGAAAACTGACATAATCTTCACTTCACAAAAAAATATATAATTACTACATATATTTTTCTGTGTTCATTTTCCTTTTACTCACTTGGAATTACTGATGTTATGTGGTAGGTTATGGTCTTGTGGCCTATTAGCACATTGTATTTTTTATAATTTCAGTTGTACTGTGTGGCTACAGTGTGTAGAACTTCCATGACATCTAGCTGAAACTTATTACCAGAACCAAACCCTCCTTCAGTCCCATTCATAAGTATGAGATTGTATGTTGCAATAGCCAACTGAGATTTTTTTTTCTATAATTAGTGTTAATTTCATGTTGATTTCATTTTAGTTCCTGTGCTGAAGTGGGCCTGTCTTAATTCTTAAATATTTTTATAAACGTTTGTGGATTGAGGCAGTTTGGTAGTAGCATTACATTATTACCGTATAAATGGTGTTAAGAAACAATGAATGCTTGTTCTGAGATGAGTGGGAAAGAGCTGTATAAATGTCTATTTTCCTGAATATGTTTTTTTCAGGGAGTGAAGAATGGGTAACACAGGGTGCCATTTTTCCACACTTAGGCTTTTGTGTGGAAATACAGGTCGTCCTGTGGCTAATCCGTTCCCCTATGTCCAATCTGTCCTTCAGTGTTTCTAAAAGATGAATAGAGCTGTGAACCCAGAAAAGGGTATTGTGATATATAATTGCAGTCCCATGCCTGTCTGATCTTCAAGCAAAGCAGTTTAACATACTCTAGTCAGCTGCAGTCAGTATGAGAATGTTTAAAATTTCAGTATCTAAAACTTTTTGCAAAGACTATTGAAAATTAAAAGTAACCAAGTGTATTCACTACTCATGTCTGATTTTAGGTGATTAATTATCTAATATTGTTTAACACATTTATTCAAAGAGAAATTAAAAACATTTGAGTTGATGTTACACCCCATTAATTGTGAGAACTCCTTTGCCCCTGACAAGGACCTCTTTCATGTAGTAGAACATTTTAACCATTCAGACGCTGCAGTGATGGGGAAAGGTGAAGGATACAGTTTCCAAGTGTGTCTTTGAGTCTCGTGGAAAGTAGGGCAGTTATGGAGTAACTTGAGAAGGGTGTGTGTACATGGAAGCCAAGGTGTGTTACGGCCCTGGATGTACTTTAAAACTTTTTTTACATGCTGATAGCTCACTGCGGGGTAGAAATGTCTAATTTATCAAAAGGTGTGTTGATGTTTTGAATGGCTTAGGAGATTTGGCTGATGTTAGCTTTGTTTGGAGAGGGACTGAACAGGAGCAGATTAAATCTCAAGAATCTTTCTTAAAGTATAGAGGATTGGAATATTCAGATCTCAAAACTAGATTCCTAATCTGTTGGGTAGATGTTCAGCAAGCTCTGTAAAATAAGGTGATTTTCTGTTGATACACTGCAGTAGTTGAGACAAGAGAATTCCAGTGGTTCTTTTATAACCAGATGATTATGGCTATAAACCAAAATTAAGTGTAATTTGTGCAGCTTTACTGTATACTTATATATATATGAATAAGGTATCTGTTTAGCAAATTTTTCATAGTTATCTTTTTTTTTCTCCTCAGACAAAAATTAGCAATTATTGGTTACACTTGTAGGCACTTCTGTGTCAATTCTATTTATAGAAATTAGTGGCACAATAGTAAAAAATACTACAGCACTTTTTAAAAAAAGAGTGCAGTATTACACATAATAACCTGGCTAAGTTTTATACTTAATATCTTTTTTCTGTCACTTTTTATACAGATTTAAATACTTCATCCTGCTCTAAAACTACAGAAAAAGCTTTTTTGCATATTTTTCTTTTTAGCATGTACGTTTTGACACTGACAATAATAGGGCACATATTCTGTTTAGAAGTCTGTGTAACCCCAAAGAACTCTGCTGCCTCTTCTGCTAATGTTTGAAAATGTCTACTGATAGTATACCCAAGATGATTTTTAAAGAGCTTTCTGCTCATATAACCTGATGGCTTGAGGAAGCTGGTATTGCTAATGTTTATTGCTGTGTAAAACCTTTTGAGGAAAGGAGCTGTTATCTTCTAAAACGTTTTGAGCCTTTGGCCCTCAAAATTTTCCTAGAAAGAACTTGAATGTGACTTAGTATGACAGATAATATTGCTATCTTTTCATTTGTCTTCTATCTTTAAAACATTAAAAAATACTTGAATCAGTTAAATGCAGAAGGATAATTCCTTTTAAGAATGTAGGAGGAAAAAAAAGTTTTGTTTTGTTTTATTTTTTCAGTTTTCCTTTTTATGCTTTACCTGTGTCTCAAAACAGTAGGATACCTTGCATACCAGATGTGCTGCATATGTTACCTATATATAGTAAAACTGAGTTGAGGACGGCGTGTCCCAGCTGCAAATTTGCTGAAGGGTTTGTTACATTTAATGCACAGTTGTATAATTTTTTTCTACTGTCTCTCTTCCATACACTTTTTGGAGGGATGTTGTGAAGAGGCAGATATGAATGATATTTTCAGTGCAGGACATCAGGATAGAGAGAAGCACAGAATGCAGAAGTGGAAAATTTAATCTTCCCATCCAGGAAACAGAATTGGTGGTTGAAAAGCCCTAAGCTTGAATAAGAGCTACATAGGAAAGAAAATGTGAAAGGTATCCAATCTCTCTTTGCATTTTTGATACAGTTTTATGGCAGCTAAATAGAATTAAGACCCATTTGTGGCTATGTAATGGTGTGTGGCTCATTGGAGCTACAGAAAAATGAGAGGAGGTCCTGCTTTGAGATAAAATATCTTTGTATTTGAAATTTTTTGATGTTTCCAGTCCATTGGTTTTTTTGGTTTTCTCAATAGGATTAGAGAGGTATAGCAGAGAAAGGAAGCAATGCAAACAAAATTCTCAATAATTTTCTTTTCAAGGAGGCAGGAAAGATGTTCTCTGTGTGGCATCTGCTGTGCTGGGATGTACCAAGAGGGGGAGTCTGACAGGTTTTCTGCCTATGGGAGGAAGCTTTGAAATAGTCTTTCACTTTGGGTGTTTAATATGAACGACTTGTATGTTTTCACAGGGAACTGCACCATCGATGGTATAAATCTCCCAGTTTTCCCTACTGAGCAACTTAAAAAAAGCCATTAGCAAGAGATTTTTCAGTAGCCTTTTTAGGATTGCCTGTTTTCATAGCCCAGGAGCACAAGTGATGAATTATTGACCTTTCTCAGCATTTATCAGCACTACCTGTTCCTAAAGGCAGTGCTATAGACTGGAGTGAGTCACATCATACAAAAGTGCATGCTTTTTAGATCTGTTGGTTAATATTTATTTTTCTTGTTTCTTAGCAGGCATACACTGTATCAAATATTAAACTCCCCAAAAAAGACACACACAACTGAGACTTTTTGAAACTGAACTAAAAGGCCAAATAATAAAAAAAGCATGTATTTACAAGTTGAGTTCAATATAATATTGCTGAGAGAAGCCATGTTTTTTTTAAAATTCACTAGTCAAAACATAGATAAAATTATTGTCTTCTTGTATATATTTAAAAAAAATCTTTATAATCACATGAAGAAAAGACACAACACAATGTACTAATTAAAATAAAAGTATTTGTTTTCTGGTAGTATTTAGATATCCCAGTTGGAATTGGTCATTCAGCCGAGTATGACTGGCCAACTGGGGTATCTGTTCCACCCAATATTGTATTTTAGCTAAGATTTATTTTTCTTGGAAATTACATCCTCGTGCTAGTTATAACCCATAGTGATAGTAGCTTCTGCTTAAAAAACCCTTCTATTTGCCTAAATGTGCTTTCTATGCATATTCTAGAAATCCAACACAATATAGTGAATCTGCCTATTCATTATATTTTACCTTTGGCACCACATCAGTTCACAAGTAAATCTTACTCAGAGCAATAGATCTTCCTACTAATTGTTGTTAGTCTTGTGAGAAGCAATGAGTAGCATGTTTGGAATATGTCCAAACAGGAAATTAATATAGAAATAAACAGTACTAATATTTTCTAGAGGCAGACTGTGCACTAATGTGTGTTTTCACATGAGTGATGTATTATTTTTGACCATATAAAGGAAAGGAGATTGTATTAATTTATCAGGTAAAAAAATTATTTGTAATGATATTTTCTGAACCTCAGCTTTTTTCTAACATTCCACAAGGCTATGAGGTGTTTGAAAGTCTGCATGTTTAATTGTAGTCACACATGAGAAAAGATTAAGTGGATCCATAGGAGAACAAAGGGAATAGCTAAATCTTTAGGAGATATGACCTAGAAAAAAGAACTAAGACACTAGTATTACCAAGTTTAGAGAAGAGATTACTAGCATGATAAAAGATTTCAGTGGGTAAGATTCTTTCTTGAGAATAACAAACCATCCTTTCTGTGAAGTGGGGAGTTCATAAGAAGCAAAGAATGCAAGCTGATTTGAAGGAAATTCAAGCTAGACATTGGGAAAGGTTGCAGCAGGGCAGATTTGTGCTGGTGCTGTAGGGAGAACTTGCTATTGGCAAGAACAGTTAAGCATTGAGATAGATTGTCTTGAGAAGTTGTGGAATAGGAGAGTTTTATTTTCGGATCACAATCTTGTCTGTTGGGAACAGTATTCTTAAATTGAACCAGACAGATGGACTAGGTGATTTCTTGAAGTCCGATTCTCTGAAATGTGCATTTACCTAAAACTTAGGTGAAAGATATTTAAACATCTAACTTCAGGGCAATTTTCTGTTGGCTGCTGAAGTCAATAGGCTCATGAGAAATTATCCTAGTGTCTGAAAATATCAGAGAACAAAAAAATCCAAGAAATCAGCTAGTGTTTTAAGTATTTTATTAGCTGAATCATACCTTTTTTTTTAGTTGCAGATGTAATTTAAAAACAAACAATAAAAAATAGTAACAGAAAATATCATGATTCATGTAGATGAAGATTACTTTCTAAACAGTGTTTGTCTTGCAAGCTATTTAGGACTCAAAGATGTCCTGAATCGGGACTGTGCTCTGTTTGCACTTCTTCATATGCAATGAGCAGTGAAATGAAGATATTAGGCTAATTCATATTCTGGTATTCCTTATAAGATGTGGATTTGTGTTAAAGATTGTTTCTTTCTGCCAGTCTGCTCTTGTTATCCCAGCATGTGAAGGGCTTATCTCCAGGTTATCCTATGACTACTCTGACATCTGATATTGGAAACACAGAACCTGCCCCACAACAGAGGGAGCTGCAAATGGCTTTGTAAAATTCTCTGCTAACATGGGCCTGTTTGGTACTATGGGTTGTTAAAAACTTTGTGTTCATTGCAGTCTGCAATGGTGTTTATCTTGATGCAGTGCTGCCCAATTTTTAGATGTCTGTGTAGTTCCAAATCTGTTAGCAAAAGAAGAATTAGCAAGTTGTGCTGACAGAAATGCTTCTGGGTTGATGTAAGGACAGGGTCAGATCACTCACTAATTACCATCACAGACAAATTCTTCTTAATAAAGAAATAATTCAGGGAAGAATTAATTTAATTTATTGCCAATGAAAAGCAGAGTAGAGTCACAAGAAACAAACCCAAATCTTGAAAGACCCCTGACTCTCTTCTTCCTGAGCTTCACTTCACTCCCAATTTTTCTGCCTTCTCCTCTGAGTGGTGCAGGAGGATGGGGAAGAGGAGTTGCAGTCAGTTCATCAAACATTGTCTCTGTTGCTCCTTCCTCTTCATACTCTTCCTTGTCTCTAGCATGGGGTCCCTCCTATGGAGGACACTCCTCCACAAAGTTCTCCAGCATGGGTCCTTCCGTGGGGTTAGTCAGTCAGGGGCAGACTGCTGCAGTGTGGGCTCCTCTCTCCCTGGATCCACAGGTCTTGCAGGAGCCTGCTCCATTGTAGATTTCCTGTAAGGCCACAGCCTGCCTCGGGCATCCATCTATCCTTCTGTTTTAGCACGGAGGAGTCCTTCAGAGGCTGCAGGGGGAACTCTGCTCTACTGTGGATCCCATGGACTGCTGGGGGGCAGCTGCCTCTCCATGGTCTTCACAGAAATCTCTGCTCTGACACCTGGAGCACCTTCTCCCCTTCTTTACTGGCCTTGGTGTCAGCAGGGCTGGCTGTTTCTCTCCCATATTCTCATTCCTCTTTTTCGAATGCTGCTGGTGTTGCACAGCCTCCTCTTAAATATGTAGTCACAGAGGTGCTACCACCATCACTGATGGACTCAGTTCTGGCCACAGTGTGTCCATCTTGGAACCGCTTGGCATTGGCTTCCTTGGACACAGAGGAAGCTTCCAGCAGCTCCTCACAGGAGACATCCCTAAACCGCCCCCCACTTCTCCCCAAACATTGTTGTGCAAACCAAATATATTCATGGTCCACAGCTTGTGCTTGGAGCATGCTTTGTGTGGAATTATTTTGTGTCTGTGGAACAGTTAGGCACTACCGAGTTTTTCTACTTAGAGCCTGGGTACTAGTTCTTGCTTTCTTTAGCAGGACTAATGTTTCTTAAAAGACAAGAAATAAAAGTTTATTGAAGTTACTATATGACAAGTTAAAATTTCTTTGTCCCTCTATGCTAGCTTTTGAAAAAGCACGTGCATTTTATGTGGTTTTGTGTTGACTGCTAATTAATCCTGACAGCGATGTTATCTGATATCTTTTGAAATTTGCTACTTTCTTTATTGTGTTAAATTACTTTTTATTTCCTGCATTATTCTTTCAATACAAATTTATGCCTTTAAGGAAGAAAAAAACCAAACCTCTGCTCCATTACTCTGACTTGCACATGTTTTGGAGATGTGCATTGTGAATCTGGGAATAGATTTAGCCTCAAGAGTATCAAACAGTTGTTTGAAATGGTCAATGCTTGAGTATCACCTTGCTTATGGCTATGAACTAATTGAGATTAAACTAAAATGGTTGTGAAGATGCTTTTTCTTCCTGTGCATCAGCAGGTCCCATTATCTGTTAATCCTTTAAAAGTATTATTTAGTCATTAAGAGAAATGAATGTTCTTTTTTATTCCTCTTTTGTTCTAGCTTTTGCCTTTGTTTTTACAATGCATGCTGGTAGAGGAAGTAAAGAGGCTTCAGCTTCATTTATTGTGAAAAGATCTTGTAACTGTTTTAAGCATTTTTGTGTACTTGGCTATAAAACTATATAGATTGTACCAGATGCTGCCATATCTTATTTTATAGAATTATAATGGATGCTGACGAGTTTTAGATGCAAGCCTTAAAAGATAAAAATAACTTTGCTGTGTGTTATTTTCTTTGGTAGAATATAGTAACAGTCCCATTTTGTTGACTCTGTTCAATTTTTCATTATTTTGATTAACATTTTAGTAAAACTTCTTGTATTTTATTATTCTAAGAAGTTTTGTATCTTCCCTAAAGACTGTTAAAACATTAAATGTGTATTTTACCTGGTTTTTAGCAAATAAGAGACATGATTTTTAGGTGGCCTGAATACCCGAGAACTCCCATTACCTGCAGTTAGAGGCTGTATAATAAAACCAGGATTGACCATTTTTGTGGCCATGTCCACCTACTAATTTAATGTCAAGGCCCAACAGATTTATTATAACTACTGGTTAATTCATAAATAGACAAATATCCATTTTGTTGTGATATATAGGCATCGCTTGTACTGCTACATATTTTTAAAAAAAGGAGTTATATGCTTAATTAGCAGCAGCTTCTCCTTCTTGTTGCACTTTTCTGATCCCAAAAGCATTTTGCAAACCACACGTGACTTTTCACTTAACCACACTGAAACTTTGGTAACAGCCTTAAGAAAGTAGATCTGTAAGATATGAAAGTTGAAGGGAACAATATGATTGTTTGATGTTAGGAATGAAATCCTGTCTCCATTGAAATTTATGTTGAGCTTCTTGCTGTTTTCATTTATGCTTCTGTACAGCACTAAGATTTTACTTTGGTATACTTTTGCCTTGGTTTATTGACCTGGGAGAGTGTCCTTTCCATCTGTAAGGTGTGTGAGGTAATTATCTTTGGAAGATAATCCATGCTGAAACTCTTTCAAAACAACTGATTGAATCATGTATTTAACTGGGAAGGTTCTGCTCCATGCCACAGTTCCTTGTCCTATACTTGGGCACTGCAGCTCCTGATGACACTGTTTTCTGATGGTAAAGTGAGGCTATTTTCCTTATTCCACAGACCTTAAAAATGATGGCTGTTGTGCAACTTCATACTCCAATGCAGTGAATTATTAGTGTTAGTAGTATGTGCTTCTACTTAATTATGCACTTAGGCCTTATCTGGAGCCAGAACCGTATCCTTGCAGTAACTTAACAAGTCTTGAGACGCTCGCTGTTCGCAGACGAAGTGCAAGAAAAAGATTCTTAAATTATACATGAGCAAGTAGTTAAAATAACAGAAGTTATGAAATATCATTTCTCCTCAGTGTCTCTTCACAGGCATTTTCATCATCTAGATGCTGAATTTCTTTAATAGTTCTTGTCTTCTTTTAGTTTCTCTCTTGCATGCTCTCCAAAGAGAATGCAGCTTCCTTCTGCATGCACCCATGGGAACATGGGCAAAAAAGGAGATGGTCAAGGGATCTCATGATTCTGAATACTCTGGGGTGTTTTTTTCCCCTGGTTTCTAGGCTCTCTTAGAAATAAATTCCATGTTCCCTCTGCCTGTGTGCTTATATAACTACAAGTATAGCCTTGACTGTCCCTTCACCCATTATAAAATTGTTACAGTCTGATTTTTAGCTTAGAGTAGGGCTGGCTGCATAATCTAGTTCACTGGGCATTAGGGTTTTGTGTACTAGCTAATGAATTACCAGTATCCTGATTTAATTTTTTTGGAAAATAGTCTGATTTTTTTTTTTTCTAATATGACAGAGAACTAGAGTGAAGATGGGCTTTGTGCCCTTTTTATAAGTCATTTGTCTTTGCTAGGTGGTTATTTTTCACTAGATTACTTGGTTGCAAACTTCCGGGCAACTGTTCACTTAAGAAGACAGCACAGATCACAGAATTATAGAGTTGTTTGGGTTGGAAGGGATGATCTATTTCAATAAATAAATATATATATAAATCTATAAATAGATATAGATAAATCTTCCAAATAGATATAAAGATGACCTATTTCAATCCCCTTCTATGGGCAGGGACACCTTTTACTAGACCAGGTTGCTTAGATGCCCATGGTGGGGAGACCAAGTTTCATATGTTGTTAACCTCCTACGTTTTCATGTGTGTTTTATTGTATTATCATGTTGTAAACTTTTTTCCTCACTTTTGTGAGCTCCATTATGATAAAAGCTAAAATGCATTAGATTTATAATAATTTTTAATATTAAACTCAGTTCATAGAAAATATATATGTTTATTAATAGTGTAAAAATGAATTGAAAGTCTCTATTTATTGCAGGTATTTTAATGAGTAGATTGAAAATTCTTGTCAGTTCACAAGCTGAGATTTGCAATTCTCCTTTTTTCAGCAGACAAAAAATGGGAGTCAAATTAAAAAGAGTAGCTTTTCTTTCAGATTCATTCTGATGAATCTATGACTCTCTGACATGGTGACGGAGATGTCAGATCTATCTCTGGGCTTACATAATTCCTGTAATGCTCACTGTAACAGGAACTGCAGACACCTGTGCATTTTAAGGCAAGCAGGTTCTTGAATTCAGTAAGCCTGTCCAGAACCAGAGAGGCATATCAAAACACAATTTTCTTCATAAAAAAACAGAGCAGTCATACTTTCTTTTCCTGATGTTTTAATTTTTTTTTTACAAAAAAGTGAATAAAAACCCAGTAAAATTGGTTTTCAATGGAATTAGTAGTAAAAAGAGCAAGAAAAGGACTGAAATTTGCAGCATATTTTCGTTTTCTAGACATTTATAATTGGAAAAGTCAAAGAGAGAAACCTTTGCCATAAAACTCATTTGTTTGATTGCTTTCTTCTGAACTTATTTATTGTTATGGTTTTAAAGTCAAGGTTAAGCAGAGATGTGCTTACAAACTGATTTAATCCCAACTTGTGCTCACTGTAACTCCATTTTTTAATATAAGATGTAGCTATTTAAAGCAAAAAGCTACTCTGATTCCATATATGAGAAGAAATTATGTACAAACACAAAGGAAATAAAGAGTTTGTATGAAGCCTCAAAGTTAATTTACATTTTGAGGAAACAAAAAAGTTGCCATAGTAACACGTAGGTTGCAAAAATTTTCTGAATCTGATGCATTAGACTGAGGAAACTCTTAACTTGCATGACATGCTTCTCTAGTTTTGTGAATAAGAGTATAATTTTGCGTATTTGGCCACAAATTTGTGCAAAACATAAAAAATACGCAGACATTAGTAAGTTATGCAAACGGAGTCTTTTCCAATCAGCTTTCTAATTATGTTGTTCCTAAGATAATTGTTGTTTTGAATCTTTTTCCCTAAAAAAAATGTGGAATATATAGGTGCTTTTCAGTATAAGATTTTGTTGCATCTCTGTTGCTCAGCAACTGTGTAGTTAATATTGATGATTTTTAAACATGCTGGGCACTATATTCTGTCCCCATAAATACTTTTTAATTCTATTAAAATGGTTAACTTTTTTCTCTAGAACAAACTTACCAAGAATATTTTTATATTCAACAGGGCTTTGCTGAATAGATGAAAAGATAGAGTTTAATAATGGGATTCCTTTTTCCTACTGTAAAAGGCCAGTTTTAATACTATGCACTGTGAGTGTTGCAAACTGTAGTTCTGAGTGCCATGGGCTGTTCTGTTACCTTTCTAACTCCATGTACAGCCAAACTAAGCAAATAACTTTTATGGAGCTGTATGTGCCATTTTTTTTACTAATTAATTTACTGCATATCTCAGCTCTCAGCAAACAGCCAATTTTTATTTTCAGTGCTACTTATATATTTAAAACTGATTTGGAATTATGTATGAAATAATGTTTTTACCCAGCCATTGTCTAATGCCTTTAAGTATTGCTGTGTTGGGCCCATCCCTACTGATGATTGCCAGTGACCTTTTGACTTGTGGAAGGTCTGAGCTATGTAACTTTTTAAGGTGAAGTTTTTGCTGACGTCTGATACAGTTGAGTGTTATAGCTTGGGTTATTCTTCCGTACTGGTGGGTTAGATTTAAAAATAGATCTCATTTTTACGTTTTTTAAATGTAATAACAGGAAGAACTTATGACTAGACAGCGCTAATGTATACCACCATTACCATTTTTCAGCTGCAAAGTCTTCTTTCCCATTATAATTATATATATAATTTTTTCCCATTATAAATTTTTAGTATATATTTTTTTAAATTAGCATTTATTCTTTCCTATAGAATCATAAAAAAATAAGTCAAAAAGCACACAGCAGATCTGAGTACACCTGGGCCATTATTTTGCTTTCAGATCTCTCATGATGGAGATTCTACAGCTTTCCCAGATTTTCATGCTGCACTCATCTGTTATGTCTGCATTTACTCTTGAGTGGTTGCTGTGGTATCAATCATTTTGTCATGTGGGAAGGCTGGAGCAGAAAGCACACACACACATAAAGAGCTCTTTGAAATCCTAACATACTTAACCCAATTAAATTGTAAAGATAGTACTTTATGTATGATTGCTGGGTTGAAGTTGCAGAATGTAGTGAATAGCAAATCAAAAAGCAGTGTTCAGTCACTGCTAGGGAGGAGGAAGACTTGCTGAGGAGTGAAGACTTGCTGAGACCCCAGTGGTGAGGTGTGGCATCCCTAGCTGAGAAGGCACTTGGGCAATCCCATTATTCCTTGGCCTCTGCCCCTGAAGAAGCAGCAGCCATTTTCTATGGCTATTTATTTTATCTTTTGCACCTCATACAAGGGTGTTTTACATGTGTGAGATGCATGCTCCCTGTTTTTCCTTGTTGTGCTGTTTCTACTGAACTCGCAAAGCTAACATTCCCTCAGTAACCAGTAACTGGCCGTGATTGGTGTTTCTGCTCCCATCCTCAAGATTTTACATCCTGGCAGGCCCCTGCTTCTCATCAAAATGGCTTCTTGTACTGCCCTGGGTTCTCATCCTCTGCTTTCCCAAAATATCCCAGGTCAGCAGACCAGTAGTGGTTTTAGAGGTTGCCAATTGAATTTGCTATTTAAAGATATTCCAGGGTTTTTAAACACGAGTCTGTGCATTTACTGTTTAGGAGTAGCATCCATGAAGCTCTGACTGCCCTTGTGGTTGTCCAGGACTTGCAACATGTCTTGTGGGCACAGTTCATAACAATTCATTTGATATTGTGACTAATGTTTTTGTGCTGATGTTTTGCTTCCCAGGGAAAGGTAAATGTATAAGGGGGAATTTTACTGACTTTTTTCCCTGTTTTAAAAATACATGAGTTCCTCTTCATTTGAGGTATTGAAGGTATTAAAAGCAGCACTTTGAAGGTACTCAAATCCACAAATTATTGAAGGTATTCAAAGCAGCAAATCTTGCTCTCCTCAAAGTTTTGAAGGAGGTTACTAGCAAATCTTTGTCTAATGGGATATAGAAAGTCATGTTTGAAATCCATTTTTATGGAAACATTTGGTACTTGGAGTATTTAGGACACGCAGTTGCTACTGTTGACAATCTTGAATATTTTTGAAAATCGTCCATCTCTAATTGCTGCTCTGTGCAGCCTCACTTTGTGTTTCTGTTTTCTAAAGTCTTGGCGAATATGTAGCTTGTTTCTTTATGATAGAGATGGTAACTAAATTTCATTTTAGGGGGCAAAGTCTATGAGGAAATATTCCTTGCATATATTTAGGTCCATGTATATACTGCTGAGGTCCATGTTCTTCATTTTTGTATCAGGGTGCTGCTGGCTGGCAGCTCTCTCGAATGGAGTGCAGGGGGTGTTGGGGCCCCCTGGCAGCCAGGACCCTTCCCAGCACAGCCCAGAGCCAGGCAGCCAGGGGCACGGGGACAGCCCTGGTCCTGGGCACCAGTGCCCTCCCTGGGAACAGGGAGAGGCCAGGCTGGCCCATGGCTGGGCAGTGAAGGGCTGGAGGGGGCTGGAGACCAGTCCTGCTGTGGCATTGCTGTGATGGCCCTGTGGGCTGGAATGAGGTCCTAGGATGTGGGCAGGGTGTGCCAAGCAGGAACATTGGAACTTTCAGGGCCCTGATGTTGGATCCGCTTTTGTGGTTGATCCACTAAGAAAGTTCCTTGTGTGCTGTAAATGCATCAGGAGCCTACCAGTATTCATTGACACACTGCCTTTTGCATATTATGTGGCAGATATATACTTGTCTTTTGGAGGCCGTGCACATTACTCTGTGGGTGGGGTAATGGGCCCTGAACGAGCTCAGTGTGGACTGGCACTTGCAGATAAATTGAGCCCCGTGCTTGGGGCACCGTGCTTGAGGTGATTGATACATTGCTGCACCATGTCAGTTCTTCGGGGAAGTAGGATCTGTGCTTCTGAAAATGTCACTTATTCAGAAGAATAGAAAAGGAATGCAAGAATGGAGGGTTAATACTGAATTAACTGTATTGGGCTTCCTTTAATGTTATATAACTGATGTTATCAGTTAGGTCCTCCTTCTCTAAACTGTTAAACTGTGTTAAAATGAAAGGTTTGCTGTGTTTTAATAGTACCTGAAAGTTGTAGAAAGGCATGAAGTTGTCTTCTGTGGATGTGACTTTGTGAAGCATTTTGGGATGCAGGATCCACTGCAGGATACTTTTAAACTAGTACTTTTATCTCCTTTCCATTTTCCTTTATTCCACCTGATGCTTCAGAAAATGAATAACATAGAATATGGGACAGCATAATTACATCTAGAATGAATGGACTGTGTTGCCATGAC
Organism: Cardinalis cardinalis; assembly: GCA_014549065.1. NCBI lineage: Eukaryota > Metazoa > Chordata > Aves > Passeriformes > Cardinalidae > Cardinalis > Cardinalis cardinalis. Next base: position 1,098,064 of record JACDOX010000150.1, read on the forward strand.
ACAGAATTTAGGAATCATTTTAGTATCACATAGAAGGACACATTTAAAAGTAGCACAAATACGTAGTTTTACATTGCAATCCTAAATTGTAGAAATTAGGCACAAAATATGCATGGTTGAATTGTTTTTTCCTCTGTCTGTATTGCTTATTGTGATGTTACAATAATAGGACTTGCATCCCCTCAAGTAAAGTGATACTTGACTGTACTTGTGATTGTGATAGTGTAGCTTATATTTCAGATATTGTATGCTTAAGTCATATATAAACATATTGGTTCATTAAAACTGCAGTAATATAGTGCCCTTTGTATTACTGTATGCAAAAGACAGGCTGCAATGTCAATGAGACCCACGTTGTCCTTCTGGGACATAATTTACATAGTCTGCAATTATGATTTCTCAAAGGACATTTGATAGCACTATGCTATGCTGCAGGTAAATGAGTAACCAGAACTCTTAGAAATTAATTCAGCTTGAACAGTGTGTACTCTTAAATTCTGCAAGTATCTCAGCTCATATCTGTGTGCAGTGAACGTGCAATATACAATGAAGCTTTGCTGGTCATCCCTCTCTGCCAAGGCTTTACTTTGTATTTTGGTTATATCACAGTCCAGCTGTCCTGCAAGTTTGTGTACAGTTCTAAAGCTTGACAGACTTAAACGCACATTTGTGGATGGTAGTTTGACCAAATTTCAGTTTAGCTGCAAGAGTCACTGCTAGCAGCACAGTGGATGTGCTTTACTTCTAAGACATCTTCCTTGGATGTTCTTTGCATCTCAGAATATGAAATGTGCTTTTGGTTTTCAGTTGTATATAATGACTGAAATTTTGGTTTTGGATGAAAATACGCGTGTGATGAAAATGCATGTGATCTTGTGATCACATACAAGGTATTGAATTTTTAGTGAAAGAAAAGAGAAAGTGATGAAAGGTTTATTTATAGTTGGGATGCATGCTTTCCATTTTACACAGGCAAAAACATTCTTATTTATAGATCTCTACTTTTCTGTGATGAAACTTGAGTTAAGATGTTTGAAGTGTGTGTTTATGTTCTGAGGTATTCAGTGTACATATACTGGGAACATGAAACTTAAAAATATATCATAAATACTGGATGGAAGGGACTTGGATGTTGTGACAAAATACTTATTAGTATATGTCATTAGTTTTAATGAGCTTAGTTTTTCAAAGGTTTGTAGCAAGGGTGGAAGATGGAGACTAATTCTAGCCTTGCTGGCTAGTCAAAGACAATTGCTGCCTATCATCAGTAAACTCTGAACTTGCACACTGAAGCATTTGTTGGCAAAAAGCTTCATCACCCCTAACTGTAAGTATAGTGTTTCCTTACAAATGTGAAGTTAATAGTCTTAAACACTGTAGGTGCCACCTTTCTTTTGATCAGCTCTACAACTGTTCTGTTGCTCAAGCCCTTTTGCTCTCTTTTGCCCTTTCCCAACATTTATTAATCTAATTAAATTTTTCAAGTTGAGCACCAGAATTTTGTAGGCCATAACAGTCAACTACATTATATTCTGTCTATAAACTGAGTTTGTTGAAGATCTTTTCACTTCTTAATCCTGTCATTGGCTGTTTCAGATTTTCCTTGCTGTTTTTACTGGAAACCTGATTTTTTTTCACCTTAATTTATTTGTGGTACGTGTCCATTTGTTATTTTACACTTTCCCTCCTTCCAGTATGTGTACCAACTTAAATTATTAATAGTGGGTAATTAGTTATTAATTAAATTAAAATAATTAATTTAATTATTAATTAATAATATTTTTCCTTTTTAGCCTTTATTTTGTCCTGCTGAAGAAAAATAGATATATTTCCAGCTTTACTTCAGAATGTGCACATGTACCCTTGTCATACTTTTTTCCCCACAAACAGTGGCTTGAAAAAGTATGATCTTACCTTTAGCTGTCTTGCAGTGGTGTTGAGCACTCATACTAATGTTTACCTCCCTTTTTTTGGCATTGCCTCTCTCATTCCCATTTGTTAGGGTGGCAGCTGTCCTTTCACAGCCGCATAAGGGTGATGGTGTACCATGAATCTGTCATCAGTTCTCGTTTTAGTCCTTTTTTTCTCCTCTGTCATTTTCAACCAGTAAATTCCCAAATTTTTCATATGAATTATTTTTAGCTCCTACCTACTTGACTTTCCATTTCATTGTTCTCATCCCACTTCTGTTAAACTCATCATCAGAAAGGCATTCAGTTCTTCCTATGTTGTATTTTAAGCTTTTATTGTATTAACAATGCATCCAGAATTTGTGTTTCAGAATTCTTTTGAGCTTCTAATTCAGAGGTACAATAAAAAGAATTCAGTAACCAAATTTGAAGTAATGGGGGTTTTTTGCACATAAAAAAGAACTGGGGAAAAAAGCAAAATTTAAGCTATGATATGGGTTTAAACTGGCATTTGGGGTTTCGATTTCTAAACTAAAATTGTTGTCTACATGTCTGAAGACTTGATCAAGAGTGGTATATGATGGTATTATTAGATCACTTTTTTAGGACTTCTATCTTATAATATTCCACGCTTTCATAATTAAATTAGAAAACCATGTTCTTTTTTTTCTTCTTTTTTTTTCAGATCTGAACTCAGTGGTTGGTTTAGTTATGTCAATTAATATTTAATTAATCAACTCTCATTTTATGCTCTGCATTTTGTTTCCCTATATGTAGTTATAAAACCACTCAAAATGTGTAATGGTTTTCACTTAGTGGGTTTAGAAAAAGGTATGAACAGAAGAATTAGTGGGGTTATTTGTTCTCTGGCAGTTGCACAACAATATTTTCCTTTCTTCTTTGATACCTGCTGTTTGAGAAATGTAGTTTGGAATTGCTACAGCTTTTATGTCTACAAAGAAAAGCTTAGTGTCTTGTGAATTAGACTGCATATTTTCCAGTGTATTAGAAACGCAGGCTTTTCAAGTTGTTCTTTTATTTTTCAGTATTTTTATTGCAAATAGATGATCAGGGTGTAGGAGAGAAGGGAGAAGAATAATTTCAGAGTTTTGCTATTTTTTTAAATTAAGAACTCCTGTAAATTGCCTAGGCTTGAAAAGACCCTACTGAATAAAGTGGAAACAGTTAAATATGAATTGTGGCAGAAAAGCTTTGGGTTTTGGTAACAAAATACCTGTCTTGATTAAAAAAAACAACCAAACAAAAAACCTTAAACAAAAAAATCCCCCAAAATAAATTCTCACCATTTTTAGCAATTGAGTGGCTGAAATTAGATTCCCAAAAATGTATTTTTTTCCTAAGGATGACCGTTTCACCTTGTTTACCTCTTTCATTTGTGAAGGAACATCTCAACTTTTTTTTCAGACAAGTAGGAGTGACTACAAATACTGACTTTTTACTGGCTTTGAAGTGGAAGGTTAGAAAGTTGTATGGTGTGAAACTAGTTTCCATTTTTTATAGGAAGCACTTAACTGACTTAATTTACAGAGAAAGGTTAACAGAAGTTCATGATTCTTTTAGGTGAACCATGACTCAGCCTTGAACCAAACCATATATCAAGGAGATGTTTCTGATTTTATTCAATACCAGTAAAAATTGGATCATCTGAGATCTTGAGATGTCTAACCCTGAAATTAACTGCAGAATTTAGGGTATGAACTCACATGACCTACACTGAGGGAAAAAAAAAACCCTAACAAGTGTTTTCCTGTACGCTGTTTTTCTTGTCTAATTTTCTCATGCAGTATGTTCTTTGTCCTATGGACCGACCTCAAAATTCTGTCCTGATCCCTTGTGTCAGAGAGAGTGATGAAAGTGTTATCTCCTGCTGGCCCTTCTATCCTGTCATTTCCCCTCAGGAGGTTTTTGGAGGCATGTGCTTTGCAAATGGCTTCTTCTCTCTTTGAAAATTGTTAATACCCTTTTAAAAGGAACAGACATAACGCATTTACAGCACCATGTGAACTATAAACTTGATTTATATGAAAGTACATATTTTACTGGAGAAGGAAGTGTACCCCAGCTGCCTATAAGCTGACTGTAAATATACAGGATTTTTTTAATATTACAAACTCAACTGGAATTGTGATTTTCAGAAAATGAACTACTTTGGCTGAGTGGTGTGACCCTCTTTCATCTGTAAATACATCAGGATTTACATTGCTTCACAGTAATTGCTGACTAAGGGTTTCTATTTTAGGCTGGGATTTTTCACTGTAATGTATGTTTTTCAAATACTGCAGCAAAAGCTGGAGATACCTCTATGCCTTTAAAATCTTGGGTTTTGGTTTTTTTGGTTGTTTTTTGTTTTTTTTTTTTTTTTCCTGTTGAAACCTTAGAAAGAAAAAAGCAAACCTATTATAGAATTTAGAACCTGCAAGGATGGTTTGTATCTGCTATGGCTTTTTCATTATTTACTAACTTGAGATGCTATAAATCTTATCCTCCAAATCAAAATATTCTCAGTGGCTGCAGCAGCAGCAGTGCTTAGACAGCAAGCAGCGAGTTCAGCTGACAAGATTCTGGCGTGTGTTTCTCTAACACAAACATGGCTCATAGAAAATGGATACACAGACTAATTCTGGCAGTAGCAAGAGCTCTCACAGGAAGAAATTCTGTGCAGGTTGGAGAGCTGTGCAACTGATCTAAACAGTGCTCATCTGAGCCACCAAACAGGCTGGGTTAAAACTCCTTAAATGTAAATAAGATTTATCAGTTTCAGCAAGCAAACCTGCAGAATTTGATAAATGTCTACAAAAGACATTTAAAAAGATAGCTAGAAAGCTTTTTTGGCCTGAAATTCAACCAGCTTTGAACGTATCAATATACTGTTTAATTAATGTCTTTGTGGAGCAACATTAAAATAATACTGTGCTCTAATCCTCTAAGAAGTAAGGCTGTCTTAGAACTGCAGCTGAACTACATGCTGCATAAATTAAAATTTGCAGTGCACAGTATCTTTCTGTAGCTTTATTAAGTGGTGTGATTATGCAAAAACTGGAAGTATGAAAATGGACATTTCCAAATACTCATTAGTGTTCTGTTATCTTCCTTTTTTTAACATTTAAGTTCCTTTCCACTTAGAATTGCCATACTTTTTTTCAATTATTTAATGTATTACTGTTAAGAAGACCATGCTCCACAGTTTGTGTCATACATCTCTATTTTTTTTCCTAAATTCATCGTGCTTAATAGAGGAGAAAGCAGTCATTTATTTCAACATGTCATTAATTTTCTCAATTTACTCTGCTTCTTGGTCAATAGAATAGGCTTTTCAATGTAGTGTAAACTAATTCCAGTCAGAAGAAAGTGATATTAACACAAACGGCATGTTTTTAAAGAAGAAATATTACCAAATACTCAGTGTATTTAGTCGACACAGGACTGGGCTTTGAATAATTTTGGAATATAGCTGGCATATTAACACTGCTTGTCAAGCAGAAAGAGGGAAAGGCTGCCCTTCAGAGATGGGGGTTAATTTAATCTAAACTGCCTGATGGTCTTCAGTTTGGCAGCTCCATCTTGCCTGATGGAAGAGCAGAGGTGAGCCATCACCCTGTCCCCTGCCTGTCCCTGTTTCAGCAGGGATGGCTTTGAGGGAGGCTGGATCACACTGCTCCCAGGGAATGAGGCCGTCAGGGCAAAGGGCTGCTGAGGGTCCTGACAGTACCTGTGCTGCTGTGCCAACAATCTGCAGCAAAACAGCTGCCCATGGAGAAAAACCTCATATAAATTAGCCCCATTGCTATGAAATCAATAGGGTTGGAGATTCACCTCCCTGGAGGGTTTCTTTTGTTTGATGGTGAACAGTACAAACTGACTTCAGGTTATTAAACTGAGATTATCCCCCTCCTTCATTTAACTCTTGTAGAAAAGCTGACTCCAGTCCCAGTGAAAACAAGTATCAAGGATCTTCTACCTGTGAACAAAGACCTTGATTACTCCTCTACAGCCCAGACATCAACTTCATGGCCTTTCTGTTCCTCTTGCCAGGGACTGAGGCTGGCAGGGCAGCTGCTAAAATGTAATCAAAAATACCATCAATTGTATGGAAAACCTGAAAGAATTGCTGACAGGCCTGGATTCTGCTGTACTCCATGGAAGAAAAAATGATGCATGTGGGGCAGGATCTTTCTATATATAGATCTGATACTAAATAATCTGAGAATGGTACCTATTTACTCTCTCTGTTAAATTGCATTTACAGGGGGCAGTATCAAGCAAAGAAAGGCCCTTTAATGTAAGTTTTGCTGTTTCAGTTGTATGTTTTGAAAAAATAAACCAGTAGATACAGTTCTGTGTGAAAACATGAGTCTTTTGCATGAGTCTGTTTAAGAGTCCAGCTGTGCATGCACTGACACTGTGATTCATATGCTGACCTTAATTCATATTACAATGCCCCTTGACAGTGTGCCAGCTGTGAACATGCACATGAAGTATAACAGAATTTGTCCTTGTGTTCTCTCATGAAAATATGAAGCTTGTCAGCCATCTTTTAGTTAGCTTTGCCTTGTCAGCTGCTCTAAACGAGGGTATGCAATCTCATGGAGTATGTGGAAGATACTGATACTTCCTGTCAGGAAGATCTTCTTGGTTAATATTGGATGGGAATAGTAATTGCATGTAATGCAACCAATTGGAGAGAGCAAGGCAGAGTTGCCATCTTTTTAAACTAGACCTGATAGATGACTTCATTGTACACACATGAAATCGTAGCTATCTTTTCACTAGCTGGAAATAAACTTACAAGAGGTTGGAATGGAACATTGTAAGAGTTTTCACCTTCTTATTTTACCGTTGGTACTCAATCTAAGAAGTGAGGGAGCCCTGCTATTAAATTGTTTAAAAAAACCCTACACAGTTTCCAGTAAAAAACAATCCAGATGAAGGTGCTTGCTAACCAAATTAAACCAGCAGATAACTTGTTTTAGAACTCTTTGATTTTAATAGAAGGTACGTTTTTAGGCAAATGGCTGATTTAGAGAATAGGATTTTGTGATTTGGAACGGAATATTTTCTGGACTTGAAAAAAAAAATGGTTGAGTATTATCACAAATGACTGTAATGTTGTCATTACTAAGTAGCAGAAACTTATGTCCAAAACGTGATGATTGCTCATCCTTTCTTTGTCTTAGATATTCATTGTGGGAAACATTCTCTGGTGGACTTATGAGGACAACAACCCCCTTTCTGCATGGTTTGGTGTAGGCACAGTGCCTTGCACGGTTCCAGCTGAGAACATCTGGGATAATGCAGCAAAATGGGCAATTTATAATTTGTCATGGTTACGTTTCTGTATAGGGAAGCTTCTCGTTTGGGCTGCATATGCTGTCCTGCAGCACTCCTTTAACTTTCCCTCAAAGGTAGCTCTGCTTTGAGAGAGTATTTTCAGGATTGTATGCCATCCCACCCCAAAGCCAGAGCATGCAATTCAGTAAAAATACTCCTTTCAGTTCCAGTGAGAGAATGGGTGCAGTTTGTGTTGCTCAGAGAAGGGATTTGTATCTGACAAGGTGCACAGTGGCATCCAGCATGCTGGTATTCTGTTTCATGAAGTGCCATTTTCGTGTGTGGACACAGGCTTTGGGGGGGAAGAAGAGGCCCCCTGCTTCTCAGAGCTTTTAGCAGTGGTATTGTTGAATTCTCGCCATCTCATGCAATAAGGACTTAAAAACTCCTCCTGCAAGGACGTGTATCAATCCTTCAGTTCCTGCTTTTTTGCTTGGTTGAGCTGTACCTGGTATCTAGAAACTCTGCTTGTGTTTAACTTTTGTGTTGCATTGACACTGACAATACACCTAGAAAATTTGTAATGTATTTCCTTTCTTTTTTTCCTAGTAAATACTTCATTCCAAGCTTGTCATAGCTATCCTTCCCAGACATTATTTCACATGATTATGTTGTTTTATATTAGTTATGCTCTGCAGATTGATAGGAACAATATTTTTGTCACCAAAGGCTCTGCCCTAAAAATATCCGTACATATCATTCTAAAAGAAAGACAAGGACAAGGCAGGGACAGGTCAATTAAACTGTTATTGACTTCGACATCTGAATAAAGAGGGCAGAAAGAGCAGTGAAAAGGGTTTGTGTTCACAGAGACAGGTGCGAGCAATCCACGTATTCTCTGTTTAAAAAGCAAAAGAAGAAATATTTTCATTATTCTCATTACATAGCTATATATATTTAATTTTTCAAATTCAAAAGAAGTTATTTCATCACTCATTCCTATTCCTAATTGAAATATTAGCTGCAGTTTGGCACTAAAGTAATTTGTTTGTAGGATCAGTCCCTTGCTGTTCAAAAGAGGGAAGAGACTGAAGTGTCTAAATGTTGCAAAACTAAACCGAACCAAACATGAACCAAAAGTAGATGAGATCTGTTACGTTCTTCAGTGAAGATGCATGTTGACTGGCTTAGTAAATAGCTTTTTTTTTTCTTAGTTAATATAACTACACTGTAGATAGAGAATCACTATTTTTCAATTAGCTAAACCTCTCCATCTCTCTTGGGTTTTTTTCCCTTCAAAACTAGAATGAAAGAGTTGAGACTTTAAGCATTGTTGTAGTCACCTGATAATTGTTTTTGTTATATATGCTTACAGATTTTTTTCAGCAGCTTAATGAAACAGAGTGATTGCACCAGTGCTTACTTTGTAGTTTCAGTGAAGCATGTACAAGAATCAGACAGATTGGTACAGTCTTTCTATTAGCAAGAAATACTTTGATCTGTTAGATAGGTTTGTAATACTGTATTGTTTGGGGTTTTTTTTAATCTATGATCCTTTACTACAAATGTTTCAAGAAACAGTCTTGGGTTCAAGGGAATGAGCATTGAATATATTAACATTGCTTGTTTTACAAGTTGAAGCCTTATTGCTTGTGCACACAGTATAGAGCATTCGGACCCACTGCTGAGAGGATTATAAATGTTTCACGTATGGCGCCATGAGACCTTGTGTATGAGTTCAGATAATTCAGAGATTGCTCCATTTCTCACAGCCTTCTTGGAAGAATGTATTAGGTCAGTGAGTATCAGCATTACATACTGTGCTTTGTCCTTCCTTTCTTCTGACTCATCTAGTGTTAAAGGAGAACTTAGATTAGATTGGGTCTAGGGTTTCCCTTGTGTAAGCAGGGAGAATAATTAAAAAGTCTAAGTTAATTAGTATTTGTGAGTGGTTCAGACTTTACAGTGATAAGGTCCATAAAAATGTCAAGATCAAAAATAAAAATTATTTACTTGAAGGTCGTAATCCTCTCTGCACTTTGTCAATATTTGTCCTGTAAGATTGTTATAGTTTCATAGCAGTATAATATTTTTCTGCAGCATTCCTCTTTTGAAAAATTCATAATACTTTATAATGAATGAACTAATTATCCCAATACCCTTTGAAGTGGTGTATGGGTTTTTTTTATTATAATGCTTTGAGAGTTTAAATTACAATATATGCAGGTTAGTTGTCCATGGGAGGCCTATGTGGAGCTAAAAGTAGAACACAAGTCAGTTGAAATGGTTGGGCTCTGATTTTGCTCTTTTGCTGTGATTTATGATGAGAGAAATTAGTGCTATCAGGTGCTGTCTAGCAAAGAGAGTCTAAGGAGCACTGGAGCGTAAAGAATGCATATGCAGTTAGAGGCTGTAAGTTTAGGGATTCACCTAGAATTTGTGGCTCTACTTGTTTTGGTTACTTAAAGGTATAACCTAGAAGTCTATGATGCTAATGATAGTGTCTCATCCTGGAGTGCTTGTTCGTCATTCGGGTGCATAGGCTCTGTAGAATGGTTCAGATCTCTTTACTGGAAGTCCGGCTGATGCTTTCAGGGATGGCACCACTCCAACAAGATTTACTATAAGGCTTTCTTAGGTGTGCTGGTCTTGACCTACTCCGTACAACCCTTGAGTCATACAGATCTCAGGAGATCTGATAACTGCAGCTTGGCATAATTGTTGTTACAATCATAGTGTAAGCCAATCAGGTGTTAACAATGGAAGAAAAGGGCTGGAAGTGGAGCAGGAATCGGGCCACCAGCTGTCTGTGCTGCCCAGCTTATCTCATGGGTAATTGCACTGGGTTTGCATGGCAAGGTTTTGGTAGTGGGGTTGCTGCTAGAGTGGCTTTTGTGAGAAGCTGCAGGAAGTTTCCCCTGTGTCCAACAGAGCCAGGGCCAGCTGGCTCCGAGGTGCACCCGCTGCTGGTCAGGGCTGAGCCCATCAGTGACGGAGGCTGCGCCTCTGGGGTAACACTGGTAAGGAAGGAAAAAGTTACTGCACAGAGGTAAATTGCAGCTGGAGAAGTGAGGCGTGGGAATATGTGAGAGAAACAGTCCTGCAGACACCCAGGTCAGTGAAGAAGGAGGGGAGGAGGTTCTGCAGTCAGGGGAGCAGATGTTCCCCTGCAGCCATAGAAGGTGGCTGCCCAAGGGAAACTGTGGCCCTGTGGGAAAGGCTGTGGCCCTGTGCTAGAAGAGGCTCCTGGCAGGACCTGTGAATGCATGGAGATAGGAGCCCAGACTGGAGCAGATTTTCTGCCAGGACTTGTGACCCCACAAGAGACTGTTCTGAAGGACTGTGCCCCATGGAAGAGACTCATCCTTGAGCAGTTTGTGCAGAACTGCAGCCTGTGGGGAGGATACACATTGGAGAAGTTTGTGGAGATATCTTTTCCGTGGGAAGCATCCCACAATGGAGTAGGGGAAGAGTGTGAGGAGTCCTTTCTCTGACGACAAAAGTCCAGCGGAGAAAATTTGAGATGCACTGATAGCAGCTCCCATTTTCCATCCCCCAGCAAAACTGAGGGGGAGAAAGCAGAGAAAATGGGGAGCAAAATTAAGGAAGAGGGGTGGGGTGAGGAGAAGATATTTTAAAGATTTGGTTTTATTTCTCAAATTCCTCCTCTGATTTGATTGACAGTAAATTAAATTCATTTTCCCCAAGATGAGTCTGTTTTGCATGTGATAGTGACTGTTTAGTGATCTCTCCTTATCCTTATCTCAACCCATGAGCCATTTTCTATTTTTTCTTCTCTGTCTGTTTGAGAAAGGGAGTGACAGAGTGGCTTTGGTGGGCACCTGGCATCCAGGCAAGGTCAACCCACCACAGCCATATTGATCTCTAAAGAGTCTTGCACAGCACTGTAAAACTTTGTGACTGTGTTACAAGCTGTCCATATTTCTGGTAAACCTTTTGGGATCAGACATGAAATAACCGCCCACTGACTGATAATTTTTAAACGTGCAAGATAACCTTGGTGGCTCTTCATGATTAATTGCCCTTGACATGAGGGAAGGTTGCACATTTGTTTCTAGTTCTGAATCAGAGCCCAGAAACAGAAAGGAATTGTGCTCTGGAAACTCGCCATAACCAGGCTTGTGCCAGTCTGTAGCACAGCAGTTCTGCAGTGAGTCTGCATGGGTATCATTGTCACTACAGCTCATCCTCTACATAGTGCTATTTCCCCTGGTTGGTGTCTCAGGAATCATAACAGTCTTGATGAATGCACATCAGAAACATCCTTGACCAAACCCAATGTTCACTTCATGACCTTGTTGATCACCGGCAATATCTTCTACCTGCCTGAGTTTTGCCTGGAATATTAGGTGGTTTTTGGGTTTTTTATAATTTTTAAAATTTGTTTCTTTGGTTTGGTTTTTAGTTTTTGTTTTCCTCCTCCCCCCCCACCCACCCCCGGGATATATATGAATTCAACATATATCTAGTGAAGATACCTACCTGCTTTGCTGGTTTTGCTTACTCAACCAACTTTTCATGAATTGTAGTATCCAAAAGGTCTTGAGCCACATCCTTGAGCCACTTGTTGTCCAGATACTGGGCCTTTGACAGCTGAAGATTTGTCTTTAAAAGACAGTGTTCAGCCCATCCTGTCCTGAGAAGATATCTACCATTTTATTACAGTTAATAAAACTGACATTTTCCAGGTACCTGCCAAGCAACTGCTTCCCCTCTTTTCCCACTGCTGCTGTTTTGACTGTTTTAGTTACTGACAATCTAAGGAGCTTCTTTGATTTCTTGTTTGGGTGCTTTCCCTCTCCTGTAGACCCTGGATAGGGACAGCTTGTGAAGGTGTACTGTCAGCAGTGAGGAGAAATAAATATCACCGTGGCCCAGGCAGAGTGTGGACGTGGAGACAGTGAAGTTCCCTTAAGTGCTTGGCTGCCTATGTTGGTTCACTGCAAGTGCTGGAGTAGTCTCAGATACTCCTTGGATGGTCACTGATGTTCCTCTAATTGTGATGTGCCTCAGTATTCTTTCATAGCAACGTTTTCTGTGGCCTGTGGTATTTACTCCTGGTTGTCTCCATATGAGTCAGGTTCTGCATGCTTTGGTGGGTGGTTTTCCAGTGCAGAGAGAGCAAGGGCAGTGTGGTCTGAGCTAATCCTGGTTCTCCATCTGAAAAAATTGCCTGTAGGAAACCTGGGCAGGTCTGGCTTTTCTGGCTTTTTTCGCTCATGTGCTTTGATTGTCTGGGGGGGGTTCTGCCATGCTTCCATTAATATTTTTCTGGATCAATGCAGCTTGTCTGTACAGAACAAAAACTATTAATTGCACATGCTGTAGTGGAAAGCATATTATGTGGTGTTCTCTCCAGGGCTTTAGGGGTTAGTTAATTGGAAATAAGGATGAACCTTGGAGGTGGGCAATCTCCTGAAGACGCACTGCAGCTATGCAGCATGAACAGTGGGACTCTGACTCTTTGGTTGCCTCTGAAGGTGCTCCCAGAGAGCAGTGTATACGCTGGCTATAGAGCCAAGTATGTGTTAAGTGGAGGGCTGAACAAAGAAGTGAAGTGGATATTAATGCATAAGAATGGATTTGAAGAAGAACAGGAGGAAGATTATGCCATTGTTTGAGATTGATTTAGCTGAGCTTTTTATACCAGACTTTTATTTCTGTGGCCCTCAAGAATTAAAGGATACCGTAATTCATGTTCAATGCAGCCTGCTTTACAGCTAATACTTAGTATTTTTATGAGGCAGTTATATTTTCAAAGTATGTTACATTTCCAAGGAGTTAAAATGGACTGTATATGAATCATTAAAAAATTCTAAATTAAACTAGTAGGTGTGTGTTCAGGGTGCATGCGTTGTGAACATCTGTAGCTATTCACAGTTTTGAACCTCTTCTAGAGTAATAATGTAAAATTGGTTTGTGTACTCTATATCTACCAAGAAGTTGCATCCGTGCTGGATCTTGTTGTGTTTTTGTGTGGTTTAGAGATGCATCTATTCTCTACTGGAAGTAGAGCCCATACTGGAAAGGTATAGAAGTTTCCATGGCTTGAAATGGTATTCTGTGCTTGGGACCTTTGTTTTCAGAAGCAAATCAGAGAAATAAAGTTTCTTTACACTGAATTTAGGATTAGACTATAGTCCCAGTAAATGAAGCCTTTATTCATTCTTGGACTAGTTTTTCTATGTAAATGTCTTCTCATGGTTTATTACCATTTATTTTGGGATGTCATGGTATCACTGGGTTACTTTGAATCATAAACATAGGAGCAGAGCTGTTAGATGGCACGTACTTGGTGTGTTTGCACTTGGTAGAAGTTTCCAAGAATGCTCCTTTTTTTTCTTAAGGGCATTTTACTAGCTCCCATTTGCCTTTCAGACAAGGAATTATTTTTAAAACTAAAATGAAAATATGTGGAGAAGCAAAGTGCAGTTCTTTCCATTTAATTGGAGAATTTAATTTTGAACATAATTAATATATTGCCAATTTTTTTTTTTGTATTGTTTTCATTAATCTATAAAGAGTTTTTGATATATCTGGATGTGGTTTTCTAAATAGAACCTTGGCAGGCTTCCACTGCAAGCTCATTTTAGTGCTATTTCATTAGCTGACTTATCAAAATACTGTAATCAATGCCTGTCATAACATAAGTACATGACCCTTTTGAATGGCCCAAGTGGCTATATTTGCTTCTCTCTGAAAGGAGTATTAATTCCAGAGGGAAACAGAAAGTGAAATCAACATTGGCAAACTTACCTTCTATCAGTTTGTCTATATGGTTTAGAAATATTGATCTTTTGTAAGAGGCTCATTTTTCATAAATTTCCTTGTTAGGTACCTGGCGACATACTGCTTTTTTTTTCTTTTTTAAAATTTTCTGATAATTACTGAAAATTATTGGATTCTGATAAGACAAGAATACAGAATGGTATATGAAGACGCAGGAATCAGTGGATGGTTCTGAGTGACATGTTTGACTTCTGTTGTAAAAATTTGCAATAATCTTGTTAACTATCATGTGTCTGGACAAATTGAAAGAAGTTGCAGTTCAACAAAGACTCCTCTAACATTAAGACAATGAGCAGCACACTGAGTTATGTAATAAGATCCTTTAACAGATAATTGATATATTGTTTTGATTTGTGTTGTAGGATGACAGGGAAGTGAACTGTATTTTTCCTTAAGTTTTTGTATCTGCTCTGTTATTTCCGTAGCCTAGTCTATTTTAGGTTTTACAAGGTTGTTTGTCCTTGCCTTTGAATTTTTGGGGATAATCTGCATACAATACAAAGCAAATTTTTATTTTACTTGGTTTGGTTTTTAAAACTTCCACAGTGAAACTTCACTTTTACTAGTTTATTTATGTAATATAATCTATGTGAAATACAAAATCACAAAGTTAATATTATTTTACTAGTTTGAGTGTATATGTGGGTAGATTAGATGGAAATAAATTGACTTTCGTAAGGGTACATATTTTTAATACTAATTTTCTGGCATTAATTCAGATAATTAATAGCATAGCATCATTAATATTAGGAACTTTATGGAAAGAGAGTTGCTCTCTGACATTTTTCATTCTTTGACTGGTAAATATTATACCACAACTTTAGGAATCAAATATGGTCGTTTTATCAGTAGTATCTATACAAAGAAACATTTCAGGATTTTATTGATCTTGGATTGTTTTGGTTTGCTTTTTTTTGGTCCTTTTTTTGTTTGGTTGGTTTTTTGTTGTTGTTTTTGTGGGTTTGTTTTGTTTTATCTGCTGAAAAACAAAATCAAAAAACATTACCCTGTGTTTTTTCAAAATCTTTGAAAGATTTGTAAATATGCAGTGAAAAGAGATGAAAATTACGTCTTTTATGCATTTGTTTTAGTCCATATCTAAAGCAAACACAAAGAAAAATTAATTATATTTTTAAAAAATCAATAGCAGAAACTACAAAACATGGGAAATACATACAGGTTACACCACTGGATTGTTCTTACGTCAGCATGGAACATGTCCTCAGAATCACACCTGAGGTGCTAAAAGTGAAGAAATTTCTAGATACTATAATTTAAATATAGCGTTTATTCTTTGACTTTTTTCCTTATGGAACTATGTATTTTTTCAACTACTGAAAAACGTGCTGTCTTGTTTAATTCTTTCTTTGTTTTGCTCTCATTGGCATAAGCAGAGCAAAATAGTTTTTTTTAATAGCCTGACAATTCTGAATCTTGCTGCCTCTTTCTCATCCTGTCATCTCTATAATGGGACAAGGCGGTTGACTTTAACAAATTCTTATTTTATGACTTCTCTTATATCTTTTGTTGTTGTTATCCACAGTGGCATAAAATAGCTGATCAAATTGTGTTGAATAACATCAAAAAATTGAAAGTTAGTGGCTTTCACAGTGTGAAACCAATAAAGAGCTGCAATATTGCTGTTCATGACTGCACTACTACTGAGTTTTTGGGAACCTTCTTATACATCAGTTAGTGTGCTCCATTTGGAATAGAAACTTGTTATCGGGTTGTGTGATATCTACAATTAAAGTTTCAGTGTCTCTTCTAAGTGCATGATTATCTCATTTATCTTAATTGTATAGGCATTACATTGCCAAAATCAAACATGCATTTATAAAGTCAGAATGCATTCCTGAGGGCTTGTCAGAATATTTGGTAACTTATTATATCTGTTCTTTTCTAACACATGGTGTATAACAAGCACATAGAATGATTACTTTTTTAATATTCCTGGTAGGAGGGCAGTTCATACCGTACAAGGAAATCCTAAGAAATCATGGAAAATAGAGACAACACTGAAAGTTTTAAGAAGAAGTTTTAAGAAGTTTTAGGAAGTTTTAGAATTGCCTGCTAGAATTTCAGAGTTCCCTCTCTGATCATCCCTCTAAGGATATGATTTGATTCATAATTTTCACTGATCTTTTTATGCATTATATCTATTTCAGAAGAAGCTGATAGAGCTATAAGGTTCTGTTCCCATTTTGAGAATGGAAAGTTTGTTGTGTCTTAAAATTTTTTGAGATATGGGATATAGTAAAACAAACAAGACTGGCTGTAACAATGCTATGAAAAATATAAAACTCTTTATAATAATTTCTTTCCTTGGCTCATAATAAATGGAGAAATTCAGTAGGCCATCATGGTAAATTGTCTCTTTGTGTTAAATTTATCTTTTAGAAATCATTAGTCCATTGCATAGAAATAAAAAGAGAAATTGCATATCCTGGGTTTTTTAGATAAAAAATAAATATTTGCATTTCTCACTTGGCTCAGCAAAAAGACAAGTAACAATACATGTGGCAGTGGGAGGCGATAATCAGATACCACTGACATTTCCTGACTGCAAACTTTGTCTGGTGCTTTTGCCAAAGATCTAAAAAAGTCTAGAAGGATGTCTCAAGGATATATTTCTGCTGCTTTTGCCTTCTTTGCATTTCACAAAGACACAAGAGGCAGCAGATTTTTTTTTTTTTTAGAAATTGGAAAAGTTTTTACTTTATATAAAGATGTCTAGAAAAGACTTCATTTATGGCTGGTATTACTTTTTTTTTTTTAACTGAGAATTGTCATTTCTAGGGACTTGAACATTTAGGTTTAATAATAAATATTCTTGATATTCTGTTGCAGTTAAAGATAGGAAATCTATATGAACATTTACCAGTGTGTTTTATCAAGCTTGAAGATAGGCAGTAATTTCATTCCTACGCATATAGGTAAAGACAGGAGCACTAGCACAGGATCTGCATTTGTTTAATTTTTGTTTTTTGCAATCTCTCTCCAAAACTGAAACTTGCAAGTTTCCCACATGCTACTGGCATTTCTGTGTAGTAATGGAGTTATTTACAGAGCAAGAAGATCCAAGAGGGAAAAAGAAATTATAAAAATTATGTTGAAAATGAAGTATTTGGAGACCTTCTCTTCTAGTGATATTTGATGTCTGTAGAAGAAGTGAAATATTCCCTTACTCGTGTGGAAATTAAAACCTTTAGGTGAGATATGCAGAGTTAGGTGCATGTAAGAGAGATCTGAAGAACAGTGCCTTAGCTGAACTCCCTGTACTCCTCCTCTCATTCATAGCTCAAAAGGAAATAGAGACTTCAGCCATAACGCTTGGGGTTCTCATTTATGGAAACCTTTCTCTTAGCTTTACTCTTTATTCTCTGGTAGGAGTTGTCATTCTGCCCACTGATGTGTTCCTATTTGCATGTCTGTGAAACTGCTTTAAAATACAAACCTGGATTTTACCATCCTAATCTATAAATTTAATCCTACCCTGAATATCTAAAATGTTTTCAGTTCTGAAAAATTGAATAAGATTTGGGAACAACAAGAAGATGAGTCAGATAAAGAAAGAATAGGACTCTCTTTAGGCTTTAGCACCTATAGAGAAGATGTCAGCTAATTTATGCAGGCAGATTTACTAGGATTTCTGTACACTTGTTGATAAAAATTACTAAGTGCGTTTGTAAATTGATTAAGCCTCAGCAGAGATGACCAAAAGAGAATGCCTAGGCTGTATGTTAGGGACCTCTCTTTGTTTTTTGAGTGTGTCTGCTGGAGTGCTTACCTGAGCAGGCCTTTGAGTAGTCCCTGAAGGAAGAGTTTGTGTCTCTCTGTGCACAAGATTAGACCAGCTCCCTAATCACACCCCTCAGTCTATGAAGGAGAGACTCAGCCGCTAAAGGCACTGTCGAAACTGAACCCCAGTGGAGCCAGGGATTGAGGGATTTTTGAAACAGAAAAAGTGCGTTAAGGGTCACAAGATCTCAGACTAGTGATTGAAGCCATCTTTTGAAGAGACTGAAGTCAGCTTTGGTGCCTGATCCTTCAGTGTTCCCATGCAATGCATTGTTGCAAAAACACAGAGGTTGTCCAGGGATTAGTTCTCATAAGAGTTTGGAGAATTCATATCTGTGGGTAAGTGGGACACATACAGTGTTTGCATCATTGTGTATTTTCCTATTGATTAGTCATTTCAGTTAATAGAAATCTTAATATTTACATTCCAGAGTTTACACATATTGAATAGTAATATTGCTCTGTTTAAACAAACACAATACATATTTTCCACAGCTTGAAAAGAAGCTTACTGTGATAGAAACTTCCATAACTACTTAAATGAGAGATAAGTAGCTAATTAGCTAGTCCAGAGGGTCAATATTTAAAGTTATGAAAAAGCAGCCCAGAGGAGAATTAGTATAGTCTACTAAATTACCAAAAACAACTTTTGGCTAAACTAAGTGCAGCCCATTACAATTTAAAACTCATTTGCTTTCCTGTTGCTGTCATACTGCTACTGTGCAAACATGCAATTTCCTTCTGTCATCCATAGTATTCCTTTAATTTTTAATATGCTTCAAGAAACAGGTGTCTGACAGCAAGGCTAGATTTTAATTATTTATGTGTACTCATATCTTTAGCATATACAGGCTAAATATCCACAGGTTTTTCTGTCACTTTTCATCTATGCATTCTAAATTAGAATTAGTTACACGTGGTAGTTCTGTACAGATGTGGTCAATGTGTCACAGTAGATTCTGCATGCTAGATCCTGGTGTTTAGGGACAGGACTATATCTAGTACTTTATTAGGGATGTAAGGTCTGTGTAGTTTCACCAGAAATACGAGGAATCATGGCCATTCCTTCCCTCTCACTGTCAAATACAGAACATTACTCCATGAAGGTTAAATGAAAAGTCTTTTTGTGTTCACTGTAAGTTAATGCTTTGCTGAGAGCACGGACTCATTAAAAGCTTTCCCAAACCCATATTGTTGCACTTTGTACTGCTTATGTGTGGTCTTGTAGGAGTTTGTTACTGCTGCTGATGTCGTTCTAACTTAGGGTCTCCTTTTCATTTCCATGCAGGCAGTATCTTAACTCGGCAGAGTTTTTAGTTACTATTTCCTACTGTGGGAGCCTGGAATGGTAATAGTTGAAAGCCCTTGCCCTTTGTGGAGGAGCCAGGGTGCATTTCCTCTGCCAGGGTTTCCCCCCCCCAGGGCAGGAGGTGAGTTTTGGGGTGTGTGGTGCCAAAACCTCTGATTGGCGTAAGATAGAGGGGTGAACCTTCACCCCCAGAGAGAGGCTCTGGATTTTCAGCCAGATAAGAGAGAAGGCTGATCAAAAGCAGACCCTGAGGAGGCAGGGTAGTTAATTATAAGTTTTTATTATTTCATCTGAGATTTTTTTCTGTTGTACCAAAAATAAATGATGACCTCTTACAGTCAAAATGTTATTCTGGGCAAAATGAAAAATGTTTTAGCATGGACCCAAGAATTTACTACTGCTCTATTTAAGTCTTAATAACCTAATCAAAAAGACAGCAAGCAGGTTCAAAATATGAGTCTAAATTAATACAGCAAAGCATTTCTAATCAAAGTGGTCTATGTAGACTGAGTTTTGTCATGGGTGATTTGTCTTTGGGTCCTGGAAATGTCCCTGAAAATCAAGCACTATGTTTCAACATCTTTTCTTCAAGCAATATGAAAATATAGAACAAAGTTTACATGTAATTTGTTTCATAATAATCTGGTCTCTTCCTGATGTTTAACTCTTCAGTCTGCAAATTCACAATTACAATCAAATCTATTAGAGTGTCTTAACACACTGGAGGGTACTGTTCATTAATGTTTTTTGTTGCATCAGCATCTAGTTTTGCCCAGTTTCCAGGTCTACATTCCTTTAACTCATTTTTTTTTTCTGGTACTGGGAGTCTTAAAGGATCCACTTTCTTATTGTCTCATGTTTTCACCTCACTGCATTCTATGTCCCCATTGCTGAGATCTCTGTTACCATATCATGCCTCTGTTCCTCTATGTTACACCATTCCACTGGCCTAATATTGTCTTCAGAAAATGACTTGTTACTCCTGACTGTAAAAATTATGAATATTCCACAAAATTATTCAAACACAAATCAGGCTGTAGTCACCTGAACCTTAGAAAATTTGTTTTTCCGCCAAGAAAAGTTAAAGCAAAGCTCCAGGCAGACCAAGACAAGCCCAGTCAAAGCAAGTCTGACAGGTGTCAGTCCCAAGGCCATGCAAAGGTGGTTTCAAAGGCAGCGTGGCTTGTTCCTAGCAGGAACAATATGGTGTTTTCTGGGCTGCAGGGCTGCAGAGGTTCAAGGGAAAAGGAATAAGTAAAGGATGACAAAGAGAAGTGACATTTGACAAGGACCTACTGTTTCCATTGCAGGAATAAGCCCTTACTTGACTGCTCACATCCACACTTTCACAATTTTAGAGCGTTTCTTGTTTGGCACAAAAACTTTGTTGCTTAAAGGGTGGTAATAAAGCATCTTCACTGAAACCAGTGCAGTCACTGCTGACCCTGTGTTGAACTCGGCTCAGTGATCGTTCTGGCTGCAGTTATACATGCTTTCTGACAGACAGCAGGGCAATTTACTATGAAATGTTCTCAGTAATTTTGACAGAAAGATGTTCTCCAAATTTATCATGCAAAACATGAGCTAGAAATTTTATAGTGGATTGGATTTCTGTAAAATTTAAAGGACAAAATAATCTATTTACACCAGTCTTTTCTGTGGGTGTTCTGCATAAATTCCTGCATACAAGAAACGGTAAAAAAAATTAAATAGGAGCTTTGGTCAATTAACTTGTTCAGTTCTGGAATATGAATTCTTCCAATGTATTACAATGGGAATTTGTGGTTTTAGTGTATCTTTTCTGTTCTTTAACAGAATATAACGAAACCCATTGAGGTAGAACTGAGCTACAAGCATAAGAGAAAGTTCTTGCACTGAAAAGCTTCAAGTATGACTAGGCAAAAGATGTAAAAAATTTCAAAATAGGAATGCTAATAAACTCATTTTACAGCTGAGGGGGGGACTGTGTTATAACTGGATGCAGGAAATCTGTCAAGCTTAAGTTAATTGTTCTAGGAATATCATCATGGCTTTTCCATACTGCGAGCTTTTTCTCTGAGATATTTCTCTGAAGTGTGTTTGTCGTCATATATTATGGGTCTGGGACACTTGCCTGTGATTATATGATTGCTCATGAATGCTCTGCTAATGGTATTTTTCCTGAAGAAAAATATTGACTCATTTGTTTTGAACTCCTACTCCACCCACATGTGGTAGTGTAGAATTATGTAAATTTAGTAAATGAGAAAAGTAAAATTCTACCAAGTGTAATAGCATTTATTCAAATGGGGGTATCTCTTATTTTAGTGTGTTTTCAGAGTGAGTGTTCTGTTGTAACACATGAACATCTAGGTTATTATATTTGGTCCTTAAAAGTATTGTCTTATAAGAAATCATACTGAAAATTGACATTAGATCTTTTAGCTGTAATTAAGCAAACTAATTACATTATCTTACCTTACTTCCATTTATCCAATTAAGATTTACTGTCTTTATTAAAAGTTACAGGTTTTCATTTAAGAGTTTCATTGCTATGGTTTTATAGAAAGTATCTAGCCTTAAAAAAAATTATATTTTTATCAAATCGAGACTGGCAAATGTAAAAAAGGATTTTCTGTTAATTTTGGCCTATTCCAGCATATTTTGTGCTGGTGGCGTTTCTAGTCTTTTCCTTGGTAAGAATAGCAACTCGATCTAGGTGCACTAAACCTGTCCTGCCTGTTTTAAGACATCCCTTCATTTGTTTCAAACTCCTTATGGATAGTAAGGACTGTGTATTATAATTTATTTAAAGTAAAAAGAAGTATAAAAGAATTGGAAATGCTGTATTACACAACCCATCCCCCCCCAAAAAAACCCCTGAGAATAACAGTGTAAGGATTTCAGCAAAAGTGGTGTTGTCCACTTTTAGGATATCCTGTATTTTTATTTTAAAATCTATATTGATTATACTGTATTTTCTTATTGCCGATTTGTTTTTCTTCATAGTACTTATGCTTGTGAAAAACTGGAAACTTAACTACAGAGGATTAAGTACAGTACATTCTATTCCAGGAGTACAGTGGTACCCATGCAAAGCTTAAATGAATATGCATTAAACTACTGCAGGTCTAAATCTTACCATAGCAATATTTGAAAAATCCCTACATTTCCCTGAACAGGACTTTCTGAGTGTGGAAATTTTGAAGAGCTAATAAACAGAGTGAATTAATAGCAAAAAAAAAATTGTTCTGAAATTAATTTTGTTTTTCCATTGCTAATTTTTTCCTTTGTTTAAATTTTGAGTAAAAATTGGTGTTCTTGGGTTTTGGTGTTAGTGTTCTTGATAGTCATGATTTTTGCCATTCTTGACCTTTCATTTTCAATGAAGAACTAGCAAATCAATGAAAAGCAGTTGAAAACATAATGGTTTAGAAGTCAAAAGTCTTTTGAAGTTGAATTGCAAACTTCTTTAAAGCACTGACTTTCTGTAGAGTACAGGATTTGTGATGTTTTGTTTAAAAATTGTAAGGATAAAATTTTGGTATATAAGTCTCCTTGATTTAATTCTTAAATACTTAAAAAGTTTACTTTTATCCTAGGAAATGTCTTTCTGATGTATGGCTTTAGTGCCTAAGGGAATCAGCAGGTATGAATCACACCAGGTGATAGAGGTATGATGGAGAAGATTAAAGCAGTGATTAGGATTCTTAATTAGCAAGAATCTACAGGCTATAAATTAGTGCCAGCAGAAGTAATTAAACTACTTTATTTGAATAAAGGGAAAACCATGCTTAGTTTTAGGAGACAAACTTAATGTGAAGATTAAAAGAAAAAAAAAGATATTTGTATGTGAGGTGCAATACAGATATTTCAAACACATTTGAAACAAACAAGACCAACTTTTTTTTCTGCTTTTTTTTATGAGAAGCATCTATTTGTTATTCATGAAGTGATTTTTTTCCTTTTCTGTTTCTTTTTCAATATGTGTACAATATTTGCATTTTTTTTTTCTTGCTGTTTTTCTATTTTTATAAGGGCAGCTGTAAAGGATTTGGAATCAGACGTGTAGGGAATAATGCTTGTGCCTGGTGTAGCTGCTTTTACAGCCACTTTATTGGCAAACACCTCCTGTGTTCAGAGAGGCACATTATTTTTTCAAGGTGTCCCTGGTCAGAGAGCCCCATGGGTTTTCACAGTTCTTTTGTGTGTCTGTTACACCAGTTCACTCTGAGTGAATATGAATCTTCTGGGCATCACACAGTTTGCAAATAGGCTGTGCCCTGATGTTGAGCAAATGTTTGGTCATTAGGGATCTCTAGGACCTTCAAAGTTTGTTGTTTTTTTTTTTAATTAATTAAATGGGATCATTATCCTGATTCTCTGTATAGCACTATTACAGGAAAGAGTCCTTTTGTGGTGTGGTATGCCAACAGGCATTAAAATTTACTTGGACTTTTTTTTTTGGTTGATATTTTATTTCAGTCTAAGTAGTTGGTGGACAGAAGAGTGTGGAGGGATAAAATGTAAGGAAATAAAGATAGTGCAGAAGGTAATCTCACCTGTGAGGAGTTGCAACTGTACTGACCACCAAAGATTAGGAGCAGGCCTGCCCTTAATAGGCCACAGCTGTGTCCAATAAGAAGAAGAGTGCTACAAGAGAATGGGTTAGCTGGGTGAGGAGAGAGTTGGCTGTGCTGTGAAGTGGTGCCCATGAGAAATCACTGAGAAGGTATGGGAGCTTGCACAATAAGATGACAACAGAAGAGGATTTGGGTTTTTTTGTTTGTTTTTTGGTTTGTGGTGGGGTTTTTTTTGTTGGTTTTTTTTTTTCCTGACTAGTAAACTTTCTACATTACACCCATAACTTTTTTCCCTCCTGTCTTTAGGAAGGTAAATAATATATTTCCTTTTTGCCTTTCTTGTCTTAAAAATGTACTATAATCCTACCATCTGATCTGACTATAGGGGATAGAAAGCTGTATTATCTGTAGCATCTCTAAATGACTTCCCTTGATGCTTGCATCCAGCCTACTTCTGATTCCTTGTCCGTCATCCATGTAGCATAATCTATTGTTCATATATTTGATTAGAGTCTTCTTGATGGATAATATATCTAGAGTTTGTTGAATCTGACTCTGAAGATGAGTCAGTTTTACTCCTCCTCCCTCTCCTACTCTCCCTGAAAATTCTGCATCAGAAGGAGTACTATTCTGAGATTTTTTTTTTTTTTTAAGGAATCAAAGGGAATTCAATCGGAGGAAACCATAACCACACGTATCAAACAGGAAACTTTCAGAGTATTAGTGCAACCTATTGAAAATTTTTGTGACCCCTTACTTTCTGGCTTCTGACAGCTTCCTTGGAAGTTTCTTCCCCTCTTTATCTTTTTGGTTCATGAATCAGTAGATCTGAGAAGCAGAGTGCTAAGGAGACTGTTCCTTTAGATTAATAAGTGAATAGATTTGCTGTAGAGCCAAGAATGGAACATCTTGTAACTGTTGGCAACATTACTAAAAGAATTAGTATCCTCATGGAAGGGGCAGAGCATAAAAAGAGTTTTGATCAAGAGGAAAGAAGAGTCTTAGGCTTTCAAGAGTTTTTGCATTAATGTAAACAGTTATTTTATTCTGGATGTTGTCCGGTGACCAAAAAAGTAATTTTCAGGGTCATATGATTTTGAAACACGACAGGTTTTTGGCCATTTGACTTCCTTTCCTCCTTTCTGGCAGAACCGGCCTGACTTTGTATGTCTGATGCCAGAGAGTGGCACTCATATTTTTTAGCTCAGGAGGTTGCCACTGCAAATCTACATGAGATGACTCTTTTCTTTTTTCCACTCTGAAGTGCTCATATCTGTACTGCTAAAGAACACTGGAGTGTATCATGCAAGACATTTAGGGAAGCTATTTCAGTCAGTTCATCCCAGGATTAGCAGTGAGAATGAAAGTTCCCCTTGAAACATCTCCCATTCAGAGAAGATGAGCCATGCGGGGCAGCTCCCTATTTTAATTTCTCTAATGGCAGCAGCGTTGGTCAGCGCTAGTCATCATTCTCTACTCCTTTGAAGGAGATGCCAGGGAAGTAGCTGGAGCACAGCATACTCTGGCTGTCTCCCTAGTTGTGTTATGACTGTATGTTGTTCCTGATTGTCACAAGTAAAAGCATTTCCTTGTTTAGGCCTTGTATTCTCTAAGCCTGGGACAGAAAATACTTCCTGGCTGCATCCCATCATAGATCTGCTGCATCCAACAGACTTTTGGTACTGTAGAAAATCTGTCAGTCTGTGTAGATTCACAATCTGCTCCTAAAAGCCAGAGATTACCATGCATGAAAGAAGCCTTGCTATCGAGGAAATAATTTCTCCAGGGTCTACTTACATCAACAGTTTCAGCCATTTTGTTCCCCTGCCCAAGACAAGACAAAGAAATAAACGTACAAGGACACAATTACTTTTGTCAAAATCAGCCTTGAATTCTGTGGATTGTTTAGGTTCTGACTGCAATGTTTGTCCCTTGGACACAGTGGTTCCTCCTGAGTCACAGACATCAGTGTAGTGTTTATAAAGCACAGTCTTGGTACTCAATTGCAGTGGTAGAAATTATTTGTTGGACCAAGGTCCCCCAGATCAGAGGGATTCTAGAGCTTGTATACAACTTTCAGTGAACATGAAGGAATTTCATTAATTTCTGTTTTTCTGACTGATTTGAAAAACAATGAGTATGATCTAAAGCAAAGTTCTCTGTAGTATTGAGAGATGTCCTAACTGATTCTGTATGTTAGAAGAGAGTACACATAATACAGTCTGTGGGAATAAATGTGCATGTGCACATCTATTTATGTATCTTTCAGGACCTGGGCAAAACTAATTTGGCATGCATCCTGTTATTCTAATAACTGGATGTTGTGGTAAGGTTCCTTTCCGGATTGGAGGATGTAATTACCAAAGGAATGATGTTAGGTCTGTCACTGGGTGATTCAAAGGGAGGTTTGGCACAATAATTCTTGTAAAGATTTCTTCCCGTCTAATCAACATAATATTTGGGAAGATTTATTTAATAACTCTTAAAAAAAAATATATCTGTGTAACACAAACTTTTAATAAGATGTCAGAACGCCAGAAATGGGGTACTTTTTTTTTTAGAACAGATACACAGTCACTGAAAATCACATATATATATAAACCCAAAATTATAATTATGATCAAATATATAATCATCAATCATATAATTATAAGCTATGGAATTATTAAATATATATATACATACAGTAATTTGTAACATATTGCATCTGTATACCTATATTTTTTACCTATGTAAAAATAAGACATATTTCTGAGTTTTTCTTTAGTCATCTTGCTGAAAAGTTTTTGCATTTTGTTTCCTAAGCCTTATTCATTCTGAAAACCACTCCATGTAAGGATACATCTTAAATATCAATTTTTCTTGCTGTGTGATGATCTATGGCAAAAGA
Source organism: Cardinalis cardinalis (assembly GCA_014549065.1). Taxonomy (NCBI): domain Eukaryota; kingdom Metazoa; phylum Chordata; class Aves; order Passeriformes; family Cardinalidae; genus Cardinalis; species Cardinalis cardinalis. The sequence goes on from JACDOX010000150.1 coordinate 1,124,635, forward strand.
GAAGATTACTTGATTTTTCTATTATTATGTGACTAATTGGAGACAGAGCGCACGGAGGACCATTAGTATATAACATGAACTACATTATTGGTCTCATAACCTGAGTCGGAAGACAAGTGACATTTCCCAGATCAGGACTTTAAGCATGTGCCAACTTTATTAAAATTGTGAGACTGTCATGAATTTCGCCCCATGAACAGTAACATTTCACTGACAAGGAATTGCCTGATCTGATTACTCCAAGCACGCCTGGAGGCTGTTTCCGCTGGGCCACTGGGGCTCTGACTCTGACTCCTGCTCTTCAGCCGCTGCAGACCTGTCCCTTCCAGGCTGGAAACTGCTCTGCTCAGCTGCTGGGCTGGGGCTGGAACTGGAACTGGGCCCTTCAGAGGCAGCCAGGGCTGCTGTGATGCTGCCAGAGCGGCACAGTGTCCTCTTGCTGCTAGGAAGGGCATAGATTCTCGGAGGACATGACTTCTGCTTGCTCATAAGGAACAAAGATCCAGTTTCTGCACTGACAGGAACACAGTGTCTTGAATTTAGGGTGGGTGTTTTGTTTCCTACTTGGTGCAGGGTTTCTGTGTCCTTTGGCAGATAGCAAAGACAAGGGATCTGCTCCCCTAAGTGGTGGAACATCATGTGTCTTCAGGCTGATAGTCCAAGACTTGATTCTTAGTGGCTTTGAGGAGGGGAGAAAAGAGGAAGGAAAGCTTCTAGTTTTTGAGTTCACACTGAAATACTTAATTTGTGGGCAGACAGGTTCCTTATGTGTATAAAATAATATCCAACCCTGATAAAACATGGTATTAATTTCAGTTAAAAATGCCTTAGAATCACCAAAAGACCGAAAGGAATATTAAAAGCTAACTAATATGCCTTCTGCAAACATTCTCATTTTGTTCATCATCTTCTGTAAACAGATCTTTTTATCTGATTTTTATCATCAAATTTTAGAATAAATTTTATTAATCTTAGTTTTCCTTTCATATGTCTAGCTCTTCATAGGGTGTCTAAATGTTGCTGTGTAACAAAATTAAAAATTTGTGAAAAACATCTACTAGCTATAACAGTAATAATAATAAATCCCTCATATCTTCTTAGGGAGTTGACTATGCTTGTGAAAATTTAGACTTGTCTTTATAGCAAATGATGGCTGTGAATTGCTTTGGCATATTATCTTCTGTGGACTTACAATGCCATTAGTTTAATATTTCTTATGCTTCATTAACCATATAGAAGTTGCTAAATGATTTAATTTTCATAAATGTAAGCTGTCTTTGCATAATTCTAATAATTAGAATATTTTACTTAGAACTTTGCTCTGTCTCAAAGTCAGAGAGAAGAAATTGCCTGTAAATGAGAAAACCTGCTACTATTAGAGATATATTTCACATAGTTTAGTGTTTTTCTTGGGGCCCAAGCAGATGTTGAAGGAAGTGAAAATAATAAGATTTTATATTTGTAAATAATAATGCTCTCATTTTGTATAAACTAAGCAAATTTTTACATTGCAAACCTATTTTGTCAGCAATTTTGTTTCCTTGAGTTAGGAGTTGCAGTCTTCTGATAACAGTTCAAATTGAAAACATGCCCGTTACAATAAACAAAGCACAAGCTCAGATGTTTAAATAGATTGTTACAGACATGCTTTGCTTTTAAATGGGTTATATGTGTACCTGTCATTTTTAACATGAAATATTGGGATTTCTTTACATGGAAGAAATCATACTTTAATTAAATTATCTCAGGGTGAAGTACCAGCATCTTTAATCATGACTGAAAACAGGGCTATTCTTGGCTCTCTTACGTATAGTTTCTGTTGACTAAATTTCACCAGTCAACGCCTGATGAGCAGCTTGACATGTCTTGTTAATAAGCACAGCAAATAGCTGTGAGAGTGCAGAAACTTTAAGTCTGCAGTCACACCTACATCTGTTTGCTTGGAGAGCAGATCAAGAGCTGTTTGGAATAATCACAGTGGTTAGTGAAGGGACACCCATCACCCCAAGTCAGATGTCAGTAAAGAGTTTCTGTATTTCAAAGGATTAGTCAAAATCAGTTATAACTGAATGTATTTTAGTTTGTTTGAAGTTTCACCTGTTAAAAAGGGCTAATATATGATAAAAACCAGCATAAAATAAAAAGAAAATGGCTAGACAAGCCTTGGTATTTGAGCTGAATATATAATGCAAAAAAATATAGAAATCAATTATATGACAAAATGAGTTTTATTGTGGTTTCAATAATTTAGATGAATAATAATATAGGGAGAAACCCTTTTAAAATGACGGATTTTTGATTTACTATTTCTCTACAAAGCATAGTTTATTTCTGCTAGCCTCCAGCTGAGTTATAGACCAAGGAGGATAAGCACCAAGGACTGCAATTGTACAAAATGTCCTTGCTGAGATACTGTTTCATCTCTTTTAGATCAGGCTATATAATACTTAGGCTCAAATAACCTTTAAAATGCTTCTACTCTGACATCAACAATGGTAAAGCCAGTGCTTTCTCATGTTTTGTTAGGTCATTGTCTCCTCATTATGGAACTATACTGAGATATATTTTAAATGTGTGATTACTCTTCTTATCTAAATCATATATGCTCCTCTCCCTCCCCCAACCCCATGCCTCCCACCCCCTCTTTTAACTGGAGAACAAACAATGTGCTTTGGCAAAGGATGAACATTTTGCTTGCCTGCTGTTTAATACTGTGGTTTTGTCATTGATAACGCATTTTCTGGACATAACAGAATAATCAAAGCCTTTACATTGGTACTTGGATGTATCTTAGACTTCTGGGAAGAGGACCAGAACAGATGTCCAGATGTGAAAGAGTGATGCTTGCAGAACTTTTAGAAGGATAGGCCTTTAATAGGATCTTGAAAGTCATGGTGTCACTGATATTTAAATATGAGTCTGTGAATAAATTCGTAAACTTAGTTGCTTGGTTTAATAGTCATGCTGGCTTGCTATTTCAGTAACTATGCTATAAAAAAATAACTGCCCTTAAAAGACACTCTTTAGGAGTAAAATGTTTCATTAGCTCCCTTTAAGTGATTTAAAATAGAAATTATTTTAAGCAAAGTAAACCAAAAAATGCATTAATAGAAAAATGAATCTGTCATAAGCACATCATGGCCCTCGTACCTTCTAAAATATCAAGACCACTTTGAAAGAGAAAAAGCCCTGAGGGCCAGCCTCTTGATTTTAGCCTTATCTTTTCCATAAGAGTATTTATTATATGAAACTGAATTTTTTTTCTTTCATTTTTTTTTAAACATGAATTATTTGATGTGGTTTTCCTAGAGGGACCTCTTGAAGTTTGTGGTAAGCTACTGGTTTCTTTTAATTTACTCCTTTTTATACCCTGTTGGAATTTTAGCTGACCTTACTACATCATCCATTAGGCAGTATTAATGTATTTTCCTTTGTCTAGTCAATCATAAGTGTGGAAGCAAAATTCTTTTTCTCTTCCCATTATGTTGAACTCGCTGATGGCTCGTGCTTTCTTCCTTTCCCGTGCTCTGAGCTCCTTGAACCAAGTTCATTTTATGAGAGCCTCCAATTTCTTACCTATTTACTTTCTGGTAAAAAGCCAATTTAGGACAACTGGTCCAATAAGTTACTTGGATGTTGCACATTTTCCTTTATGTAGTTTTTTGGTTGTCTAGTGTATTTTTCCTAAAAGTTTTGAAGTCACAACCAACAGAATTTTTTTTTTAAAGAAAAAATATAAACCTTTTTCTTTAATTAGGAACTGAATGCTTAAATTCAAGTTCCATCCTCACATTTTTCCCTTGCTCCAGCATGGATCCTCCACACAGCTGACAGTCTTTCAGGGTAAACCTGTTCCAACATGGGCTCTCTGTGGGCCACGTTCCTTAAGGGATATCCACCTGCTCTGGCATGGGGCTCCTCCATGGAGCATGCAGTGTGGATATCTGTTCTGCTGTGGCCTTTTCCCTGGGCTGTTGAGTGTTGATCTTGCTTTGCTGGCTCCCTGTCCAGGTGCTGCATGGGAATCCCTGCTCTGGTGCCTGAAGCACTTCTTCCCTCTCCTTCTTCACTGACCCTGGTGTCTGCAGGGCTGTTTCTCATACTTTTTTCCTTGTCCTACTTCACTTCTGGTGGTTTTGCTCTTTCTTAAATACAAATTTCTGGAGGTGCTGCCTTTTTGGGCAAGGGGCTCAATCATGCCCTGTGGTGGGTGGCATGGAGTCATCTGGAACTGACCAAGTCGAGCCCAGGGCAATCCCAGCCTCCATCACAGACTCCCAAGCAGCCCCCAAGGCCTGGGCACCAATTGTTCAATAGCAGTGGTAAGTGATTTGTCATCTTGCCTTTTCTCTGTCCTTGGTTCCTGATGGATGTTCGAGGCAGTTGTCCCATTGAGAGTGGGACAGTGCATTCCATACCATGAGCATCAGTTCCTGTGCCACTGGAGGTGACAGTGGCCCTTGGTTAAGCCACCACAGTGATGGGAGCCTTGTGCTACATGTGAACCTGCCAGAGTATAGCAGAGTCTTGATTTCATTCTATGTTTTGCCAGCTGATAGTTCTGAAAGTAGTCATCCTGGAAGGCCCTGGAGATACATCTCTCTAAAGAATAGCGCTGCCTGGGAAACTGCTGAGCTCTCGTCTCTCATAGTCATGTAACAGTTTGCTGGTCACTGAGCATCCTGATTCATAAACAGTTTTCAGCCCTGACATCACTGAAAAGAACTAATGATTTTATGGGTTGATTTTTTTTTTTGTTTGTGTTATTTTGTTTTGTTGTTGGTTGTTTTTTGGCTTTTTTTTTTAGTTGGTTTAGTTCTGACTTTTTTGTTTGGTTTGGTTTTGGTTTTTTTTGTTTGTTTTGGTTTTGTTTTGAAATGCAGACAAGACATGGGCAGAAGTGGGAAAAAAAAAACAAGCTTAAACCAACCAACCAAGAAAACCTTCTCAGTCCTTGAAGCATCGTTTTACTTTTGATCCAGTAAGATACTTCTGCTTTCTCTAAGAATTGATTTTTGTCCTACATGGAAGGACATAAGCTTGACTCTTGAGTCAAAGTCAGTTTGATAAAATTCTAACACGTTTCATTCAGTGCGATTTTGAGCATGTATGAGTATGTTACATTTTTATGCAAATGTATTAAAAGTTTTGGGGACTAGAATAAAAGTACTGAAAATTGAACCTGATGATAAAAGTTATACTGCAATTGAATTAGCAGACTGAACCTTTATTTATCAGGTTATTTAGGATGCTTGGGACTGAGATTTTGTGTACATTCTTGGTAATTATTTTTTTCAGAATTAAGTATGTAAGTCCCATATAGCTGAAGAGATAACAAATCTGATTTTTATTTTTAACAGAGTAGTATGTAGTGTTATTTTGTAGCAGAGGATGGAATTAACAGCGTTTCTAGTAGGTTTTGTGTGTTTGTATGTGTGTGTTTGTCTCAGTTTTCTGTGGTAATCTCTTTTTCCACATCTCTCCAGACCCTGAACTTCAGGGCAGGTACTGGGGGGATGAAGTCCCTCCCATTGTAGAGGAAGATCACATTTGAATCCACCTTGACTACATGTAAGTCCATGGGACCCAGTGAGATGCATCCCAGGGTCCTGAGGGAACTGGCTGTTGTAGTTGCTAAACCACTCATTTCAAAAATTGTGGCAGTCACTAAAGCTGTAAATAAGCCTGTCTCTTTAAAGGGGAAGTGTAGATGGCTTACACTGAAACACTACATTTAAAAGGTATTTTTTATTGCCTTCAAAAAATGGGTAAATAAGTGTATTGACATAGGTGATACCTTTGGGGTAAACAAAAATAAAAAGGAGGATGCACTTACTCCTGGTCTTTTATCTGCTTAAGGCAATGATTCTGAACCCCTTCTGTCTTTCTTTATCCCTTTTACCCTTCAACACGAAAGGAATATTTAAATGAATTATACTTTGAAAATGGTGGCTCAGAAAAAGAGGATTCTCTCTCTGTCTGTATCATGACAACCCAGATTTGCAGACAGATTTCTGTGTACATGCTACAACACACTGATTTCGGCTAAGAACTTGAGTAAAGATTTGGTTCGGTGATCTATTTAGGAAAAACGTTAATATAAAAACTTGTCTCTAACATCAACTTTCAATCAAGAGTTGTTGCTTGGACTGCTTTCTGTAACCTACAAAGCCACACTTTTATCAAACATTAACCACTTTTCCCTCCCTTTTCTTTCCCTTTTGAATGTCAGTGCTAGAAACCAACAAAAACTTCTTTAATAAATATACACATCATTAAATGAAATTGAGAAATTCATTCTTTAAACTTGGAATTAAAGCTCAAAATCAATTTTAATTACAATATTTCTGTGACCTTTTTTTCCATTTGTTTCCTTTGTTTTGATGTGTGCCTAAAGCAGAATTTAAATAATAAGAAAAAAAAGGGGAAATTACTTTGTACATCTTAGAAATCTAGCCTGGTTGATCTTTTCATAAAATGTATTGATAAAGGAATATTATCATTATTCATGTTCTTGTAAGACTCAGTGATTTTTAAAATTGAGTAACCATGGAAACACAACTGGGTAACATAAGGAAGAAAGTGTAGGGGTAAATTTACAGTTAGTCTTTTAAGAAAAAGTTATTTCTGTTTTTACAGTATAATGTAGCTCAGTTTTTTGTCTAATCTCTTACCCATTCGTGTGTGCAGGTATATTATACATATGTATATGCATACACATATTGAATATATTGAATGAAAGAAAATAAAGATTTACTTTTTTATGTAATTTCTGATGTTTTGGATTTTTTTTTTTTTTKTTTGGCTCATAATGGGTTTTTTTTGTTTGGTTGGGTTTTTGTTTTGTTTTGGCATTTTTGTTTGTGTTTGTTTTGGTTTTGTTTTTTTATTTTTATTTTTTAATTCAGTAAACATAGCCAGAAAACTCACTAGCTTCTCCTCCTTTATTTTTGTTTAATGTATTTTTTTTTCCTAAATGACAGTTTGAGTAATCTTCCTAAGTTAGCTGTTAGTTTTAAAAGGCAAATTTCTAAAGCATTGTGGTAGAATACTCTCGTAGTCAAGGCATTAGCAGGATCACAGATGGATTATTGGACCAAAGTGTAATAAAAATGCTGCAAATGTAAGGTAAAGTCAGTTACTTGTTACTGTGGAAAGCATATGTTGTTTTTAATGTGATAAATCACAGAACTCGTAGGGGTTTGCGTAGTATTTGGCACACATTCTGGTGTCTGTCTTTTATATTGCTTGTGAGCGTGGACTAAAATATGTATTTGCTTTATTAGGCATTATTCCCCAGGTATTTCTGGACTATGCTTTCATATAATGACCTGCTGGGTCATTATATGAAAGCTCTTCTGTATATCACTGTGAATCTCAGCCTGCTATTTTTTCTTAGCATTTCTAATCCACATGAGGATATGCATCTTTGTGTGATGGAAGATGTGTTGAGTTCTGCAGTGTTAATAGCAGATTTTTAAAATTATACTTGCTTTCTCTCAGTATCTAAAAACCTGCATATATTTTAAGCAGAAAGGTCAAGGAGATTTTGAGCTTTTTTACTTTAAACTTTTGAAAGTTGTAGTTTGTGACTTTCTTTGGGATAAGAGTACTTATCTTTCTGACTAAAGCAGCATTTCTTGTGAAAGAGGTATCTCTTTTCCTGAATCTATTTTTTTTGTCCACATTTCCTGCACTCATCTTCTACTATCACGTAGAGGAAGTTGAATGGGAAGCTAAGTCCCAAAATGTATTCTCTTTGTTCTGATGCAACCTCTAAAATGTATCAGATGTCAAGCTATGCCCACTGTGAGCAATTCATGAAGAAATTGCCTCAACATTTTGATCACAGTCAGGCTTTTATTATGAAAGTAACTGGCATAGAAAGACACCTTTAGAAGTGTGAAAACAAGCAACACAATGAAGTAAAAAATGATGAAATTGAGCCCAGCACTGGCACAGTGCAGCTGCTGTCCCTGGCAGTGAGTGTGGCCTTCAACAATAGTCTATGACTGCCAGGAAGGCCCCACTCACTACAAGGAAGTAATTTCTGTTGGTTAATGTTCATTTTAATATCAATGAAGAGTTCAAGCCAGAATCCCATCTGTGAAAAAGTCTGAACTTTGGTAGTTTTTTGTGTTCATGAAATGGTCGTATCAAGCTGCTTTATTTTTAAGATTTGTGTAAAGGTACACTTTACCTTGTCTGGCTTCATAAGTGATTTTCTATATATTCTGAATCAATGTTGGAGACAGAGCTTTGCAATCAAAAGAATATATTCAGCACTTCAAGGAAGACAGAAAATAATAGTGTTAAGTGAACATGGAATTCATTTACACTGTAGAAAGTAAAATTGCTTTTTCCTTCCCTGGAGTTTGTATGGTAGAGGACACTCCTCATCTTCAGTGGAATTTTCAGGGTGCAGTATGGTAATACAAGATCACAAGTGCAGTCTTTGTTTCCCATAGTTTTCCTAGTAGAGTTTATACACTGAAACTTACTTCCACCTGCATCTTGCTGAAGGATGAATTCAAGTCCATCAGATATTACATATCCTTGCAGTATTCTGAAGTTCTGCAACCCGGAGTCACCAGACTCAGTAGCATTATCCTGTCACCTGCAAACTGGCTCATGTGCTTTATATTACACAGGGGAAACATATATATGGATAAAGTCTAGATTCAGCCTGATGGCTTAAAACACATAAATGTCCTCATTTGGACTTGGTAGTTACCATGCACCCAATTATCTATTGCCTACCACCTCTCATGGTCATTCATAGCTATGTGAGAAGGTGTGGAATGCTACATTATTTAAAGTCCTTTCCTCCCTGACATGCTTATATGACTAAACTATGAATCCACGGAGTATCAAGCAATTTATATTTGCGATATCAGCCTTTCAGTGTTTCAGGAATTCCAAAGTGAAATGTGATGAGTGTCAAGCCCTTGAAGGAGCTGGAACCTTTCTTGTTTTATTTTAGTCTTCTAATGAGCTTGGAGAGGTGAGGAACAAAAAAATGCTCATTAACTACAGCCTTAAAGTCTTTATAAAGATGGTTCTTGAAAAAAGCCACCGTAGTGTCTTTTCTCTAGTCCTATGCTCACCCTTCAAGGTTCCTTTTGGGTTTCTTGGTTGATGGTTTATGGCTTCTCCTAGCCCACAGTCAGAACAGCAGTACAGTCATTGTCATGAGGTTCTTGCTTAGCAAACTGTGATGTTCATCATGAGAATCCCTGCCTCTTCACCTCTGGAACCTGTTTGGGTTTATTTTCATGTGTTTCCTTGCCCAGGCTGCTCCCTTCTGGTGACTTTCAACTCAGGGCACTGTTTGTAGGCCTTTACTAGGACTGACAGAAGTTGTTACTGCGCTACTCTTTATTTTAAGAGTGGTTTTGTATAGAGTCAGCCACGTTGATTTCAGTGAGGATGAATCTATATCTTCAAACAAAGCATTTATCCCAATGCTTCAGATAGTCAGGTTTGTATCTCCGAGACATTTTGCATTATTTGTTCCAGGTGTCATGGTCTGTCTTACCATTCCCTCCAAATTTGAGATCTTTACACTGGAAATAGCTGAGTAGTTTTAGTTTATGGCAGCAGCTTATTTTCCTGCTGAACCTGAGTATATGAGTTGCCTGTAAGCACTCTTTGCAGCCTAAGAAATGGGAAATAGAAGATGGGAACTGCAAGGAATACTAAAATCCTTATGAAAGGTTCATGGCAAGTGGGAGCAGCAATGCGTGGGTTGCTGACAGGACATGGATTTAGGTATGAGCAAGGGAGGGACTGAGGTCAGTGATACAGGTACAGGATGAAAGAGGGTGGATTGCAATTCAGTGCTGCTGAAGCAATGAAGGCAAAGAGTACTTGGGGATGGCTGAGGTGCAGGCTGTTGTTACTGAATCAGGATTTGATGCATTTGTGTAGGGAATTTGCAATAGCACTGACAAGCAGAAGTTCTCATGCTGTTTTGAGATGTGTGGAACTGGAAAGAGCTCTAAATAAAAACAATAGCTTCAGATGCAGCAGAGCACAGCCTGCCTGTCTCTTCATGCCACATGAGCTTCCATCTTTATGTAAGATCCACAGGTTTTTCTTTATTGCTTAATTATGTGGTAGCTCTAATTAATAGGCCTAATACAGGATGGCAAAGAGTCAGGTCACCAATAGGAGATGACCAGCATTTCTCAGAACCTAATGGTGAACAGTGGGTTGGTGGAGTCTCTTGTGGAGAAGCCACATATGTGCATGTTAAAGTGCATAAAAACTTGATTTTTCAACCTGAAGCTGTTGTCCATACATAGTGATAGAAAAGATGAACAGAGATAAAAAAAGTTATGAGGTAGAGTAGCCCTTCTCTTAGAATAATTTTATCTTCTGTAAAGAAAAAAATGTCATGAGTTGGGGTCAGTCTTTAAGGGAGTAAGAGTCAATATATGACGACTTTGAGGTGTTCTTGAAATATTATTTATATTTTCCATAAGTATAGTATACTGAAATAGTTGTCCTGAGTCAGAAAGAATTATTGTCATTAACCCTTAAGACTCTTGGTGTGATTTGCATTTTTGAATCTCAAGGGACAAGTAGAACAGGATATGCTGTCCTAAAATATATAATTGATTGTAGCCTTGTGCAAAGAAGAAACTGGTGTGTAAAAACATCATCCTTTATATACTAACTGATGACTTAAAGTTGATTTTTCAAGTTAGAGTGCTTATCTTCTTGATTTTTTTCCCAGTTTTCCAATGCATACATAGCTCCAACAATTTGCTTGTAAAGAGGAAGCCTTGGTTTGAAGTTTTGTTTCAAAATGGGAATAATACTGAGAAAAATCTGAGAATCTGAGAGATTCTTTAAATTGGGAATCGCTTGTTAGCTTTAGTTCTACACTGAGCAACAGCAGTGCTTTCCTCAGTCTCAGTTTTGAAGGGTAAATTAGTATGAAGAAATATTCTTCTGAAAGTAGTCTGTTATTCTCTCAGCAGACAGAAAGAAATGATATTTTGCCTCTTAAAATCTGCACACATTTTTTTCATTATTATTTATTTTTCCATTCAAGAGAGGTAGGTAGGAATATTTATCAGAATCCCAGAGTGGGTTTGAGAGAGCTGTAGCATATCTCTATCCATCCTTGCCCTCAGAAGTAACAGCTTCAAAACATGACAGTGGCAGCTTTCAGTTGCTGCACTGCACTGCAGTATCAGCTCCTTTCCAAGCAACAGCTGATCACTGCACCCTGCTCGGTGCGTGGTGGAAAAATCCATGTGCTTGTGTAGGTGGAAACATGTGTCAGCCTATTTTGCCACTATCCAATTCTAATAGTAATAGATGAGGCTTTGCTGTTCATTTATTAGTAAGTGCTGAATTATGAAGAAATATTAAGAATCAATGATCCATCAAATGCAAGACCTGAGTTTCCTAGAAAACTGCCTGCTAATTTGCTTACTGCTTATTCATAATGAGGTTTTTCCTGTATTCATATATTTCTGTGTATTAACTGCTCTTTGACTCCCTATGTTGGAAAAAATTTTTTACTTCTTAGCTTGTGAAATGCTTGAATTGTCAATTCCAGAACTGTTTCACTCCGTGGTTACAGAATGCATCATTTATAGTAATTTTGAAATGCTTAATGTCAAAAACTTTGAATCCCCCTCTTCTATTTGGAAAGTAAACAGGTTTGCTATGAGAGGAAGGGTTTGAAGGTGGCTGCCAAAGATCAGTGTCTATGGACTGTTCTAAGCAATTATTTCTACTGTTGATTGAGTTGACTTATGTTTTGCCGTGAATGTGAACTGGGGTGTTGGGTTTCCATTTGGCTTATGCAGAGTAAAACTGGCAGAATGTATTTGCATCTATTTTCAATACTGCCAAGCTTCAGTTGCCCTATAAATGCATTTTTTCAGTAAGTCTTTTATTCCAAAAGAAGTGGGTTGTATGACTCTCTTTATATACCTAGTGGTACAGCTGAGGGTACATAATGAAAACAGAATATTCTGCTGTAGGTCTTGATGATAATGCCAGTTTTCAGAAAATACCTGGAAAAGTGTAGAGGAAGGATGATATTATAGATGATGAAGAAATTTGGGATTTTAAATAGTTTCATCCTTTCATAGTTGTTGTGTGAGGCTGGACAAGGCACACTGTCTGTCAGTCCATTTATAAAGTGGTACAGACTATAGTTACCTTGTAGAGATTTAGTAAAAATAAATTAATCACATTTGAATGGAGTTTTGGGAGATTTGAACCAAAAATGCTATAATTTACTGTAAGTGTTGCATAAGATTTAGAGTGTAGGAATGTTTATTGCAGTATACTGCACTCACTGGCAAGACGGCATTTTGGGTTATTTATATGCATTCTTTTTTTATTTGTTCTACTTATATGTTCTTCATCCTTACTTTTTTTTGTGCAGTTAAAAAATTTTTTAACATACCCTTTTATTCAGTTAAATTTCTTTCTCCAGTTGTTACACCTCACTTTTTCCTGCTGACCTTCCTGGACCAACATTCGCTTTCTTGGAGATGATGTGGCTGACAGCTGTGAATGAATTTCATGAATTATCTCCTCCTGTCCCTAGCTCCTCTTCTATCCCTCTTCTGCCTGAAGCTGTACCATTATGAAAGAAACTCAAGACTGTGAAAAATTGTCATTTACACTTTTTTCTCTTTAAAATGTGTTTTTCCTTAATATGAAAAGCCTTATCTAGCTCAATAGATACTTTTACCAGAAGTTATGTGCTGAATTCATGTCTCTGTATTTTTAAGTGTTTATTTTTAAATCTGAAGGTAGTACAAAGTTTTCCCAGAATCTGCTTTGGAGGTTGTCGTGATCTGTAATTGTGGATTTGGTGAAAGATTTGTAGAATTTCCTGTATACAGCTGCTCTTTGTTTCCTCTTGGTATTTTTTTCTATGGATTTTTGTCTTTGTCAGGGATTTTTTGTCAGTTTTTGTTTAGCAGTGTGTTTTCATGTTGAAAGTCATAGCAGTTTCTTTTCTTTGTCATAACCTGTGCTTTCTGAGTTTGTTTTATTTCTTCTTCTTTACAATTTTTTGTTTCTTTTTATATTCAATTATCTTTGGTTTTAAAGTTTTTAATATCATTCCTCTTTCCAGTACTGTATGAACACTTTCGGTAAGAGACTGACTATATGCACCTTATTTAGAAACAGTATGTTCCATGAACTAAACAGTGATCATGAAGTTTATTAAACCTAGAGAACTGTGTATTCCATTTGATCCACGACAATAATAAGATACAACTAGAGAATGGTAAAGAGATCCTTTGTTTACAACAGAAAGCAATGTAATTGTTTTGATAGCATGGAGGTGCTAAGTGTACTAAGCACTTAGATCAAAATGAGTGATAAATTGGAGGAATGTTTTTCAGTCAGTAAGATGAAGATCAATGAAGATAAATGCAAACTACTAAAATTTAGAAATGAGGAATCAAATGTTTGCATTAAAAATAGGAAATCAATGTGTAGACATCAGTAGTGTATAAATGTATCTGGGTGTTCGAATAACCACCAGTTGAAATTAATTAATGATGTGGTTCTTCTGCATAAAAAAAGAGCAAATTGCCCTGGGACATGCAGACAGGAATGTCATTTACAACACATGGGAGTTGCTACTAAGCTTATTTTTCATTGAGTGGGATATCGCAGAAGCAATTTGCCTGGTCTTGGGCATTAGGCTGAAAGAAAGAAACAGATGAATTGGATGGCCTCCAGAGGAGACAAACAATAATCAGCAGCAGATATTAGAAGGACAAAAGAACGTTTCTTAGTACTCAGTAGAAAGGTTGACAGGTATATATGTCAATATCATTGCAAAAGAAGTTTATCTTCTAATGTGGGAAAGATTAGCATGAGCAATGATGGTTCTGTTTCCCAAATGATAACAAATTGAACAAAAATAATCAGCATGCTCCATAACACTGGGAATCTGGGACAAGAAAACTCTTTATGTGACAGCTAAATACTTGGGAAAACTCTAGGGTGTCTGTGTCTCTGAATGCTTGAAATAGGTAAGGCAAATCTGCATTAAGAATATTCAAAGGATGTGGTGCCCTCCCCCAGAGTAAGGGGGATGCAAAAGTGATGCCTGAGAGTTTAGCTTTTATATTTTTCAGATTCTGTACTACTTTAGTGTGTACTTCTGAGCTTCATATTAGGGGCTAGTAAGCTCTCTACACAGAGAAGGTAGACAAAACAATTCCTTCTCTAGCTGGGAACCAAGGATAAATGATCCAAATCTCAGGTCCAAGAGCATAAACAAGGGTGGACTGAAGAGAGAAGAACAATAAGGATGGGACGTCATAATCTAAAGCTATAGTTGGACAATTAAGTCCAATATGCTAATGGACCAAAACTTATAAAAGTGTGAGACCCCGTGACCAGTCATCCATTTTGTCACCATTTTGAGTTCGTCTTGGGTGTAGCCCTGGCTGGGCTCTTGTACTGCCCAAGGTGTATCCACTGAGGCCTTCTAATAAATACCTACTTTATCCTTTAGCTATGTCTAGCCTCTGTTCTAGGTCAGCCTTCAGAAGGCATCAAAAGTGAGCTGTGTTTGACCTTGTCTGGTGGCCAGGTAGGCAGCAAGATTCCTACCACTCCTACCACTGACTCCTATCACTCTCCTCCTCAACTGGACAGAGGAGAGAAAATGTAACAAAAGGCTCATGGGTTGATGATGGGTTGAAGACAAGGAAAGTTGTCACTCATCAGTTACTGTCACAGACAAAACAGACTCAGCTTGGGGAAATTAATTGAATTTATTGCCAGCAAAAATCACAGCAGGATAATAAGTAACACAAATATTGAAAACACCTCCCCCCCACCCCCTTTTTGGGCTATACTTTCCTCTCCCAGCAGCACAGGGAGATGGGGAATGGGAGCTCTCGTCAGTTCATTGCAAGTTGTTTTTGCTGCTGTTCAGAAAGAGTTCTTCTGCTGCTCTTGCATAAGTCTGTCCCATGGGAGGCAGTTCTCCACTAAATTCACCAATGTGAGTCATTCCCATAGGCCACAGTTCATTAACTGCTCCAGAGTGGGTACATTTTCATGAGTGCAATCTTTCAAGGACAGGTTGCTCTAGCATGGATCACCCACAGGGTCACAAATATGACCAGAACACTTGCTCTAGGGTGGCCTCCTCTCTCCACTCCTCTGTAGGTCCTTGACAGGAGCCTGCTCCAGTGCAGGCTTCCCATGGAGTCGCATCCTCCTGTCAAGCACCCGCTTGCTCTTGCATAGGTCTTCTCCACGGGCTGCAGGTGGATCTCTGCTTCCTGGGGACTTCCATGGGCTGCAGCAGCACTGCTGTTTCACCATGGTCTGCAGAGGAATCCCTGCCTGGAGCCACCTTCTCTCCCTCCTCTACTGACCTTGGTGTCTACATTGTTGTTCATCTCACATATTCTCACCCTGCTCTTCTCTGGTCACAATTACAAAAGCACAATAACTTTATTTTTACCTTCTTAAATGTGTTATCACAGAGGCAGTACCATCATTCCTGACCGGACCAGCCTTGGCCAGCAGTGGGTCCATCCTGGAGCTGGCTGGCATTGGCTCTGCTGGACATGGAGGAAGCTTCCAGCAGCTTCTTACAGAAGCCACTGCTGAAGTCCCCCTACTACCAAAACCTGGCCACACAAGCCCAATAAAATGAGATTTTGATGAGGTTTTAATTTATAATGATTTTTATGTTTTCTTGTCTATTTAAGCCAGTATGTGTTTCTGAGATGTGATAATGTAAGCTTTGAAAATATTTTAATGATTTTACAAGACAAGGTTTTTAGGAAGATATATTAAGAAGTTCTACACGTATATATATATTAAAATACATAAATATGCATGTACACATGCACATTACAATGTGTAAATATATATTAATAAGTCTTCATTGTATATGTTTGGATAGATGTGTGTATGTGAGTGGGAATTTGAGTTTTATAAGCAAGAGATGTTGGAAAATAAGCCAGTTCCTGGACACAAAACCATCTCTTCAAAACTGAAATTAAACACTACATGTTGAAAATAGTTGCTCAGTTTAATTTAATATACAGTTTGAGAAACAGTGGAAAGGGGTTTTTTTACATGTGGGACAGTAGAAGCTGCTAGCAAGGCTGAAGGTATTCAAGTTGTTAGCTCTGTGGGATGAAAAGAGACAGATAATTATTACCTGTGGAACATGGAGAAGTTATCTAGGGAGAAGATGTGAGTGTGATAATAATGTGCCATTGTTAGATCTATGACTTTTAGTATCTGGAAAAGCTGTAAGTTTTAGTCCCAGAGCTTATATTTTTAAATTATTTTGTATGTCTCTGTTGAGACAGGGATTGAATGATCAACCTGAAATGTAAAAAATGTTTTGTGAAAACTGTTCTTCCATTAAGTGGATGTCTTGTCTTTTACTGTTTCACATGTGAGTTCTGCTGGTACAGGAAGGTCTCTTCACTTAGCCCTACATAATTTAATCCCAGTGTTGGTGCCTTCCATGTGTGTGTGCACAGGATCCATGCATTGATGGCTCTGTTATGCAAGGTGTTTATGCCAGTTGTGAAAGGGCACACTTTCTATTTTTCAGGCTGGTGAAGATGTGTTTACTGCAGCATATGTTGATGGCAATTTTGATGATAAGTATGCTAGGGTGGAGGGTTGTTTTAAAATTAGACAGATGAGAGGAGGTTTGGGTTCCCAGCTTGTTGTTCAGTTACAGTGAACCTTTAGCACTGAGGTAATTCTTTCAGTTTTTGAAAATTAGACCACAGGTTCTTAAGTACACAATTTTTAAATCAAATTTAGTTGTTATTGAAAGTACTAATGCATTGTGATTATTCCAGCAGTTTTATAACAAAAGTGGTTTAAGCCTTTTCATCTTCTGAAAGAATGTTTTTTACAATAGTAAATATCAGCTTTTGCACGTATTTTAATACAGCAAAAATAAAACCAATCCTAGCCTAAAGATATATATAATATAAATTTCTAAGTATTGATTTCAAAATGTAGCTATAATCTGTTGCAGAAGATATTTAATGCATAGATTAGGAACGTCTGATCTGAGGATCATAGAAGTTTTGATTATTTGATCTTCCAGTCATAATAAATGCAAAAGACATTCTGGCTAAATGGCAGAAGGATATTGCTTTCAAAATAGTATAAGTCACTATAATGTTAATAGGGGAAAGATGCTATACAAATATGATGGGTCCTGTAATAGCTTTCTGTATGAGCATTGGGAAATGATTGTCAGTTCTGAGAGTAGGTGTGTAGGTGTGCTGCCAGCAGCATGCCTGGAGATGAAGGATGGAGTGAGAGAGAGAAAAGGTAGCCCTGTATGCTCCACTGCAAGGGCAAGAGCTACCACTGTCAGCTATAAATGCTACAGCAGCTCTGTTTCAGCCAAAGGGGCCTGTTGGATTTGCTAATGGAATACCACTTTGAGACAAAAGAAGGACTTAGTGTTCTAACCCAGTGTTAGCAGCCATCACTGCATATAAAAAGCAGTCTCTGCTTTATCTGGACAGGATTGGCCTTTTTGAAAAGCTTGAAGTGAGCAAACACTTCCTGTGATATTTTCTAGAGAAATTAGAACTGTCATTTATATTGCCATAACTCAAAGGAAAGCTTATATAACACAGGCTGGATTTAAGTACAATATTAGGAAGCTTAGGTGAGCATGTAGGCTTTTTTGTTATTTTAAACTAATTGCTATAATGTTTTGTCTGATTTGGCAAAAAAAAAAAAGCTTCTAGATTCACTTGTTGACTGGTTAAGAAAAGGCTACTTGTCTATTCCATGACCACCTGTAGGAGAGAAGGGTTTGCACTTAAGTCTTCATGGTAATATGTGCTTTGATAGACAAGTTAATGTGTCTGCACTCTTGTAAAATGTTATAGCTCTCAGGTATTAAAAGGCTTCTTTTGGAAGTTACTGCTCATTGCATCAAAATTGGTGGTGCAGAACAGAGACCAATCACACCAGTCCTGTATTTCAGCTATGCCAGCAACTTCCTTGGCATTTTAGCTTAAAACATCAAACAAAGGCAGTCTTGCATTAAGGTATGTTGTGGTCTGGAGGGGTGGGCATGTCCACAGGCATTCTGGGTTTGCTGTGGCCAGTGTACCTGCTGGCAGAGCAGGCTGGGGGCAATCCTGTACTGCCCCAGAAACATTTCTGAGTGTTTTAATGTGAAAACTGTAAAAACTGGTTTAAGGGCAAGTGAGGCAGCTACTTGTTTGCACAGCCACATGCAATTTAAATGTGATGCTAGGCACACTTTAAAGACAAGCTGAAGTATGACATCCACACTACTTCTGCACTCATGTAGGCTGTTGAATTTTGGGTACTGTAACCACTAACTAGTTCATACTCCAAATAATCTTGTTGGAATTAGACAGACATTCAGGGTATGGCCAGGGAATTCAGGGAAAAATGTTCTGCTAGCATCTTAGTCAACCATTTGAGGAGGTCTTCCCATGCCACAGAATGGCCCGCTGAGAGTAGGTATTTTATCGTCTTTGTCCCAGGTTCTGTTGGATGAGTATAAACAACACTGGCAATGCAGCTTAGCAGCACCAGATGTACTTCTGCCATGAAAATAAACCCTAAGAATTACAGATTTGAAAAACACAAATGGAGAGAGAAGAGCTGAGCCCTGAAATGCCAACACAGAGAGTGAAAATAGGGCTGCATTGGTTACCAATTAACAGTTTTGGTGGAAGTTTATTCTGCAGTTATGTGATTATGACTCTTTCATAAGTTTCCATTTCTGAGAACTGATTTAAGGCATTGTGTTTATTTATAGTATTGTGCATAAACATTGCCACTTTTTTCAGATTTTATGCATAGTGCTGGTGAATTTGTGGTTTTGCCCATCATAGGTATACATGAGACAAATCCGTGTGTAAATCACAAGCTGTGCATATGACAGCTACACTCCTGATCGTGAAATTTATGGAAGTGCAGGAAGAATGGCTGGCTTAGCCTGTGTTGTACCATGACTCACAGGAGTCTTCCCATTTGCCTTATGAGTGTCTGTAGGGAGAGGATGCTGGCTGCATCTCCTGAATTATAGAGCCAAGTATTGGAATAGAGGATCTTTTCTAGAGCTGCTCATGCCTATGAGTCTTTAGAGACAGCTGTTTAAAAAGCAAAACAAAACAAAAAATACTGGCAGCATAAAATGTAAGGACTCAGAAAGGAAATTGCCTAGTGTTCAGTTTGATAATAAGTGCCATCAATTTTGGATGTTCACAGGATTATGTTCTGTGTCTCTACAATTAAAAAGAAAATAAGAAAAAGCGTCAGAGAACATTAGCATAATTGTCATAGTGCAAAGGCTTTGCATGAAGTCTATTAGTATTTTCCTATCTGTTAATTAGCAAAGGAACAATTTCTACAAGATTTCTTAGATAAGCACTGCACTTCAAAACCTATATTTGCAGAAATAAGACCAGAGGCTCTCCAGCTTATGAAAGGAAACAAACTCTTTGAATTTTCTGTAAAATAAGTACATGAGTGGAAGAAGTTATTAGTGAAAGATAACAAATTGATTTGAGAGATACAGAAAGAGACAACTGGAAAGATGATCATCTTAGAATCATAAAATTGTAGAATCATTTAAATTGGATATAAACTGTAAGTTCATCGTGTTTTACCATGAACCTACCACTGTCAAGTCCACCATTAAACCATGTCCTTAAGCTCCACATCAGCAGGTCTGTTAAATACCTCCAGGAATGCTGACTCAACCACTTTCCTATGCAGCTTGTTCCAGTGCTCGACATCTCTTTCAGTGAAGAAATGTTTACCAATATCCAATCTTCACACAGTCATTCCCAGCAAACTTGAGGCCATTTCCTCTTGTCCTATGTCTTCTGACTTGGGAAAAGATACCAGCCCCTGGCTACAACCTCTTTTCAGGTAGCTGTAGGGTGATAAGGTCTCCCATGAGGCTCATTTTGTCCAGGCTGAACATCCCCAACTCCCTCAGCTGCTCCTTATGAGATTTGTGCTCCAGACCCTTCACCAGCTTTGCTGTTTTCTATAGACATGCTCCAGCACCTCAATGTCTCATTCTAAGGGGCTCAGAACTGAGCCCAGCACTCGAGGTGTGCCTTCACCATGTCAGGTAAATGGGGACAATCGCAGCCCTTCTCCTGCTGGTTACACTGGTTCTGATACAGGCCAGGATGCCATTGGCCCATTTGACCACCTAGGCACATGTTGGCTCATGTCCAACTGGTGTCAGCCAGCACCCCCAGATCCTTTTCTGCCAGGCACCTTTCCAGCCACGCTGCTCCCAGCCTGCAGCATTCCATGGGGTTGTCATGACCCAAGTTCAGGATCTGGCACTTGGCCTTGTTGGGCCTCATCCAGTTGTTCTTGGCATTGATCCAGTCTGTCCAGGTCCCTCTGCAGAGACTTCCTACCCCACAGACGATCAATGTTCCTGCCTATCTTGGTGTCATCTGTAAAATGACTGATTTGGTCCCCTTGTCCATATCATGATACACATGAGATACGAAGGCCTCTGAAATCTTATGCTTAAACTAATTTTGAATACTCTTACAGCTGGTATGAGTACTGATCAAAGTATAACCACAGCAGCAGCCAGCTTGGCTTCCACCAGACAAAAAAATATTTATCTGAACCTAAAAGCTTTTAAGCCTGAACTGGACTTCCTGTTATCTGTCACACTATATTTTTGAGTTAGGTAGTATCAACACCGCCTGATTCTGTCTACAGGAGCTGTGATGTCTCAGGGACTGTTATAGCTGGATGCTGGAGCGTCCAAAATAAACGAAGACATGGATGGTACTAATCTGAAAATATACTCCCCAATGGGTCATTTTCTAATCTGCAAACTGGGGCTGTGTTTAAGGCCTGTCCAAAAGATATCTATTGGTACTATTACATTGTCACATGTTATGCATCTTTGGCTACACTCCCTCTATTTACACAAATGAAGATCAGTATATGTGGGTATTTTGATAGGGGTGTTTTTGCTGTCATTTTGTTGATGTCTGATATATTTTTATTTACATTAGAAAACCAAACATTAGAATCCTTTTGGTAGAGGGAGATAGTAAATACAGAGAGATGTCAGCATGCATTGTTGGCTTGAACACCCCAGCACAGTGTCATTAAATCTCATTCTGGTTGGGGATGATTCCCATTCAGCTGTTGTGCAGTGCAGTCAGAATGAGTTCAGTGTCTGTCCACATCTGTGCAGATATTCAAATTGCCAAAAAGAGTGAAAGAAAAGGAAGGCAAAGGAGGAGGAGGGAAATATGCCTAAGGTTACAGACTGAATTACCGGTGAAGCTGCTGTGTTAGTTTAGTCCTTTTTCAGGGATGCCACATTGCCTTCTACTGCCTTTCAACTCTCCTGACCTTTACACAAAATTCAGTCATGGGATACCCTTAGGAGTGGTTAGCTCTTTGCTGTATTCTGTTATACAACTGTTTTGCACTCACTGTTTTCTCGTACCTCTAGGTTTTGTATTGTAGTATTGAATTTACTTTGTAAGACAAAAACACTTGT
Source organism: Cardinalis cardinalis (assembly GCA_014549065.1). Taxonomy (NCBI): domain Eukaryota; kingdom Metazoa; phylum Chordata; class Aves; order Passeriformes; family Cardinalidae; genus Cardinalis; species Cardinalis cardinalis. Next base: position 1,146,191 of record JACDOX010000150.1, read on the forward strand.
AAATCAGCCTTACAGCTGTATTCAATTTTATTTTTCTAGTTTTAATATCCATATGTTGCCCAGGTTTGTTAACTTCTGAATAAAATTTTCTTGAATAATTTTGACAGTATCATCCAAAATTATCATAATTTGGGAAGGTTTTTTGTTTGTTTGGGGTTTTTTTGTTATTTTATTTGTTTGTTTTTGTTTTGTTTTGTTTTTTGGTTTGTGGTTTGGTTTTTGTTTTTTTTTTACTCGCTCAGATAGTATATTTTTTCCTGGAGAAAGTTCTTAAAAATTCATACTTAAAGAAAAGTGGTTACTCTTTTCAAGTCTGTGAAGTATAGACTGTGTTGCTATGTGCGTGTTTATTACATAGATAATACAGTGTGGATCTAGTAAATCCTACTAAGTCTCTTCAAATAAATGTAATAATTTACTGTATGCTTTCTTCTGAATAGCAAAATTCTTGAAGTCATAGTAGAAAATGTATGCATATTAGTACATATATATTTCTCTAAAATCATACTTCAGCTCAAACTCAGATATTAAATTTTATTCCTGAATAATAGGATTTATTCTGTTATGTTATATTGCTAGTGCCCAGTCTTGGGCTCAAATCTTTTTCTGCTGTGCTAAAGCAGGACAAAAAGAAAACTCCTGCCCCAAAGATCTGACAGTCCCAGGTCTGAGCAGAGAGATAAGAAGAGTTGAAGAAGGCAGGGTGGTGTTACAGCACATTCTCATCTTACTCTCTCTTGTTGGGTACTTTGCTGAAAGAAGGAAAGGTGTCTCTTACTAGAGTAACTGATACACTTGGAACAGTCCTCCAGAATTTCACACACGTAGCAGGTCTGAAACAGATTCTAAATACATCCTGAAATAATTTGCTCTTGACTTGACTAATTCATCAGATGATTTGAAAAGCACCAGTAGGTATTTCTGTTGAGCATTGTCTTATATTACCAAAAGAAAGAGAGGGCATTCTAGCAAGACAGTTTTAAGCCTGTTTCAAGGACCATAATAAAGTTTTGGAATGGAAACACCTGACGGCTGTTACGAGAGTCAGCAAGGTGTATGTTTGAATCTTTGAGCTTGTTGAAGGCATGTAAACCAGCAAGAGTTCCTATTCCAATTTAAAAATTAGGTGTTACCTTCACATTGATGTGCCTGATATTTGCAAACTTGTATGTGAAAAGTTACAGTAAGTGTTCTGGAATGTTTAGAAGGGCTTTAATGGGATGGGAGATACTTTGTTCTGAGACAGACTGCTTATGGCCTCCTCTGTGATTTCTGAAGCCCGTAGAATTCTTTCTGCCTGAAAAAGGCAGATTGAGGTTGGATTACCTTGAGGAAACAAGGTCCACAAAAATTTATGCAGTTTGATTATGATATATATTTTTCTCTCTCTTAATTTCTGGTTTCTAGAGTTTATTTTATGTGTGGAGTTTTAGGTTTTGCTTGTGTGGTTTTTTTCTGGTTGTTTGGTTGTTGTGTTTTGTTTTGTTGGTTTTTTTGTTTCGCTGTTCTGGATTTTTTTTATTATTGTGGGGTCTTTTTGTCATTTTATTTTACTAAATTATTTTATTGAGTGTTTCTAGCATATTGGATGTAGTTTAATGTCCATGTTAACCTTTTACCTTCATTTTTTTTTTACCACCTCAAATCATCATAGAAACAGAAAAGTCAGACCTTTTTGCCAGTCTGAATGGCTGCCAGAGCTGCTTCCCAGGTGCTCTAGGGGTCTTGGTGCCTGGAAAAAGTAGTGTAAGTGTCCATGTTGTTGGCCAGGGGCTGGTTGCCTGTAAGAGCTGGCCAGATATGCAGGTAGGTGATTCAGGAACGGAATCAGCTGTGTCTTAGTTCAACATGTGTTTGCTGAGGAGGCAAACACTCTTCTTGGAGGTCTGGCTGCCCTTCGTCCTTCCTCAGCCAGAAACCTCAGGAGCTCTGCTCCATATCAGTGCTTTTGGCAGCCTTGTGCAGAAAGAGGAAACACTGGACAGACAGACCAGCTGCCAGAGCTGCCGGTGGAAATAATCCTGATACTGGCCTTAGACTTTAAAATATAAATAGATTTCTTTTGAAAATTTTGCTTATATTGGACCAACATTCTTTGCTGGGAAAAGGCTTACCCAAAAGATTAATGGACATTTCCAGTTAGAATAAGGCACCAAAGAAAGTAATTACCATCTCTCTTTAGAATATGGATAACTTCCCATGGTGTAGCGCTGCATTGGGAGAGGAAATTAATGAAGATTTGATATTAATGTCTTATTTTTTGGGCAACAATTTCTCTTTATTTCATGATCACTCTAAATTCTTCTATTTCTCTTGTGCTTCTACTTGTATGTCTGGTGGAGGTACAATTTCATACCAAGAATAAAGGAATGGATCTTTATCTTATTTTCATTTTAGCAGTCAGGAGAGCGCATCTGTGAGGTGCATATACACTAAGACAGACTAAAAGTTCCATGTTCTATTTTTCCTTTTTCCTTTCTCTTTTGGCTTTTGTTTTGGTTTTTTGGTTTTGTTTTTTTTTTGGGAGGGGGTGTTTATTTGGCTTTGGGGTTCTTTGGTTTTTTGGCGTTTTTTTTTTGGTTTTGTTTTGTTTTTTTTTTTTTWCAGATGCAGAGTTCATGGAAATCACTAGTTACAACACAAAAGGATTGAATGTGTTTTCAGTTTCCTAAAGTCCCATTCTTGCCTTGAGTATAGGAACATACCTGATTTATTAAATTGAGAATTACAAATGTAAATATAGGTAGGAAAGCAGGCTTTATATCTTACAGTACTCTAGGATCTGTGTGGATTCCCATTTTTTGGTAGAAATTCCAGAATTGTTCTAATGTTGAAGTATTATGATTTTTAAATAACTTCAAAAAGGTTTCAGGGTTTTATACTGGTCTTTTGAAAGTTAGAAAAATCCCAGCTTTAAATACTTTCTGCAGAAAAACACATAACTCTTATCTCATGTGATGGTTCAAGCCATTTAGACTTTATGTTAGCAGAACTACTTTTTTCTGATATCTTCATACACTATCTATATATAAAGAACAGAAATAAGGTAGGACATCCTACAGTATTGAAGATGTAATGAATAATCAGCAATCATAGAATCATAGAATTGTTAAGGTTGGAAAAGACCTTTAGGATCATCAAGTCTAACCATCAGCTCAGCACCACCCACAATGTTCAACATGTCCTCAAGTTCCAGTGAGTGATTTGGAAAAAATGGATCTAATTATTTTACATTTGGAGTTGAAATTTATTGAATTTCCAATGGAGTAAGTTAAACAGGTTTTGACATGAGTAGAAAGCTAGTAAGACTCAAATATTTCTTCTAATCAACTAATTAAATGACATTTTATTAAATTCATGCTGTCCTTAGATAACAGGAAAAAAAAAGTTTCTTAGGAGTGTTCCACATGTCTCAATGAAATCCATTGACGTGTTTTAAATCTGGCTATGAGTGTTCACATACTACAAGTCGCTGCATAGTTCTATGTGTTCCATAAATAGAATGAATATTTTTAAATGGTACATGTGTGGATTTGGAAGAAAAACTGAGCTGTCACTAACAGAAAATTTATGCTGGCAACTGTGATAAAGTATCACATTTAAAAGGATTTGTGGGGAGGTTGTTTTGTTATTTTGACTTAGAGATTGTGTGACGATGAGAACCATTGAAGCATATTGCACTGATTAAATGTAGTATTTGTCTCAAATGTCACAAAACATATGGAATACCAGGAACATTCATCACTGTTTGAAGGGACCATCTAAAGCCTTGATAGCCTGGTCCAACAATAGTGCCAGTAAAATAGTGAAAGTAAAGTTCTGGTAACATAAAAACAAGTGAAATAATGTTAGAAGCAAGGGAGTTAGACTGCTACAAAAATACAGCTCCTTCTTCCTCCTGCATATCCTCCTCCTCCTCTTCTGAAGGAAGAAGTAAGACTGTGGTTAGGAAAAGCCATACCAGTGCTATTAGCCTTACCCTAGCAATAAACAAAGATTGAATCTGCATATATATTTAAGATTTAAAAAAAAAAAAACCCAAACTCTATATGCAAGAGGGGATGGACACAAAATTTATTTCACTTGAACATGTGAATTTTTCTAAATCAGATGTGTTTTTTTCCTGAGTAAATGATAACAGTGAACAGTCTAATTTTAGTGGAGCAGGGAAACACTGTTATGACAACTTGATTTTTAAAATATCTGTAAGATAGTGTTAAGGGAGAGGAGAAGATAGCTTCCTGGAATCAGTCCACTAATCTAAATAGGTTGTTTTCTCACTTGCAAGGCCATATTTTAAATGTATTTTAGATGGAATGGAAATTGGGAATTTTCAAATGTTTGAAGTCCTTAAAAGGGTCAGTTTCTTAAAAGTGTCCTTGTTCTTCCTTTTAATATCCCACATTGAAGCTTCATGTGATGTAAAGGCAAACCTAATTTACCATTCTGGGAGGCAGACCTAGACTTACTGTTTAATGTAAAAAATAACTTTTATCAAAAAGAGAAAAAAGTATGAGAAAATCTCACCATTACAAGACATTATATGAAGAATTTTAAAAATAATGTAACTAGCAAATTTCAATGCTTAATCACGTCGTATTTCTCAGAATTATCTAACAAAGGAGCAGGGCTCTATCAGACGTTAGGTGTTACTCTGGAGTGACAAATGTCCTCCCCTTCCTCCTTCTTCCCCCAGCTTTTAATGCTGAATACAGATGCCATATGGTTTGGAACATCCCTTTGGCCAGTTGGAGTTGGCTGTCCTGGCTGTGTCCCCTCCCAGCTTCTTGTGCAGCCCCAGCCTCCTTGCTGGCAGGGCAGCCTGAGAAGCAGAAAAGGCCCTGATGCTGCCTATGCCCTGCTCAGCAGTTACTAAATCATCCCTGTGTTATCACCACTGTTCATCACAAATCTAAAACACATCCCTGTAGCAGCAACTATGATGAAATTTCAAGTGACCCAGCCGAAGTCAGTATGACTTATACTTAATCTCTAAGATTTAGAGATGAAAACTTCCATGCAGGAGCACTCTTCAACAGAAATGTCTCTTTAATAATTCCCCTAGTGATGTTTTATTTGTGATACTCAGGTGTAATTGATTTTTTTAATTCCATGAGGCAATGCTACGTTATCTTTTTTTGGTGAAGTTTTTATGGAAAAAAAGCTCTTCAGACTAAGTAGCCTTAGCTTTAGTATACACAAAGAAGCAAAAATGCATTTTGATTACTGAAACTTCAGGGAAAAAAGGAAACATGCTTATTGCATGTCAGTTGCATAACAAACATAAATAAGCAGTAAAAATATCTGTAGCTTTAAGACACATAGTTCAAGTGGAAACCAAGCACTTTTATAGCTTAAAATTATGTTTTGATCAAGGATAAGACATAATTGCCTATTTGGGTTTCCCTGTATTATGTAGGTGTAGCACAAAACTTTTTATATTCACTTATTAAGTGTTCTGAGTTTAAATTACAGTTCAAAGATGCTACATAAAAGGAAAAAAATGCACTTTGAATTAGAATAATTTCTAAATCCACTGTATTTATTGACTTCATTCTAACATGCAATTTAACAAAAAAATGTTGTGCATAGGTAATGGTTCCCTTTTTAATTTTCCCACAGAGAAACCAATTTTCTCCCTTCTTTTGGCAGAAATATATCTCTAAATTTTTCTGTATCTGGAATGAGCTAATGTTTTTTGGCTTGTGAGGGAGTAGAAGTCAGAAAATTGTGTTTTACATAATTTTTAAACAATTTAGGAAAAAAAATTGTCAATTACATATCTTTGTTAGATATGTATGACATTATTTGAAGATCCAAACCTAGTTCTTGAATATTTACAGATTCAAAATATTGTTCTGATTTATGTAGCATGAATTATTGTCATCTACATGTTGCATTAATCAAAGCAGCAAGTGATATAGATTATTTTGAGCCTTATAATGAAGTCTTGTCTATACACTGAACCTGTTGCAATATAGGCTGGCATATGAAATTTAAGAATGATGAGTATTCCATGCTGTCTTCAGTTAAACTAAAGTGAACTAAATTACCTGAACCTAGAAATTTTTGGACTAATGGAATAAAAGTGTCTGTAGGAGAAGCTATTATAGGTTGTTTTCCCTGGGTAGATAAGCTCAGAGCCGGTGGAGGAGCTGGATTGAATCTGGGTCATCTGACTCCTGCTTGTGTAGCCAGTTCTCTCTACTAAAAAGCCTCATCTTGTGGAATTATGTGGTGTTTTCTACATTTGTACTGTGTTGTTAAAGATTATTATGGGATATCTGTTGTTATGATTTTATAGTGTCCTACTGAGACATTTACTCAGTGAATAAGGTGCAGTTTCTAAAAAACAAATTAATGTCCCACTGTTGTTTTGGGCTTTTAGAATACATGTTCTATATTTTCATTGTTCGACATAGGCAAAGAACTTTTTTTTTTCCTAGCATCTTTATTATCTTTTGGAGTAAAAGTCTTGCATGTTTCCTTTTTGAAAGCTGGGTAACAATCCTATTTTGTGGCACTTCAGGACTGAACAGATGTAGACTTCAGGAGACAAAATACACTTGTGAAATCTGTGGCTAGGTCATGTAGATCTTGTTATAAATTTTAGACATGACAGTTGCCAGGTAAATTTAAAAAAATAAAAATGTAAAATTCACAGTTGACTATTAGTGCAAACCAGTTTCAAGATAGAGGACAAGATTCGAGTAGCCAAGTAAGAAAACTATATTACAACTCCTAGACTTCTTGTATGTTTTGGGGGAAAAATAGGTGCCTTGGATGAGGTCCAAAGGAAACTGATAACTACCTGCCTAGCCTGCCTGGTACTGTCTACAAGAAGCCTGTAGGAAATGATAAACACAGCTGGTTTGTCTGAAACTTCTCTTCTCCCTGGAGATCAAGCTCCTTTTCCATATTAGCACAGTATGTTCAGGATGGCACCTTCCTCCATTTGCCGTCTGCAACCTGGTAGGTACAACAGAACTTCTGCAACCCTGATCAATTCTCATTGTTGCTCTTAACTGGAAGGAGATATGGATGTGTGTTAGTGTGAGATGGCGAGTGGCACCTACATTTTCTATCTTGGAGATTATGGCTTTTCCATATGAGCTCTTTTATCACCTTGAGGGGATTCAGTTGCAGCTCTGGTGATGGAGGCTGGCGCCTGGGGGTTGTGTGTGCTGCGATGGGCAGTCCCAGCACCTCTGCAAAGGCACTTGTTCCTCTGCACAGCCAGGAGCTGCCAAGCTGAGGAGCAAAGAGGGGTGAGCAGCGCCATGAGCCAGTGTCTGCTGATTAAGGTTTTCACCCAGGCTGTGGGAGGTCTGGCTTCAATTCCTGTTCTAGCAGCCACAGCTTAGGTGTAGTCTCTGAAGGAATTAATTTAAGGATAGAAAAATTCTGACTGAAGCAGTGGTAGAAAAAAAAGAAAAACTCTTGGTGTCCATGGGTTATGGGATAAGGATAGAGTAAAAATCCTGCACGCCCAGAGAGCGCTACACTGAAAAATAAGATGCTGAGCTATGGCTAGATAAAGGCTATAGATAGAGCCTTTTGACATGTACATTTATTTGGGCACCAAATTCCTGACCTACTACATATTTTAAATGCATCCTTGTATCAAAACTTTTTTGTTTTTATCATTGTATAAATACATATTAAACCTTTCCTTAATGACTAGTTAGTTCTGCCAAAATAATCTAAACCACTTCCTTGGTCATTCAGGATTATTGAATTTAGACAAACTTCTAGAAATTCTGGACTTTTGTTACTAGTTCTTGTTTTTCTTCCAAATTTTTCCAGAAGGACCAGGTATTGCAGATAAAGGGAAAAAAAAAAAAAAGCTGGTTGTTCCTTAAGCTCTCTTCTGAATCACTGTAAGCTTTCTGTGACAAAGTTTTCACTTCTCCTGTGTGATATATGAAAGACAAAAGCTTTTTTCTTTTGAGCTTGCTGCAACCAATCTGTTAAACTACACAGATACTCACATTAATTCAGGAAAAAAGAATATTTTTAAAACACAGCAGCAAGAGAGAAAAAAAAGTTAGGAAAGAGTGTATATAGTTGCATAACTCTGCTATGAAACAGCAGTTGTATCTAGAAGTCCATAAGGTGATTTTGACATCTACAAATATAACATTTATTTGGACATTAGGCAACTTTCTTTCATTATATGCCTTGCAAATTTATTGTATTTTGCCGTATATATTTATTTATTATAGTTTTTTGATATTATAAACACTATTATATTTTGGATAACTTCCTGTAATGCTGAATTTATGCATTAAAATTATCTATTCTGGTTTATTTTTAAAATACAATTAAACAATTTCCTTACTGTGTCCTGAGAGATACTTAGGGTTTTTAAAGCATGGTGTCTTTTTTTAGACTGATCTTACCATCTGGGATAGGGATTATTAAGAAAAACTGTATAAAAGTTTTTGTTTAGCTAATATACTGAAAATAAACTTGACTACTGAGAGGCAATGTTGAGAACTATAAGACCAAAAATGGTTTTAGACTCACTGAATTGTGTATGTTGAAAGGAAACTCCATATGCCATCTTAGCTACTTGTACGAAGCCAATGCAGTTAGATCAAATACTTCAGGGCCATGACCAGAATCTGAATATCTCCCACCATGGAGATCCTGCATGGAGCTCTCTGGGTCACGTTCCACTGTTTGAGTTTTTGCAGGATAGTTTTTTCCTCCTTGTATCTAATTGGAGCTTCCCAAGTCCCTTGACTCTTGCTCTGCACACTTTGTTTTCTGTGCTCTCCAACTCAGTAGGTGCAGACTTCCAAGACTTCTCTTGGCCAGGCTGAACAGATACAGCTCCCAGCCTCTCCTGTGTGTCCTGTGTTCCATCTCCATGACCAGCTTGGTGACTTCCAGCAGATTCATTCCAGTACATCTATTGCTTTGTTGTAATGGGGAGCTCAAAACCTGTTTGGATCTTAAAAACTCACCAGTACTAACTTGTTTTGTGTAGTAAATGATAGCACAAAGAGTATTCTCTGGACATTGTTTGCAAAGAAAATGAAGCTAATTGTCTGTTTATGCTTATATGTTTATTGCATTTGTTAAAGCTACAATATACAATAGTTAGCAAATTAGTAATGCCCTATCAGAATCTTATTTTGAGGATAGGTTCACTGGGCTCAGCACACCAGATGGAGTCTCACAAATGGTAAATAGGCTGGAAAGATAATTTCCTTATCTTTGATAGCTATACTACTATAGCCCAGGAGGCTGTGGGCCTTCTTTTCTCCAAGGGTACACTGCTGACTCATGTCCATTTTTTTGTCCAGCAGGACCCCACACCTTTGTATATGAAGCTGCTTTCTGGACAAACAGCCCTTCATCTGTAATATTGTATGGAATTATTTCTGCCTAGGTAGAAGATATTTGCCTAGGACTTGTCTATATCTTTCAAGGAATTGTAGAATTGTTTGTGTTTGAAGGCTCCTTTAAAGGCATTCTAATCCAGTCCCTGTGCAATGAGCTGGGACATTTTCAACTACATCATGTTTTCAGAGCCCTGTCCAAACAGACTGTAAATGTTTCCAGGGATGGGGCATGTACCACCTCTTTGGGCAACCTGTGTGAGTCTTTCACTATCCTCACCATAAAAAATTTCTTCCTAATATCTGGACTGAATCTACTGTTCTTTAGTATGAAACCATTAACCCTTGTCCTGTTGACAACAGGTCCTACAAAGGTCTGTACCCATCTTTCTTATAAGCCTCCTTTAAGCGTTAAAAAGCCACAGTAAGATCTCCCCAGAGCCTTCTCTTCTAAAGGCTGAACAACCCCAATTCTCTCAGCTTGTCTTCATAGGAGAGATGTTGCAGCCCTCCTATCATTTTTGTGACCCTTCTGTGGACTCCAGCAAGTCCATGCTTTTCTGGTCCTGAGCACTCCAGCAATGGGTGCAGCGCTCCAGGTAAGCTGTTGTGAGAGCAGAGTAGAGGAGCAGAATCACCTCCCTCGACCTGCTGGCCACATTTCTTTGATGCAGTCCAGGGTAAGATTGGCTTTCTGTGCTGCAAGTGCACATTGCCAGGTCATGTTCAGCTTTTCATCCACCAGGACTACCAAGTCCTTCTCAGCAGGGTTGCTCTCAATTCCTCCTTCCTCCAGCCTGTATTGATACCAGAGGCTGCCCTGAGTCAGGAACAGTACCTTGTTTTTGGCCTTGTTGAACTTCAGGAGATTTGCATGGGCCCACTTCTCCAATTTGTAGAGCAACATGTGATATTTCAAAGTAATGCTGCTGACAGATAAACCTGTTTGCATCTTAAAAACTCACCAGCACTAACTTGTTTTTATATAGTAAATGATAGCACAAAGAGTGTTCTCTGGACATTGTTTGCAAAGAAAATGAGGTTAATTGTCTGTTTGTTCTTATATGTTTATTGCACTTGTTAAAGCTACATTATTCAATAGTTAGCAAATTAGTCATGCCATATCAGAATCTTATTTTGAGGATAGGTTCACAGTGGCAGTTTTCTGGCCCCAGTGGCAGTATTTTTCCAGAAAAAGCCCATGTTTTTGGGCTCAGAAAACAACGACTTGGAATTAAAATCACTTGAAAAGTTTACAAGCATTTGGTTGACAGAATTAGGGTAGTCTTCAAATACCTGTGTTCCCTAACTGCTTGTTTTGTTTGAAAAGAAAAGGAAATAAAAAGACATTTTATTATCTTAGACTTACAAAGAAAATAGACATTTTTCATGACAGTCTTTCTGAAAGAATGCTGTTTAGATCAGGTGTGATCAAAAATAATTTTGATAAAGAATTTTGGTTCTTTATTGACTTAGATGACAGAGGTTTGTTTTTGTCTCTTGCTTAGTAAACTGAAGCAGCTAAAAAACACATTGCATTTCATTTTTAAGAAGCTCCTTTCCTAAGTAATCTGAGAAGCTTAGAATTACTTTCTTTATGACAGGTTTTTACATATGGTGTTCTGGCTGCCCATTTCTAGTAATACAATTGGTTACAATATAGCAACGCAGAAGATGACTGACATATTTTTGTAATATGCACAAAAGATAGTAAAAAACCACTTTTTTTATTGTAACATCTGTGTTCAAATCAGGATATAAATTCTAAAATAGTGGAATTACTAAGATAAGAATTAAGGTATATTTCAATGCAGGCTGATAAAATGATACTATGGCATTGCACTGCACATTAGAGTCTTTAAGAGGTAATCTAGAAATACAACTAAGAAGGAAAGTTGCTACATGAGACCTTTTTATATTATTCTAGTTTCAGTTTTAAAATATGCCAGTCAAATATTTGTAAAATTTAGGCTTTCTTTGCTACTATGAAGTAAATTTTCATAGCCCAATTGGCTTACACTATTTGTCTGCTGATGAATCTTTCCATAGGGGAAAGACTAGGATCACTTACTGAATTTTACATAGATCAGCCCCTGTACAATAGTGATACAATTCTAAATGTATTTGGCCAGCAAAGCTGGGAATAAGGAGGTAATTGTTCACTGCCTGGTACTATGGGGAAGACCAGGAGAACACTGACAAAGGTTTGCTCTCCTCAGGTCTTTTGTGTGCATTGTGTGGTTGGAAAACAAATTATTTCTCTGCATGGGTGTGGATTTTCATCAATTTTGCTGTTTATTGATGTGTTTTTCATGGGTTTTGGTGTTTTTTATAATTGTAGACCAAAAATGCTACATCACTGTTCACTGCAGGATGAATAACTTGTGTAATCATAGCTTTTATTATTCAGTAGAATCATTGAATGACTTCCTAGCCCTGCTGAGCCTTGTTTTGCAGAATGTTCTTTAGGTCAGTTCTGCTGCAAACTTCAAGCACACAGCCTGTATATGCAGAAGGTGTCCTTGCTGTTTTCACAAGCTTTTAACCTTTTAAAATGTTTCGCTTTATTATTGAAAATATTAGTTGATCTTTCTTCCTAAGGTTTTCTGGGTTAACCTATAGTTAATTCTTGAACTATTTAAAAATATTTTTTTTATTTTTTTTCCCAATGAGGGAAAGTTTGTGCTTGTGTCTGCACGTGTGTGTGCCTCCAGGTTTGTGTGCTAAAAAGAGGAGCAAAATGTCTGGTGTCTATTACAAACTGATGTGGGATATAGCTTTTCTGGATTAAAAAAAAACATTATTTCAAGCAGTTAATAGTCACTCCTGGGGATTCTTGGCAAACACAATACTTTAGGCTGTAGCTTCCCACGAAAATCAGTGTTTCCTTCATGAATTTCCTATCTCAATTTGAAAATTATGTAGTTGAGCAGAGCAGGCATAATTGTTTCTCTCCTCTTAACTGAGATTGGCACAACTACTCATACACTTCACAGCTTTCACATTTTCTGTGCTGATCCCTAGGAGAACTTTTCATTGTGATGTTTCACTGCGAAAAATAGCTTTGTTTTGCAGACAGGGCCTAACCACTATCAGTATATGTTTTCTCAGTAATCTGCTTATGCCAGGGAAAGTTTTTGTGAAATTTTAGTTTATGGATGACAGGACTAGCACAACTTTACTAATCCTTCTTGCAGAACAATAGAAAAATGGTGTTTACAAAATGTTGAATCATTTAAATCTTTGCATGGGTTTGAGACTTGTTTCATTCTACAGCACTGACAACATTCTGAACTTGTGACAAAACAAAAATAACTACTCCCCATGATTGGGGAAGTGGCATCTGCTGCTTGCCCAAGTAGGACAAATTTGGGAAACACAGTATAAACCAAAGTATCAGTAGAAGGGAGAAATCTCCTTTCTTCAGTTTCATTTCCCTTGACAAGACCTAGAATTGGAAGGTGAATCAAATATGTTTTAATGTTTCTGTCATTAGGCAAAGGGAATTTATCCATTTCTTCTTATGAAGAAGGTAGAGGAGAAAATTATCATTGAGGTAATACAAAGGTTAAAGAAAAAATCAATTTCATGTTGATTTAAGACCTTTGCAACACTTAGAGGCATTCAAGAGCTAGGTCTAAAGGAAGAATGATATTTTTTGGATACACTTTTAAACTAATCTTTCTTTTCAATAAATACCACAACAAATACAATTAGAAAATGCTAGCAGAGCACATGTTTGCAATCTTTTGTGTAGATTTAAAATAAAATAATTTTTCCTGTTGAGGCTTTCTATAGATTTCAAATTATTAAACTTTACCTCTTCCACAACCTGAGTCACACTCAAATGGAGAAAGGGATTTCAAGTCTGTGATAACATTTTCCTTCACTTTTTTTGTTCAAAGAAAGAAAGGTGCTAAATATGCAAGACCCAGCTTTTCTAAATTTTCCAACTGCCTGAATTTTTCAGCATTTTTGTGTTTTGCCTAGTCAGTCTTCACTGACTGGAAGTCTACAGTGGTAATACAATTGTCATGCATATATCCAGGCTGCAAAGAGTCTAAGCAAGATCACTTGAGGTCAGGTGAGGATAAGGTGGGAAAAATTGGAATGTTGTTTTAATTAGCAGTTCAAGAAAATTAATAATTTCTTAATTTCCTTCCTCCCCCCATGGACATTAAATGGTTAAAATTAGATGGGTTATCTTCTAATTCCATTGCTTTGATAATGTCTTCTTATGAATATTGGAACTGTTATCTTGAGTGTTATTCTCTGCACTTCTGTAAAAATTACAGTCTACTGCATTAGAACATACTTATGAGGAAGCTAGGAAAGATTTAATGCAAGAGGTCTGTGGTAATAGATAAAATTAGAGAACTGCATAATGAATGTGATAAATAGCAATTTTCTGCTGTAAAAATACTCATGTAAAATTCACATATTCTTCTCAGACCAACGATATTCTTATTCCTAGTGCAGTAACTAGACATATCTTCCATTGAGAGGATATTTTGAAATATGATTTCCTTATACCACAGTAATTTCCTGATTACAGGCTGGGATTCTTTTCTCCTCTCAGTAACATTGTGAAGAAGCAATCTGCTGAAGTCTCAGTTGTACCTTTATAAAACAGTAAAGCTGAGGACCAGCCTCTCATCCTATTTCTGTCCCCAAAGCTTACCTGTTATTCCTAATGCCTTGAAAAATACATTCTTTATTTTCTGCCAGTGTGAGTTAATGGAATGACCTTCATATAAAAAGGGACAAATAAAGGTAATTTCATGGTACATAATCTGTATTCAAGCTGATATAATCAATGGTGCTGCCAGAGAAGTGTTCCCCCTCCTGTGGCTTGGGACAGCGTTCCCCTCCTCCCTGGTGAAAGATATCGGGATCTGTTTATATCAGTTAATACTCTGCTCACAACCTGCAACTCAGAGATTCTCGTGATATCACCAGAGGTAACTTAGAGAATATATTCAGACTGAAAATCTTCATTTGAAACAATACAGCATGTTTTCTACATGTCTTATTTTCTGTCATTTAACACTATTCTCATTTCCTGAATCATCTTCATAGGTCTATAATTCTATGATTATCTGGTTTTTTATCATAAATAATTCTATCTATCTAAAAGATAGATAATTCTATCTATCTTTTTTTTTATCATAGATAATTCTATGATTATCTGTTTTTCAGGCATAGCAACCTCCATGGTTGCATCACAGGGAAATCTGCTGCAGAAGTACCTTTGTGTTTTGGGGGTATTCTTTTCTTCAAATATCTTCTCTCCCAAAAAGCAACATTGATATATTTTGTTGTTTTATTATGGGGAATATTTGCATCATAACTTTAATAACTAAATGAAAGTGATCCTCAGTATTGAACAGGTATAATATTAATAGTTTGAGTCTGTGCATTTTTCATGTTTTTATTACTTCTTGAATCTTCATCTCTAGAATATATATATCTTTACTAAAATAAATAACATGTTGCAAGTTGCTTTTATTGAACTCTGTTTTAATTACAATGAACTGAAACATAATTAGAAGTGTTGGTTTTATTGTGCCAACAAAGTACCAATCATGAACTGAAGACTGGCATTGGAGTGGACAGTTTGTGATTATAACTCTATGTCAAGGTCTTCATTAATATGCACATTAACTAAACATAATTGACTGTGAGGCAGCTGGACAGTGGTAAAATATTTAATAATGAACCTCTTCACTGCAGTATTTTCTGCCTCAAGGAGAACAATAAAAGTGTCCATATTTTCTTTTAATACCCTTTAGTAAATGCTGCCATATTAGCAAGCAAAATTATATGATCACATGAGGGCTTCATTTTTTCTGCTTCTCCAGTCTTCTAGGGCTATTAATTCCAATACTGAAAATTTATGAAGGAAATAGAGCAAAGAATTCACTGTAGAAGAGGTTACTTGTGCCTGTTTCACTTATAATCAGAATTTCAAAGCAAACAAAAATAATAGCTGATTTTATTCCATTAAAAGTTGGACTCAAATAGGAATTTTCAATTTGTTACAAGGAGTAGTGCATCTTTTCAGGAAATAACTGCTATCCATCTTAACAAAAGCTTCATTTCGTCAGCATTTTTAAAAGAAAAAATTAAATGAGGGAAAATATCTCATACCTTTTTTTTTATTATTTTTGTAAGTATTCCAAAGGTAAGTGATCTTACACTGATGTTTCTGAGATTTCTGATGGTTTCTAGCCACCAAACTGGTTTCATTTTTTAATTTTTTCTTACCAAGAGTATGAATTTACCTTTTGGGGATGAGGTACTTAAAAATATACAAAACATCTTAAATTTATAATGTGTAATCTAGTAGCTGTTTTAGATGTATCTTCAAAGTAATGTATTTTTGAAATCTGAATTTGTATGAACTTTTCGTCACATCCTATCTGTAGAATATAATGGACTAGAAGCAACAGATTTATGATTATTGCCTTTTTGGATTATGTAAGATTTGAACCTCTCAATAGCAAAGGAATGAAGATCTCAATTTTCTTTAGGAATCATAATTACATAATTGCACATAAAAAGTTTGTTGCAACAAATGAAAAACAATGTAATAGTGTTGTTTTTATTATCACCAATTTGTACCATAATCTCCCTTTTGCACTTTCATTATAAAGTGTTAACAGCTTAATATACTAGAGAATAGGAATGGCTGTAGTCACATAAAGTATTTGGTATTATTGCCCCTCTAGCTCTTTTTACATAGATCTGTTGAGGCCTTTGCTTCACACAGGCTTAAAATATTCCAGTGTTAAGTACAGAACAAGCAAATTTTACTTGATGGAGTGATTTCAAGATACATAAGTCAGTTTGTTACTGTGATATTTTAATGGCTTTTGTTGGACTTTAAAACTTGATATATTTTAAAATTTGATGGGCAGCATTTATTCCTTTAGATGCAGACAGATGTTATCACCAATGTATTTATTTATTGTTATGTGAGTTGTTTTCTATGGCTTCAAAAAAGAAAAACATATTACTTCAGTTGATTTAGATATTTCAGAATATATAGAGCTCCTGAAAAAGATTTTTCTTGGTATTTCATGCAGCTTGATGTAAGTAGTTCTATTTAGTACAGATATTATGAAAAAAACCCAAAACGTGTTGATTTTCTTCTTTATTATTCCTTGACTTCAGAAGCTTCAACTCAGATGTTTCATCTGCTGGGTATTTTCCACTCTTTTTTTTTAGTTAAATTTTCCCCCTAACCTATAATGTTTTCTGATTTAGTTGTTTTGGGTTTTTTTCAGTAAAAAATCCAGATACATTATCTCTAGTTCATGAGTTAGCAGCAAAAGATCACAAAATAGTGTAACTTTTTTTTTTTTGGGCTTTTTTTTTTGCCTTTTGTTGACAACCCGTAGAGTCTTTCTGTAGTATGCAGCAACATTTTGTGAGAGACTTCACACTCAGCTATCCTCTCTTTCAGCACATTATTACTGTCATTATGTCATTAACATAAATAGTCAGGTCTGGAAGAATTCAGAGTAGCTTTCTTAACCTGTAGAAGCAATGATTATATATACAAATATATATATATATATAATATTTGATTCTGTATTGTCATTTATAATGTCTTTTTTAATTATATATTGAGACATTTAGGTATTGAATTCTTAGAAAATGTCTTTCTTGTAACAAATTTCTATTTTTTTTAAATAGTAGCTTTTTATCTCTGGCTTGCATTAGACAACCTGAGTCAGCAGTTACTTGAGTCAACTTTATAGGAATGGAAAAGGTTTTATTTCTTGGTATTTTGTCTGATAAATGTCCTCACTGCTTCCATGGGAGTCAGAGGAGACGACTTCTCCTCTCCCCAAGGAAGCTTATGAAGGATTACGTAAAGTTCTTCTTCTGTTTCTATCAGTTCTTCCCTGTGAAAGCCTGGTATGATACATTTCCCATCACTGCTTCAGCACAAGGACTCTCCACTGGAGGCACAGAGAGCCCCAAATTCTGTGATAGGACTATTCAATCCGTGTTGCACCCTTGCAAACCAGCAGCAAAAGCTGGGTCATGTGAATCAAAGGGAGTAATAGCATTTGAAAAATCAAGAATATAGTAGTAGTTACTCTAGAACTTCAATTTTCATAGCTCCCTTAGAAGCTCCCTTCATAGTTCCTTAGAACACAATGTTTGCTTGTGCTCTTGTTAGAGTGGTACCCTTCAAAACACTGTATGACTTTGCCTTGAAGAAACAACCAAAATATGAGAGTTTGTGTCAAAGGAGCAACCTGATTTCTGCTCATATTGTTTGAATAACTAAATGAAGGTTTAAAAACCCCACTTATCTGTGCCATGGAGCAAAAAGTGGGCTTTTCATCTTCTATCTCCTACTAATCAGCTGTCCTGATTCCGTCCTTGAAGGGCTGGCCTTTTCTTCAGGTAGACATGTTCAATCTATATGAATGAATGAAAGAGCCCCAGAACACAAACAAATTACCTATTGCAGAAAGCAGAAGGAATTTCCAGAAATAGCTTATATCATGACATTAATGCTATTGCACTCTTGAGTCTGTTAATTGTCCAGTGTTTATATGGTTTGTTCACTATTATTCTTTTTTTTTTCTGATAATATTTTTACTGTACCAATATTATGATAATCTCTTTAAACAGTTGATTCTCAATGACCTAATTTTTAAACTGCTGAGCATTCATTGCTCATACTGAAGAAAATCTGCTTAAGAAAATGTCTGTTTTGCAACTCAGTGGGGTGAGGATGTTTGTGGTGTTGTATGTATATCTCATTGTCCCTTGTAAGTGCTCCCTTGTACGTTGTTACTGTGATTGGGTTCATAATGTTGTCTTTTCTTCTTTTCTTGTAAGAAGCAAGGAGTCATGCTTCTGTTCTGAAAATAATGGGAAGAAAAAATAGTAACTTTTCAAATTGTTGATTAATAATTTAGTTACTAGTGACCTAGTAGACCTACTCCCGCTCCTGTGCTCGCTGCTGCTGGCCTGGTGCTGCCCTAAGAGCAGGGCACGCCCTGCAGCCTGGCACTGGCACCAGGCTGGCAGCGCCTGCAGAGTCATCTCGGGGCAGAGCTTGGAGAGACCACGGCTTTCTGCTGGGTGGGCACCACTGCTCCCTGGTTGAGCTGCCAGGGGTTCATTGGCTTTTCTTTAATTATTATTTTCTTGTAATTATTTATTACAGTGAAGAATTGAAATAAATACAACTGAAATGCTGCCTTTTTTTGTTATATAATTTGTGAAACACATTTTTAAGAATATGTGAAAGGCATCTATCAGTAGTTTTGTATTTGCATTACATTTGCATATTTTATTAATATGTTCTATAGAACACATATTTGCAGTTTTTTGTTATTATAGTGAATTGGACTTTAGACAGCAAAACCTGTTCTGTTAGTAGGGGTTTTAAGATGACATTCTTATATCTTTTTGGAATGCAGTGTGGGAGGTAATACTTAGTGCTATTAAATTTATCTGGCAATGTAGATAATGCTTGTATTCAAAACCACTTTTTTCTAAAGCTACAGGGCAGTAGATCTTGGGAGAAAAATATACTATTTTTTTTTGTTAATTGTGGCACAATTCATTGAGAAAGTCTTGCTCTTTTCGGTCAAGTTGGTTCATAGACTATGAATCTTTCTTATGAGAACCATATCTTTTTCCAAAATAACCAATACAGTCAGTAAACACTGGTTAATGCTAGACATTATAGTGTTATATAGAGAATTCTCTTTTAAACCTGTGTTTCTAGGTACAATTTAAGTAGTTAAATCATTACTACAACTACTTTTGCATGGTTCCATGAACAGCACTGAATATATCTAATAGTTGTTTAATAAAAATATAAAACTTCTAGCATAGGCACATTGTTCATTACTTTGCCATGCTTAATAACCAAATACTAAATCATTTATAAATCATTTTAAGTAAAGCAACAAACCAGAATCAATAACAGAATTATTAGTAGCCTGCTCTTTTGGAGAAATTGCCTGCTCTTTTGGAGAAATTATTGGTCAAGGAAACAAAAGTACTTTTTTCCTTCCATGGAAAATTAATTTCACCTATGCCTTATTTTGAATTTTTAATTTTTTTTTCCTTATTTTTTTATTTTTAATTATGGCAAAGCTATATTTTTAAGAGGAAACTATTTTTTGCTTCCTTTTCATAGGGAAAATCTATGAATGAGAGAAGTGAACAATCAATAATGATTGCCAGACCCAGATATCATATTGTATGGTTTCTCTTCCATCAGTTTCCGTATGAAGCTGACCACAGCTTCAGTGTATACAGTATGACAAATCTTGGTCAAGCAACCAGATTAATGATGTCTGGCATGTAATTATGAACATTACATAAACATTTTTTTCTTTCTTTACATGTTTTCCATGCATAATATTACATAGTTTACAGAAATTATTGTTAGTTTATAATGTAATTTTGCATTCAGGAAGCACTGTAGTCATAAAGGACTTCTGTGATAGCATGAAAAAAATTGCCATGTAGTCTGAATAATACTTCAGCTCATAAAGAGAAATGTTCACTTAGTTAATGACTGTCTGAACCATTCCTCCTCCATCTCAGTTTAAAAGAGATTAAGTTAATCTTTCACTGGAGATGCTTCTAGAAGTATTTAAAGTAAAAAAGGATAAACAAAACTAATCACATATGTAGGGCTCTTTACACATTAAACACAGTTGTATTATATTTAATAGTATACTGTATTTAACAGAAATACTTGCCATGTCTATGTTACTATCTTCTTGAGGATGATGTATCTGAGCAATACATGCCTTAAAATTTATGGATAGTTATCAGCCATGACTAATTATTTGGGTAAGGGTATCTCCAACCTCATAACTTTCTTGTTTGTTAGAGCCCAGGGTACCAGAAAGCAGATGGATTCTACATTTCTGAATATTTCAAGTGAGAGGTAGTTTCTTCATTGATTCATTTGGTAGCAGTTGTGGGCAAAATAACAGTCTGTGTAATAAGAGACTGAAATAAATGGAGACTTAAGGGGAAATGATGCAGATTAAAAAGAGTAGCAGACTTTTCTAGGCTGTTAACATTTCACCTATAAATTTGTTTTCTTGAAATAACAAGATTGGTTGATGTATGGCAATGCAAATGTGGCATAATGAACTATGTGAAGTTTGAAAAATGTTTAATGTCATGTCAACCCAAATCAATTGCTGATCATATGCAGATTTTTTAAATGCAGAATCCATTGCTCAATGAGGCAGTAAACATTTTGGGGAGGGAGATTTGAAATAAAGAGAAGATATCAATGGTAAGTCTTTAAATTAGGCTACTTCTTTGTAATTTCAAATTAGTTCAGAATGAGCATCAACAGTGACAACAGAGTAATTGAGCTATCTGAGTAAGTAGAGCAAAGTAATAAATAAATATTGTGGAGTTATTTTACCTCAGTGGCAGAACTAATACTCGGTTGCAGTTGTTCTTTCTCATACTGAAAATAAAGAGTGAAGAAAAGAGCCCTAAAGCTGAGCTCTTGGTAAGAGAAAATGATATACAGTTTCAGATGCATCTGAATACATTTAGCTTATCATAGATATGATTGAGAGGTGGTTTGCTAACTGTGTCTAAAACACTTAGTAATAAAAGGCTTTTTAATTTAGCAAAGCAAGTTAGTAGAAGCTGAAGCCAAAATTCGAATTAAATACGTGGCAAACACTTTCAGTTGGGAGGTGATTAACTGCTGGGACAAATTGCCAAGAGAAACAAGTGATTTTTCCATCACATGAGGTTGTCAAATTAGAAGTAAATAACTCTCAGGAAATTATTTGGCTCTTGCCAAGAACAAATTATTGGTCTCAGTTCATTGTTAACCAGATCAAATTTTAAAGCAGGTGGTTGAGATAGTGGAGCAAATAATTCCTTAGTTTTGTAATGTAAAATCGTAAGGAATACTTTACTTGACTTGCATTTGTTGATTTATCATCAACATCAGGAACTTCATTGTAACTTGGTACAATTTCAAGTTAATAGTGTGTTGTTATTTCATGGCATATTCCCATTCATGCCATAAAATTCAGGAGATGCTCGCTTGTTATCTACTTCATCACATCTGGTTTCAATGATGAACTCCTATTTGTTGTTCTTTATTTAGAGGAAAATGTTTGGAAAGAGTCAATAGCTCTGTCAGTAAAACTAAAGTCAGTAATTTATGCCAGAGCAAAATATTAAATTCTGTCTTAGTGGAGCAGAATCACTGAGTATCACCAAAATTTATTTAGTGGGTCGAATGGGAGGTACATGCCTTTGAACTTAGGGAATTGTCTTGGTTACTATATGTGGCACACACACATCTTACTGCAATATGCAAACACATGATGCAGAAATAACTGAGAGAATTAGTGCAGAAATCCTGCAGTCCCTTTTCAACTCTCCTTTTGTGGTTAGATGTATGTTTCAGTTGGCTATCATTGGGCTTTCTTCAGTACTTCCACCTAAATGCTGCAATGTAGGTTAAGGATATTTAACTGCCTGAAAAATTGAAGAAGTCTTTATTAAGTGCATGATAATATTTAAAAGGCAGATGATGGTACTGTATTGGTAACCACTTGGGAAATTCCAGGCTGAGCTAGTCTGTGGAGAACTGTGTGTGATTTAGTGCATGCCTCATGTCTGCAGTCTGTGAACATGCAGTGGGAGTGACCTGAGCAGGACACTGTGTAGGTTGATCTTAGTGATGCTTCAGCAGGCATTGTAAGACTATTTTGAGTCTCAGTTTCACTGTAAGGGTTTAATTAGCAGGGCTTTATTTCTCCACCATTTAAGTTCAGAGCATAATTTCAAATATAGTTTTATGTTTCAGAGATGCAACAATATTGTACCATGTGGAAGGGAAGGTGATGCAAAGTGAATTGGATTGATCTGCCAGCCTTAGCACACATGCCTGTGCTTTCCAAGCTATTAGAAAAATTAATAAACTCACTCTTTGAATTAATGGATGGGCTTGCAGGACACCATCAGACATAAATTTTGAAGCTGAACTATATTTACGTTGCTATTTGTACTGTAAAATTCGTAAAGGTTATTAATTCTATCTGGTCTTGATATCATCAGTTTTATACCATAATTACATGCACAGACACACACAGCCTCTTGAGAGGAGTGCTGAAATGCAGATACTTAAAAGTATCATGAAGGGCTGAAGCAAATGTTCACAAGTTACCCTATCTGTCAGTTTTATATTTTTTTGTCTTTACCTGCTGGTCCTACTGCTCATCTTGATTCCAGGATGTGATCACTACATTTTCTTTGATTATGCAGTACCCCTCAGAGTGTAAGGAGTTTCTGTCCCAGCATTTTAAAGACAGAACCCGACAGAGACAAAATCAGACCCACAGTCGTGCCTCTGGATCTCTGCTGCAGAGATTTTCAGGCTGCCCAAGGTTCTTTAATACCACTTTTTCTTAGCATATAAAAAGATGAGAGTGATGGTGCAGTTCTTGTCTCACCAGTGATAACATCATGCTGGACAAGGTATTATGAAATGTTGTGAACAGTGCCATCATGTGCACATCTGATAGATATTACCATGAGTGAAGAGGTGTGTATGGAAATGGTGAAATGGAGCATCATCTGTAGGACATACATATTCTGAATGTGTTTTCACAATCTATTTACTTTATCTTCTTGGGTTTTTTTCGGGGGAGGGGGGTTTGGTGTTTTGGTTTGGTTTTGTTTCGTAGGGCTTTTATAGAAACTAGTGGAGATTTTTTTCCCCAGTTGTGAAATGCAGACTCCTCCAAACCTCTGTCTGTATGTTCCTTTACTTCTTGGCTTTTCTGTTGGCTTAGAAGAGGAGTCCAGCCTCCTATTAACTGCCAAAAATTTTTTTAGTAACTATTCATTTTTAATAACCCATTTCATGGGCTTCAAGATCACTTTTAGAGAATGATGCTCCTCAGATTGAAGAAAATTCAGGAAAAATAAATTTGAACATAACTTTTTATCATTGAGTTCATATTTTATAAATCTATTCTTGTTTGAATCATAGTCCCATATATTGCTTCACTTACAGTGTAGTAAGTATATTTAGTGGTCTTTAAGGATCTGCTTTCTGCAGAGTGGCTAGCAGGACAAACAGTGTCCCAAATTGGGAATATCCAGTCTTTTATCACTTGACGTGTCCTTATTAGTATAAAAGGTATACTGAAGAACTGAAGAAAGATCTGAATTTGCAATTCTGGTTTCTTTTTTTGGCATTTACACCAGGGTAACTGAAAGTAGATCATACCCTGCAGAAATTAAAGATGAAAGTTACTAGATTTTTCAGTTCACTTCCCACCACATATTTTCTCCTTTTAAATCTCCCCAGGGAAGATGCCTCCACTGCCTGTATCATGAAATTATAGCATAAATTTTATTAGTGATCTTAAACAATGAATCTTTTTAGCATTATACTATTTTTATAGCATTGTACTGTATTTAAAGCATTGTATTATTGTTATTTTTTTATGTGTTACTTTAGATTTTTGTACTTTCAACCTATGGCATGGTTGCCAAATTGTATCCAATTCTTTACTTGACATAAGACAAAGGAGCACAGACGTAACAAACACATGTTATTTTTCAAATCTTGTTTTAAGATAAGATAGGCATTTTTTATAGATAGTATTTTCATTGGTTTTTATCCCATGGCAAATAGCAGTGCAGCTCAAAGTCTATGCAGCTACCATCAGTGTACATAATTTGCCAGTTTTTAATGCGACTAATTCCTAGCCAGAAAATGTCCTGCATTTTCAGTGAATCATAACTGAAAAACTATTATGGTGACAGGAGATTTAAACAAAAATGTCATTTTATATAGCTGTAGAAAAGCGAGTTTCAGTGACATTTTTAGAATTATCAGTGAGAAGACATCAATCTGTGGTGACAAGAATTGAACAGAAGTGTAATCATGAAAGTGTTTTGGGTTATTTGTTTAAACAGCAGGGGTTTTTAGGATGATCTATAGATGTAAAATGTTGAAAAAAACTATTTATTAGTAATAAATAGTTGCTTGATGACAATGAGACTTGGGGATATAGCAGTTTCCAGTGGAAACATTGTGGAAAACACAGCTTAAAAGGTTTTTTCTTGGTGAGCACAGAAGACTTTCTTTTCCCTCCAAAATACCCAGAGAACCTACATTTGAAGTCCTAGAGAGAAGTGTTTTTTACCCATTAGTGGAAATGAAAGTGCATACCACATCCTCAGTTCTCTTCAGCTACCTCATTAAGATTGTGCAGATTGTAAAGTACTAGTAATACAGGCTTAATCTACCATTTCTTCCACTGTTCCTCAAACTGTACTCACAGTAATTGCTTATTCTGCCTTAGAGACTGGTGTGATTCAATCAAATCCCGCCATTTAGGTTGGATTTAAATTTTGGACAGTACAAATTCTGAGAATATCTACTGAGAAAACATGCAAATAACTGTGATGAAATTTAGCAATTAGTGAAGTTCTGCTTCAGTTCCTAGATCTTACAAGAAGCCTTTGGGAAAGTAGTGTCTCCAAGAGCATGATAATAGGGGAAAATGCTCCCCAAATCACTGTTCAAATGGGTGGGCATCCTGCTCCCCCCAGGTTGCCAGTACAGATGGGGTAGTGAAGAACGCTGCAAGATTTCCCTATGGGTGGCACATAGTGGCATCAGTTCCACTTAGTGTTTTTTTTTAAGTTAGTAGTGATTAATTCTGCCTTCCTTGGATGGCTATTTCACTTCAATGATCTCAGAGATTGGAGGCTGCTGTTGACCTTGAAGTTCAGTATATACGTCACTGTCTTGAAGCTCACGCTAATGAGATGTGTCAGGCTTTCTGTCCCTGTGTAGAAAGGAGTTCAGCTACAAATAATGTAGACAAAATACATATTTTGCTGCTTGCCCTACAGAGAGAAAAATAACATGAACTTCGTTTTGGTGGTGTGGCTCAGTACAAACTGCAGTCAGATTTCAGTCACCATACACTAAATCAGGAGTTTGTAAACACAATTAAGTAACTGTAAAGTCTGTGAGCTGCTACAAACAGGAACATAAAGATGAAGAAGGAGGAGGCACATCTTGAAGTCCCTGCTTTTGACTGGAGTACCAAAAGGAAATGAAAAGATCCAGACCAGCTTCAGGCGTCCTCCAAAACATACTTGTGAATCTGCAATCAGTGAAACTAGTATTTGTTCCTCCAGTATACACAGTCAATACCTTAACTTATTGTTAGATTTGAGATGGGTCAGTGCTTTGAGCCTTCAAAAACTTTAGCCTCTGTCATCTTTCCTTAAGGATATTCCTTTCTACCAAAAGAGGGGGGAAAATTCTGGATTTCTGCAGTTGAGTCTTTATAATCCAATATGGTGTATATACATATTTACAGCCTCCTCCTCTTCATTTTTCTGTGGTATGTTATCCTCAGAAAACACCCTTTATTTTTTAAGGCACTGGATTTTATTTAAGCCAAGGCTTCCTATCTTTGCCCCAGTGTATATACTAGTTCTTCTTACACTTTTCCAGGCAAGCTGTCTCTTTTTATATTGCCAGGATGAGGCCTTTCAGGAAGAATCCGTGTTTGTCCATATGACAACAAAGTGAGCTAGAAATCAGCTGTTTCAACAGATTGTCTTACTGGATAGCTGAGCATGTGGGAAGCAGTTTGTCTGCTGAACTGGAGCCACCTTAGATTAACATAGCTGTCTTATTTTCTTCAGATGCCTCCATCCCTAGCATATGGATTCTGCACATCTAGTTGCCACCTAGAGCTTGGTTCTGAAATCCACCAAGTTTGTAACAAATGCACCTACCTGGTTTGGGGCTGCTTTTGTAGGAGACCTGAAAAAAAAGTCTTTATTCAACTCTGAATCCTAAGATTTTTTCAAATGTATGGTGTTTTGTGGGGACTACTACACTGAGTAGGAGCAGCATGAGAGGAAGAGGGATCACTTGTCTGTAGCAGTCCTTCCTCAGGAATTTATCTGACTGCACATTCTTAACTTTTCCTCTTTCTGCTTGGATGTTTCAAACCTAAGAACAGGGTAGAGTTCTGATTCATAACCAGTACTCTGAAGAGGTGAAGATGTGTGACTTCTGAAGCCACATGAACTCTACACTAAAAATATTAAATTTTTTTTGAAACATTAATTACAGAGTGACTTACCTTTATTTTACTTTGCTGCAGGATTATGAATGAGAAATCAACTGAATATGTATGTGTATATATATATATGTATTCCTTCCAAGTTAGAAAAGGCCCTCTGGGCTGCTTTATTTTGTCTCATCTCATGTGTACTAGCAGAATGGAATGATGTTAACTGAAAGAGGTCAGCATATGCTCCATCTAATCATGGGTGTCAGTAGAGCTCTTGTAATGCTGTTATAAAGTACTTTGATATCTCAAAGATGTGCTCTCTCTGTTTCTCTGTAGGCCATGTAAGCTGAATCAGTTCAGAATATGCGTTTAAACAATTCTTATTCCTTCCTACATCTAAGCAGAGTCAGGATACAGATTAATTATGCTTTGGTTCACAATTTAACGTTGTGTCCTAAGTAATTTATTTCTTTCAAAATGGATTATTTAAAAGCAAGTGACAAGGGCAAGATTGTTCTCTTCCACATAAATCCCTTTAATTGCTCCCATAACATATAAAGCATGTATTGAATTTTGTATTAAAGAGCAAACAGAAGACTTCTGAATCTTTAAGTAACTTGAAATATCAGGGGTATACATATAGCATTCATATTTACAAATATTATTTGTTTATTTTGTGAACCACTATGTGTAGATACAGTATTTTAGTCTGACAAAGAAAAGTTTGTATTCATCATAGCAATTTCTCTCATACAATTAACAAACAACCCCCAGAATTATGTAAAATATAGTGTAGATTGGCTCTTAGTTGAATTATGAAACTGTAGTATCTTTTTACTATCTGATGTAGGGAGGGGAGTCTGAAATTCTTTACATTTTTGAACTGAAGACTACTTTTCTTGCCTTGTTGTTGGGTTGGGGTTTTCGCCCTTTGTTTTCAGCTTAAGATGGACAGATTCAAATGGCAGTCCTCAGAACACTTACTAGCCCAAAAGCATATTTCCTACTGAAATAAACTCATGTTCAGCAGTAACCTCAAATTTAAAAAGTCTTAAAGCTATTAAAATAGAGGACATTTGTGTATAAATCAATGTATCTTTATTTATTTATTGTTCACAACACCTTTTCCTGACCATTGCCTCAGTTACTTGCTGTACAAACCTATATGGGTAACTGTATAGATGTGCAGATTCTCTTACTTCTCAAACCTATGTTTAATTAATGCATACATTTGTGGTCCAAATGTTTCATTTCACTGTTTTGTTTGCCTAGGCTATGCATTGTAACAGTTAAGCCCCAAAGTAATCTTTAGAATGTAATTAAATGATACATGTTTAAGAAAATACAATTCCATTTTTTGATAATGTTCAAGATAAATTACTTACATATAAAAAAACCCTAAAAATTGAATCTGAACGTAATCATCCTAGGGAATGGATTTATGTGATAGAAAAGTAAGAAAAGGAAATTTGTTCAAGAAAAATCAGGGAGTGGGAGCTCAAAATAAATGCACTAGAGGCCTTCAGAACCCAGACACTAGATTTACCAGAGAAAAGTAATAACAAGTCGGAAAAAAAATTGCCAAAAGTGATAGCTGCATTCTCTCCAAAGACTGTAATTGTGCATTTTTGAAACAGGATTATAAACCAAAATGACTATTCAATGCTGCTGAAAAGATTTATTTTCAGTTCAGCAGAATTTTTAAAGTATTGTTTTTGTTAGTCAAAATTGACTGACTAAAATGCAACAAGTATTAAAGAAGGTCAAGAAAACATAAACTGTACCTTTACGAAGACAGGATTAATACTGAAGCACACACATATATTTTCAGATTAATTAAACCTTTCCCTCAAAGGATAGGATTTTTAGTTTTGCAATTTTTTTTTTTTTTTAGTGAAGTGACACTAACACCAGATGGAATTGGTCACAATTTCCTCAAAATCTGTTGCAAATCTTTAAGTAATACGGAGAAAGATAAAGTTTTCAATATATTCTTGTCTAGTGTATTGCCCAGAAAAGAAGACTAGGGTTATCAGTTGCCTGCTGCTAAATGATCTTATTGTTGAGAATCTTCTTATTTTTTTTGGGTTCAGGGATTACATAAAGTATATTCACTTAATGTTTTAATGAAAACTGTTGGTTTCTCCTCAAGATAATAATAACCTAATTTGTCATAACATAATAAATAGAAGATCAAGATTTCTTCTAGGTCCTTGATTTAAAGCTTCATTCTATAAAACCCTTTGAAGAATAGTAGTGATGGGATTAGCCCCATTTAGGAAAGATTTGAAATATAATTTTTTATGTAAGAATGACTAATATTTATATGTTATTAAATTGGGGAAGAGAAAAAAGAAAAAAACACACAAAAAACGTGACTGATGTGAAAATTTATGTGCCTTATGTCTCATAAAACAGTAAAGTATTTGTAATATTTGCACTCTATGTGACTTTTGAATAAATTTGGAGAGCAGTACTCAGTGAGATGCATACTAGCATATGGTTTTATGGCAGGCATGTAGCTGGATTTGCAGCTGCAATGCCTTTCAGGCATTTTGCAAAATTTTATTTCATTTTAGAGCTTCTTGTTTCTGAAAAGTATTTGGGATAGTTTTTGTTGATGAAAGAACTGTTCATTGATGATATTGGCAGTTTTAAAGGCTGTCATTTCATAAGAATTTTTTTTTAATACTGTTTTTGTTTGCTAGGATGAAGTGATCCTGGACAGCATTTAGGAAGTGCAAAACTCATATGAGCTATCTCACTGTGATGAGAAATTGGTTGTATAAGGCATCATACCATGTATTTTGCATATTTTTTCCTACATGGGGTGTGTATAAATGTTGTCACATCAGCAGTTCTTTGCCTAAGGAATTTCCTCAACATCAGCTAATTTCTGAAACTGAACACCAGATTTAATAACTCAGCAATATAATGTTCTGTATTATTATTTCATGGCAAGGGGATTGCCTGATTTTATATCAAATTCTGCAAAACCTTACCCATATTCTGCATAAACTTTTTGTGGTAGGCCTACACTTTATGTGTACTGGGTTTTTGAAGAGAATTTTGTAGAATACAGTGAGAAATTATTCCAAACAGCCTGGAAATTTCTGGTTTAAGTTCTTCAGTACAGCTGTTTCAGTGTCCCAGATGAAAGGTAAATACGTTTCTTGCTTTGCATTTCACAATCAGTGGAAAACACAATTGGAGGAGTCAGTTTTCATACTTCTTTGTCTGCACTTGTAGAGCATTGTGAATAATTAGGGTAACAGTATGTGGTTTGAACTATTGTGCCAAACTGTCATGTATCTTATTTCATTGTTACCTAGAGACAGCAAAGTTTTCTGAAAAGAAGAGTATCAGTGGTGTGCGCCGATGTTAGGAAGGACAACTGATCTTTCTTAATTAAATTTGTATAACAAAGTCACATTAGGGGCTGCTTATATTTCCACGTAATACAATCATTGCCTTATGTGTACCTGATTTCTCCAAGCAGAGTCGCAAATGAGACACTGTTCCTTAATGTTATATTTCACATTTGTATCTGTGATTTAGATGACAAATGTGAAAAAGCACATGTTGCCAGAGAACTTTCAAGAGACAAGCTGTGAAGTCTAAAGAACACAGGTTATTCCAGCTAAGGTTGGCAGCGGCTTCCGCTTAAAAGTTTTTCTCCTAGCATGTGGTCTTCAAACTTATACCTGCAGAATATAGGTTAGCATTTGACTGATACAGATTTTTATTTTCTGGCTTATTACACAGAGGTGGAAGTTTTATTTTCACTTTTCTTCTTCTGGTCAGGCACTGGAGCAGTAGAGAGTAGTCCAAACAGTTGCAGAACAAGATCACATTCAAATTCCACCGTTTTGGTGATCTTTTCAAACTCTGTTTATGCGGACATGTAAGTTAGTACCATTGAAGGATCTGTTAAAAATTAAACGAAACCATTTGTGTTGGAGGTGTGAATCTCTCAACACTGAATTTGGACTAGTTTACATGAGCAGACAGTAGTATCATACTGGGTCTTATAATTCTTTCTGAAGTCAGTGGAAAGATCCTGCTGTGTTCCCAAGCAATACTGTGGCACATTCTGGTCTCTGAGTTCTTATTCACCAAAGCTCGTTATATGACATCTGATTTGATTGTTCTCTGATAAGCATGTGTCTTTGTGCTGTATCTTACACAAATTAGTTCCTTAGCTTTGTGTAGCTAATTAAGAATCAGCAACATAAGTTTATCGCAAACATCTCTCGTTTCGTTGATATTGACGCGTCTGTGCGATACCAGTTAAAATTCAGACTGATGTCATTTGTGGCTCTTGACATCCAAAAAGAGAACATGACAAATAAGACCACATGCCTGAAGTGTATTAAAAGGGAGGGAAAATGGTTTTGTTGATAAGCTAGTTTATTTTAAAGGTAGGATAGATGTCTAAATTTGAGTGGAGCAGTGATGTATGTTTTAGAAAACCACACCATCTTCCTAAAGCAGTAAAAAAAACCCCTCAACAGAAGAGCAGTATAAAACCACCAAAACTTCTCAGCTAAAATCAAAAGAAACATTTTAGACACCAACAATTATCAGCTAACTCTAAAGTCTGATAAGTTTACCCACAGTGATACTAACTTACTGTTCTCTTAATACATAATTCCTGAAGTCAGCATAAAAAAATAGAACTAAGTACTGCAGATGAAAGGAATGATGCCTCATTGAGCCAATTTCTATTAGCTTTGTTTAAGCAGCTCCAGTGAGATTGAGAGTAGCAAGTGCAAAACACTGAATAAAATTTGTTTCTTGCTTCCTCAATAAGGTACAAGGCAAAATATGGACATTTTTACATTTTCATTCAAGCTACATCTCCAAGGACATTTCTTCAAATCCTCATTAAACTCATTCAGAGTGATTTCCTTTTTAACCAAGGTCAGGATGGTTGTCTTGCAAATCTTTGGACACTGTGAATGGGAATTCATAAATCCTGACATTGGGAAGCAAGGTTGCTCTTGCCCTACATTTAATAAGGAAAAGATATAAGATGAAAAAAAAGAAAGAGCAGGCTCTTTTGCCTGATGGTGCTAAAAGTAAGATCTAACTTCACTGTAATTGAAAATATATGATTTTATTTTTAATTTTTTTAAGGAAGTGACAATGCACTGATGATGCCTCGTATGATATTCATCATTTATATTTCCAGTAAGGTGCTATGTTGCCTACAATCACTTCTCAGCTTTCCTTTTCTATGGTCTGTTTAGTCTGCTAGCCCACCAGTTAAAATATATCCTGAATAACTTCTACATTAAAAATAAGAATAATTGATAGAATGGTTTCTTTAGGAGACATATGTCTCAAGAGAAATAATGTTTGTTTATTTTTCATAACTGTCATAAATAAATCAGATTGTGCACACTATGGACAATTTTGGTGTGTTTTTTTTTTTTTTCCTTGCGTTTGCTTTTTATTTGTTTGATTTTGTTTCCTTTTGGTAGTACATTAAACTTCTTCTCAGGAAACCTATTGTTTTTAATTAAGAAGAAATTATTTGAATTAAACAGCCAGTATGAACATTTTGAAGAGGACCCTGGAACTTGTGGTGGTTTTGTAGCAATGATATTCTGTTTTTAAATAAATAATAAAAAATCATAATGTGAGTTGGTATAGTCAAATAATTCAATATTGCTGACCAACTGCTACTAGTGAATGGTTGTTTTCAGGAAAGATAGAACAGTCATAGCAAAAAATATACTGGTATCAGTCTTTGGCTGACAGCTCCATGTATTTGCGCTACAGTGTAGATGTAGTCATCCTAGGTCCCTTTTCCATAATGACATGCAGGCAGTGAGATTAGTCTGTCTCACTGTGTGTTGTGTTCCTTTGTTGTTGCTGCTTAGAAGATTTTTATGTCTCAAGTGATGGGCCAATTTTTTTTTTCTTCATATTGAAGGGTTTGCTTTTTTTTTCCTGATTGAAGTGAATAACTAATGAAAGCTGATCCTTGAAAGTATGGTAAAATGCTTAGGAGGAAGGTGCTGGATTATTTGCTGCTACCTAAGTACAGCACAGAATTCGCCTTGTCTTCTGGAGACTGATTTTAGGTCCTGTTCTTTAGATGGCATTGTAGTTAATGATTTTTTTTTTCTTTAAATATTTATTTTAGCTATTCCAAGGATATTTCTGCATCTCCCTGGGAACCTGCAAAGTTCATCTATCTCCTTCTCTCATTGATCTGTTCGCTATCTCCAGATTTCAATGTAGTCTATCAATTGCTCTTTTTACTTAGTTGGGAAAGATGGTGTTGCATGTTGCCTGAAAAGGGTGTCGGTGGGTTTTTTCTCTTTCTTCATTTTCATTATGTTGACTGCTCAGTAACTCTTTAGCAGCAGAAAAAGTTAATGTGAGAGAAAAGGCATCTTCATATCAATAACAGGCACTATATTGCCAGTCTTGTGCAGAGCTCTATCCCACTTACCTCTGGACCTTAAGGAGTGGCCACATGCCTTCAGTCAGCAAAACTGCAAATACTTTCCCATATTGGAGTGGAGAGTATTAAATAGCTTTTTTATAGTGTTTTGTCTGTTATAAGAGTATCTTTTTGATTTAATTAGAACTATTGTAGTCATCATACAGCATGAATTTCAGTACAAAATGAGTGGAAAGCGGGTAGTTTCGTGTAGCAGATTTGTGAATTCAAGGAGTCTGGCATAGAGAGCAGAAATCAGCCCAACTTCTGTTAGTAGACTAGGCAGATTTTCCCAAAACTCTTACGTATTTTAATATGAGGAAGGAGTAGTATAAAACAAAAGTTGTTTTTTGACACCAGTGTCACTCCACTCAAATAGTTGTACCCAGTTGCTTGTGCTTACTGGGTTTATGTATAACTCATTAATTTTACTGTAGGATGTTTAGGGTATTAATTAGGCCTTAAAGTATTCAGGACCCTTTGAGCCCTGTGGCTGCAAAGCCAAGGCAGATTTAAGGAACTGGGGATATGGAACTGCATATGGGCTCTTCTTGTCAAGATAAGTGATGTACAGCAAAAAATATAAAAAAACCAAAGCAGAAAAGAAAACAAACAAAAGCCCTCTTACGGAGTAACAAACTGTATTGTCTTTAACATCTTAATTTTTTTAGCACCAGTAATGTTGGGATTCTATATAATGCCATTATAAGCCAGTAATACCTTTCCCATACCCAGGCATTTGTTGGCTTTTTTTTTTTTTTTTTTTTTGGGATGTGGGGGGAGGGTGGGGAAAAAGAGGGTGGAACCAAAACCACAAAGAAAGAAAAAAACCAAACCTGGTGATCTTAAATACATAACAAACATACACACAGCAATCATGGGATTCCAAGGGAGGGTGGGCAAGGAAGAAATGTCAGAATGTTTATCATACAGCTGTGCCAAAAGTAAAGGCTGAATGAATGAGATGGAGATTAAAGCCAGTAGTTCTGAGCCTGTATTCAATCACTGCAGTCACTCTGTTTGCCTCCTGCATGCTGATGAAGTGTCATGAATGGTCCCATGTACTTTCATTCCAATATATTTCAGGCAGTAGTGATTATTGCTTGTACTCAGCTAAAGCTTGAAATAACTGGCAAACTCTTGCTTAGCAACAGAAGGGCTCATCTTCTCTCCCTTGGGACTGCTAACTCAAAAATATGCTACTTCTTTTAAAAGTTAAAGTTAGAAGTGGTAGATGCTTTATATTTACTTTTTCCTATGATAATTTAAAGGAGAAACCCCAAACTAAAGCCAGTAAATTACATTGTTCCATAAATAATTATTGACTAATTTATGAAGTCCGCATCCAATTTCCTTTATAACACATTAAACTATCCTATAGTTGGACAATTTTTATACAGGTATAGCTTTTATATGTGCTGAGAAAATAGAATCACTTTACTTCCTTTAAACAAACGATCTCATAGTGTATTTTGGAAAGTTCTTTGGAAGTCATTCACGCAGCATTAAAAAATTTAATGTTTGTGCTTATTTTTAATGTTTAGACAAGAGTTTATATTTTCCAGTGATCTTAATCTTAAAAGGAAAATGACTGCACATTTGTTAAATAAATGACAAAATGCATAACATGGTTTGAGTTGTAGATTTCCAGCAAGTGCACTGAAGAATTCATTAAAAAATACAGCAGCATTATTCTAGTGTGAATTATATGCTGCTCTGTAGGTTTCTATTTTTGGTTACCACAAGATGGCAAAGCAATGAGCACACAAATGCAAGGACGAGTGAGTTTCATAATAATGTGTTCTGCATTCACACTTTATGCACATCAAGAGAGAATCCAAGCACAGCAGGGGTGACAATCACTACAACAGTCTTTTGAAATCAAAGTACTTCCTCAAGAATGTCTTTCCAGTGCTAATTACACTCTTCTATTGTGGCTCTTGTATTGTGCAAACTAAAATGTTTACCCTGTCACTGGATACAGCCCCATCACTGGAAAAATGGAAGGTAAAATTGATCAGATTATTAAATAGATTTGTTTTCTTTAAAGTTTTTCTGATTCTTCTTTGTTTTTGGGGATTAAATATCAAAATCCGTTTCCTTTGTCACCAAGGGACATTGGCAAAGATTCTAATTTTTCACCAACTCCAGGAAAGTCTCTTTACTTGAAAGTTGTTGGAATGTGGAATGGATTGGTTGCCTAGACAGCTTGAGGGTTTTCTCTCTTTTACTGTTTCTTTTTTTTTTTTTTTTCCCAGTTGCATACTGATCGTGCAGTAACTATTATCAGTGGATTTTCTAAAATGAGGGAGGCAAAAGAACTTGAGACGTGGCTTGTCTCAGGACAGGGTAGGGGGGGGATATTCATCTGTGTTTCTGTGCATAGCCATGAATTTTATGTGTGTAAGAATGTATACAATCTCAGCAACCATTATGAGACCCTCTCTGTGTAGGAGAGGATACAAGATATCAGTTATGCAATGTTTAAAAGAGAGTAGAAAAGGTGCCTAGGTTTTATAACATTTGCCTGACAGTGCATAAGTTTATGAGAAGATTTAAGCAACAAATCGTCTTGACTTTTATTTTTGTCTTTACTGCTAGGCTTGGTGAAAAAGCTAATTAGTGGGAAGTGGAAAAGGGAACCATTAAGCACCATTTTCTATGGCATTCTGGAAAAGCTGGTGGCCCACAAGTAGTCCCTTTACTGGGTTAAGAACTGTCTGGATGACTGGTCCCAGAAAGTGGTGAATGGCATTCACCCTGTTGGCATCTTATCACTAGTGATGTCTCCCAGGGATCAGTGTTGGGCCTAGCTCTGTTCAGTATCATTATTGATGATCTGGATGATGGGATCAAGTGTAAATTCACAGATGACACCAAGCAGAGTAGAAGTATCTATTTGCTGGGAGGTAGGAAGGTTCTAAAGAGGGATATGGACAGACTAAATCTGGATCTGTACATCTCTAAATTTTTTGAGTATGGAATATACTGCTGCAATTTCTAGGTATCCACAATTTATATTCTGCATTATACGTACAGATACTACATATGTACAGTATTTAGATCATTGATACATGAAGTTCTGTATTCTCTTCAGATTTTACATTTTTGGAAATAGTTTATTTGTATACTTTACTCTTATTAAGTCTTTGGATCAATTACTGTGTTTGCTTCTCCAACAGTGACCAGCTTCATTTGATTGAAGATACCAGAAAGCAGTATTAAATGTAATAACATTGGAATACACTTATCTCATATCAACAGAGAAGTTGTGTTACAGAAAATTGATATGAATATCTGAAATAGGGAAGCAGTAGCAAATAGAAACTGTCTACTTGAAATTGCTAGAGTAGATGTGGTGTATCTAAGGTGTTTTAAAGATAAAATGTCAACAGCTATGCATACAAGAGTATAGATGCTGTGTGTACTCATTTATACCCACAGTGTACACTAGTGTATTCTGGGACATTGTTATAATCATTTAATCATAGAATGATTTAGGTTGGGATGGGTGCCTGGAGGTTATCTAGTACAAAAAAAAAAATAGACTCTAAAAAATTAGAGTTGTCATACAGTGCACAGCTAAGTGCAACACTGAACAAGTGTGCCTCTGGTTTTACATGTACATCTGCCTCCTGATCTCAGAGCACCTTTTGAGCTGCTGCCATGACTTGTGGTACATACAAAGTCATACAAAGTGAATAGTTCTTACAATAGAGCTTTCAGTTGGCTTAAGAATTCATTTGACATATGTCCTTGGTTAGAATGATAGTTATTTAAGATGTAACAGAAATTTGCTAAAGGACTCGTGCTGGGAGTGTGGAGACTTTTATGCTGCTGGTTCTTTTTTTGTCCATGTAGTTAGTGGTAAAACTTCCATTGATTTTATTGGGAATGGGATTAGTCATTGTGAAAAGATTCATGTTGTACAGAAAATGTACTACTGTTTTCACTTAAGACTAGGGAAGGGTTGTTCTTTAAGTCATTAGGTTTTAGCAGATTAGAAAAACTGAAGTTTTCTGAATAAGCATCTTTATGGCTTCAGCTCTGGGCTACTGTGAGTTTGATGGTGATGTAGTTTCACTGCAAACAGTGCTCTATAATCCTTTAACCAGAGCAAAATGGTTAGCTAGTACAGAAGATATATGACAACCTCAGAAGCTGAATCCTAATCTTTTGATTGCCATACCTGTTTAGAACCAAGACTATGTAATCATTATTTAATACATTCCTTAAGTTCAGTGATAAAAACCACAGTCACTGCTTTCTGTATAAATAGGCTCATGTTTCTCTTGCAATGTGGTTGCGATGTTCTCCTTATTGCAAAATTACTGTGTCCCTCTGCTGTTGTCCTCCTCATATCAGACCAAAATATCCATGTTTATGCATCAACATACACACAAAAAATGTGATGCATAGTTACAGCTGTGATCATTCAGTTCACTACGCTTACTTGCCCCTTAGGTAATACATACTTGTGTTGGCCTGTTTTCTGTAGATATAGCCTGCCCAATCTTTGATCTGAATGATCGGATTTGTCTTAGTGTCATAATCACTCTCTCTTTAGCTGTTGCTGTATAAATTCTGATTACCTATACTTAATTAAAATAACTTTATTTTGTTTGAACCTAATACATTTTGGATTTGAGGCATTTAGACAAAAGGTTATATGGCCTTTCAGAAACCCTTTTTTAATGAAATATTATTGCTAGCTTTTCTGTTCTTGTTCCTATCAGCTTATCCAGAGTTTTCATTCAGGTTTCTATATTGCCATTGGGAAAATTAAAATAAGAAGGGCAGGCCATAAGTGATCAACATGACTATGTATATCTCATATATGTACATTAGTTGCTTGATATCATTCAAGTTTTATTACATCTGGTGAGTGCAAACATTCATTCAATAAATCTTGCTTTACTGCTGTGCTACTCATCCCTGTGGGATCATTCTCCTCTCTGTGAGTTTTATACTTTCTCCGGCTTACGTACCATTACCACAGGAGCACAATATCAGTACCACTGATCTAAACTGAAATATACTCACCAATAGGAAGGCAGAAAATGCTAATGCTTCTCCATTATGTTAACAGTTTTCCTTCAGATTTTCCTCTGTTTGAGGAGCATTATTTAGTTACACTCAGTGCTCTTTACCTTGATAGTTTTCTTTTTGTCCTCTGCTCCAGAAAATTCTGATCGGTGCTACTTCAGTGTGACCCATGGAGTTGATCAAATCCCACATCTTAGCTTTTCTTATTAGAGTCTTAGCTGATGAAAGATGGAATATAGTTTATAATGGTTTCTGATGCACTTAATCTCAAATTTAAGAGGAAAATTTAGTGTCATCTACCAGACACTCTCAGAACACTAAAACATGGTCTACAGTCAGCACTGTGGTGTTAAAGTTCTAGCAGGTAGATAGGAACAAACAATGCAAAGTATAGCCAACACCAGACTCAGACCTGGCTTTTTTTATTTTTGCATTCCCTTAGAAATAAATAAGAAGTCTTACACAGGAATTTCTGCTATTTTTCTCTGGGTTGGACTTAGAGTTGTATATTTTAAAGTAAAGATTTTGCACCATTGGCTGTGGTATGATAAAGAGCAGGCTGAATGATCCATTCTGTGTTATTAGTGTATTCCTCACAATACTGTGTGAGGAACCATGGAAAATAGCTTACATCTTATGGTCAATATCAGAAGCAATGCCTTCAATGCATAATCTTCAACACACCCTTCTGTGAAGAATATCTGTATGTGTATATGTTTGTAAATTTATGCAAGTTTGCTTGTGTTTAGAAAACTTAACTACAGTCTATTCTACATCTTAGAAAATATATTTAATGATGATACACCATGAGTAATAGCAAATTTAGTTTATCAAAATGCTGAGCAAAATGGTGTCAGGCCTCATTTTTATTCTTTTTTATTAAGGACCTTGAACTAAGGAAGTATTATTTATTAGGCATTCATTGGGAAATTGATGGCATAATTTAACTTTTTATTAGCTAGTAAAACTGATACGCAGTACATAAAAAGATGAACCTTGCTTTAGAGGGAATAATAATAATAATAAAGATTCATTTAAAGTTTTTTAAAAGGTCATCAGTGTATAAAGTCTTTGTGACATTGCTTTCTATGATACGAACATATATCATGCCATATAATTTTTGCTTCTGTTGATAGATTTGTTTGTGTTTATTTTGCAGGCACTAAGTCCAGAAGAAAATTAATTTGTACAGTTAAGATATTTTCAGGTTTTCAGTAACTTGAGATTAATTCTACAACTAGTGTGAACATACATGATGTACTTTCTTTAAGCAGGATCCCCTCCATATGCTGTATAGTTGAAATAATGGAGTTGTGAGTGTGCAATGCTTGAACACTTATATGTGTAAATGGAAGGTATTGTTCCTGGTTAGTGGGACACAGGAAGAGATGTTGTGTATGTCTCTAATCTTGAGCTCTTTACTGATTGGTAAAGGTGGGTGGGATGACAGTCGTCCTCGTTAACTGCTCTCTCTTTGGGTAGCCTTGGATACATGAGCAACTTAAAAACTCTTTTTCTGACACCCTCCTCTGAGTTGTGCAGGAGAGAATCTTATCCCATAAATGGTTATATTCTTGGAGGACTAGAAATAAGGATATAAAAATCATGGATTTTATCCATGAAAACTTTTCATTTCAGCATGCACCTGTTTCATAAGTCATTTTGAGCAAAACAGATAAAAATGGAAAATGCAGCAGTGAAGCTGGCCCAGATAGAAAATCACTCCTCCAAGTCTGCAGAACATCTGAGAATAATAGCCAGCATACTCATGCTTCTCTGTCACACTTGGGTAAAACCCTGTCCCTAAACTTTTAAAATGAAAACCATCACTCAAATTAATCAGTTAAGAAGCCTGGTCTGAAGTTCACTCCTTCTGGTTGGAGCTGAAGTTTTGTATTAGCCTAACAGAAAGGACATATTTCTTTTTGCATACTATATGTGTCTTTTTAACTCTTACCTTGGTGCTGAATCTGCAGTAGTGGGGCTTGCGTGCTGAATGTAGCCACGGGCTCAGCAGAGCCCCTGAATGAGGGCCTCCCTTGTGCCCTCCCTTGTGCCCTGCTGTACATGTGGAGGAACTGCTCTGCTGGGAGCAGTGACAACAGGGAGGAAAAAGCAAGAAGAAGCAGCAGACACGGCAGGTACTAGCTGTTCTGCTCTGGTCCTGATGCTGAGCTTGAATTGAGCACTCATGCTAGCATCCAGATGAATTGAATGCATGCACTATAAACTTCCTTTATGATCACTGCAGACACACTACAAGAGATGCAAATACTGCCTGTTGGAGCTTTTGGCTTGAGGATCCTTTGTCTGCTCAAGATTCCCAGCATGAGACTGATTTGGATTCATCCATAATACTTCTAATTAATGTCATATATTTTCCGTGGGACCACTTCTTCTCAGGTTTAGTAAGACATTAAAAATTGTTGAAATTTGTTTCCTTCTTGGATACAGATACTGCTCTACTTCACAGTTTCCTTTTTTTTCTTGTCATTTTTTCCAGTGTTTACTTTTGCTGTGTTCCTAAGATAAGTTTCTATTTCCCTGTGGTTATGTGTGAGCTGTTGTACCTATATGTTCACAGCAAGTACAGCATAACCATGTCTTGAGAGACTTTATTTTAAATGGAGAAAGTTTATGGACCTTTTCCATAAACAAAAAAGATGGCAAAATAATTGTCCTAGCTACTAGAACATTTTGTCTGCTATGTAGTGACTTCAGGGTA
The DNA here is from genome assembly GCA_014549065.1 of Cardinalis cardinalis. Taxonomy (NCBI): domain Eukaryota; kingdom Metazoa; phylum Chordata; class Aves; order Passeriformes; family Cardinalidae; genus Cardinalis; species Cardinalis cardinalis. Next base: position 1,186,871 of record JACDOX010000150.1, read on the forward strand.
AGCCTGCCATCTAGATTACCAAAAAACCAACTGCATTTCAGTGCCATTACTAGAAAGAAAATGTTTTAGGGTTTTTTTTGTCGTAGTCTTTTGCAAAAAGGGAAGAGTAATGTTACAGGTAGTAGTGAAAATAAACAGCCTTATTTTAAAGAAGTCATTTAGACCTACTTAACAGGAGAGTAGGTTATGTACTGTGATAATAGTTGTCCTACAAAAATGACAGACAATTTTCATAATTTGAATTTTTTATTCATACATAGGTATGAGTTAGCATATGGCATGTTAACAAGGCTGGATAGTGTTAGGTAGTTGTTGTCGTCTTCAGCTGCCTACTTTGGCCTTCAGGTTTTGAAACCTGCTACAGGCACGGAATAATGACACAGTTCTTTTTGCTTAGGATGTAACTTAGTTCCTGGTGGATGGTAATTAAACTTTGAGGTTATTGTTTTTGCAGTTTAAGGACTGAGACATATCAACAGGATTCAAGAAAACAAAATTTCAGTGTGTTAGTTCTTTCCTGCATGGCCCTTACTGGACCAAATTTTACCCAAAACCTGCTCACCTTCTGAACTCCGAATCTTGCAGTGCATTCCTTGATACAAGTAGGATGGCTGCTTGTATGATGAGTTTTTAAACGCTGTTCATTTGTAAGTAGTTTTTAAATCCTTCTAGAATAGCAATCAGGTAATCCTAGGATAATGTTTTGATAGTGCAAAGGAAAGCCTGAGAACTTAAAAACACTGTTTACCTGAGCAGCTACATTATATTTACTTCTGATATATGACTTTATCTGCATGTTCTTTCAAACTGATTTCATGCTCCCTGCAGTGACATATTTTGCTAACACAACAGACTTGTTCCTTCCTGACATACAGCTTCTGGCTCCAACAAATGTCAGTAGCTTTTTAGACAAACCTGTGCTTTTTATTCCTGTCTTTCTCAAGAGGAATATCAGCATCCCTCCAATAACATTTTTTCCCCTATGGCTATTATGTTGGTTTTATAAACAGACTAGGTTTATTTTACATGTAGAGGCTGGTAAAGACATGGAAGAATTTTTTTTTAACTTTCTCTTTATTTTTTTTAAATTTTCTTTTTCATTTTAATTTCCTTTTGCCTTTTTTTTTTTTTTTTTCTTTTTTCTTTTTTTTTTTAACATCTTTTAATATTTTTAGGAAAGTAATAGAGTAACAGCCACTTCCTGGCTTATGCAAATAAGCAAAGCTTTGTTCAGTCCTGAATTCCTGCAGTTATTTCCTTTCTGTAACCAGTCAAGGCCTCCAGAAGCAATTAACTAACCCCTTGGAGCTGCAGGTCCTCCTTGGAGCAGCTCTGTGGAGCTGAGATTTGCAGTTCACACTGACTTACATAGAGGCAGAAATTATTTAAAGGAAAAGGACTCAAACACCTTGTCATTTCTACATATGCAGTATGAAATATATTTTAAAGTAAGAAAGGAGGAAAATTGGTTAGAAGTAGGTTCCTATGTACAAATGACTTGTTTCTATATTTATTCATAGATCCTTGACTTTTTGATCTTTTTCTGGTCTGGAATTCCCCTTTGTGTACCAATTCTGATTGAGAATCCCATTTAGAATTTGAAATCTTGCAGTTAGTTTTTACTGCAGTTGGGTTTTACATTTATTTTTCTTTCTCTTGTGTTTTTAATAGTCAGATAGAGGGGAAATTATTCTTAATTATACAACAAAACATTAAGCAATTACATGCAATAGCAGTATCAGGTGCAATAAGTTAGGGCATTACTCTTATCTGGGAAAAAATGAAATCTCAAAATGGCCCCTGAATGTATCTTGAATCTCCACAGACTTGATTTTCTTTCCTGTGCAACTACTTAGAAGACTAGGATCTATCTTAATTAAAATTTACTGCTGATTTCAGATTGGAGGAGCTGAAAACTATTTTCCTAATGTCTGTGCTGTTTATGTGCTTGAGATGGCTAAGTGGTAGTCTGAAAATTGCAATAAGATTAGTAATTACTAGGGGGACATAATGTACTGTTTCATTGCAGTGGGACTCTGAAAAATATTTAAACTAAGTATTTAAAGGAGAATGCATTAATCATATTTTTCTCATTATTCATAAATGTTACCAATTAAGTTCTACAGTGATTTTTTTCTTCATAAAATGGGCACTCAAGCCACACCTTTTAAGACACATCTTCTTCTTTAATACTTCTAAAATTCAAAATAACTCCTTTTAAGATTGAGAAGCTACAAAGTTCACATTGTAATGTTGACTCTCATCAAGTATAGCTCTGAACCTGTAATGAAGTAAATGTAAGGAATCTTCTGGAAAAACTATACTGCTTTTTACTTTACTGTTACACCAATAGATTAGGATTATCTAAATTAATTAGCTTTTTGTTTCATTGGTCTTGTCTTCCACTGACAACATAATCATACCCTCAAGAAAAACTGGTGGAGACTGTTTTAAACAGGTTGTCTAATTCTACTAGCATGAAGAATTGTTTTGTGTAGCCTTGTTACTTAAACAGACACAATATTTATTTCAATGAAATGAATATAAAGTCCAAAATGATATATGAAACATCTTGGTAAGAAACGCTTTTAATATCACTGACTTTAAAAAGAGGAAAGGGAAATAGCTTATTTCATTAAACATAATCTATTAAAAAATTGAAATGCCTTTGTATCACATAAGTTAACTATGGAAACAATATTCTTATTTATTAGTTATCCTCAAATGACACTGATCATATCTGCTCTTATTTGCTTTATTACTTTTTCCCCAGAAACATCATAGAACCTGTTCTTATTTAATTATAGTTGGATTTTCACAAATTCTACTATTGCAGCTTAAACATGAGTGTAGTTCTTTTAGGAAAACCAACTCTTTGCCATAATCTCCCTCATTATGAGCTAAAGTTTAAAAAGAAAAAGTAATTGGACTGTCTGGAATTGGATCATGTTCAGTGTAAGAGATCTTCTTTCAGGATATTTTCTTTGGGGAAGGATATATGACAAAAATTGAGTTCCACTTAAACATATGCTTTTTATATTTTAAATTTAATTATATTTAAATATTTTTTACTCAGGTTAATGTCAAACTGCAGATAATGAGTGACACTAAGTACTTCAGTTCCCCCTTCTTTCAGTAGGAATTGTTGATCCTCAGCTCGGCTCAGGAGTTGGCATGACTCTGTTGTCAGAAAGACTTCAATATTGTAATAGAAAACTACTGAGTGTATTCCTATGATCTGATTTTGAAACAACTCCTGCATTGTGTTCACTTACAAAAGCATATCTGAATCCAGCCAAGAATTTTAATACCATCTAACTTAATGCATTTTGAACTAAAAGAGCTTGTGTTGCTAGGCATCAAATTGGTGATGCATGGAAAAATTGTTCACTGAAACTATAATATAAGCCTGCATGTACAAATCACAAGTAGGTTTTCTGGATGAGCATGAAATCTAAACTCCTGGAAAAATCTATATATTTAGATCAAGACTTACTTCCACTGTACCACAGATTCCATTAATTCATAATTTGATTTTGTTTCTTTAAATGAATTAAAGATAGTCTTCAGCTTTACAATAAGCATACATTTTTAAAAAATCTGTAACTGGATTTCTGTATTTAATGTTGATAATTAGTTAAAGAAATAATTTTTAGCCACAGAAAATCAAAATATTATCCCAAGTACCCTCCATGTAATACAAATATATCTACTATTTAAGGCTTTTAACTATTGCAGAAAATACATATCTTTCAAAATCTTAGTTCTTTCAACAATGACATTTGGTTTACAGAAGAGTCTTAGTGGTAAACATGAAAAATGCCCTCTGTTCTTAAGCTTTTCAATAACAAATTATTTTATTTCAAGAATGCAAGTACTAAAGATCTTTTAAAAATATGCTCTTTTTACCTTGAGATATTTCCTGCACATTTGCTAAATATATATGCCTATACTCATGATTCCTACACTTCCATGAAAATCTCACAAAGAACAGTTTGAGGACTGATCACAAATGGATTTCATTTAGAAAAAAACCCAAAAAAAGTGATGTATACAGCAGTTACTGTAAACAATTTCAAGATACAAGCCTAGAGCATAGTCCTGTTTTAGTTAAAATTTTAGTAGTTGTGAATTTTTTTTATTTTTGTTTACTTTGACTTGCATTTTTAAATTCAGAATCCTGTGTTTTTCCCTTTTTCTGAAATAATTCCATATAGAAGCATTTGTGTTTGTGGTGGAAGAGAGTGGGGAGAGACGTACTGGCTTTTTAAGAATGCAACGCTACACTATAAAACAGCATTAAAGAACTGAAACTTTTCTCTGTTTAGTAATCAGATGGTGACAACACAAAATCAAATAAATTGCCAGTGAGGTCTTAATTCTTGGATTAAAATTATAAAAGATATATATTTAACATATTTACATATATATATATATATATATATATATATATATATATATATAATAACAGTAGCAATAACAAAGAAATATCTACTAATCAACTTGGAAAGCTCAAGTTTTATGGTACTTTTGAAATAATACTCATGTATGGTAAACAGTAAACCCCAAAATTTTCTTGGAAGAAAACTTTTAGACAAGGCTAGTATGACTCTATTCTTTAATGATGCTTGTATTTTTTTTCCACCAAGATTATTTTGTTTAGGTTGGAGGGTGGTGAGTGGCTTTGCGTGTTGCAAATACATAAAGAAAATATAATGGAAGTGTGGAGCCTTTATGACTGTTCATGGACTGCGGCTCTTAATCTCTCAACTGGAAAAGCTCCAGTGAAACTCCAGCCATTTCTGCCTTGAAATTTCTTCTCTGGCTTTAGGAGTGAAGTGGAGCATGTTCAGAGGCTCACCGATGAACAGCCTTTTTTCATTAACATCTCTGAAAGAGGTCACTGTGTTAACTTCCCTGAAAATGAAAAGCATCCTAATTTTTGCAATTCAGTACTTGCAAGAAGCATATTCATTTAGTTCCATTACTTTGTACCTTATATTTCAAGATTAAATTGCTAAAAAGCCAATGTAGCACAAGTCATCTAAGTGTACTTCTGTAGACCTACCCTCTACCTAATGAAAGATGGAGAGGACATGTTTTACACCAGGATGACTCTCTCTCTGGAGATGGCCTTCCATAACCTTAACTAATACATTTCATGCTTTACAGCCATCTAAAGCCAAGTAACACTGGATGTACTCTCTGCTGCAGTGCTTAATATGCTTGCAATCTTTGCAGCCTGTGACACATTTGGGAAGAAATATTTATGTCATATATGTAAGAGCTCCCGTACCTCTACAACAGCTTACAATTTTCTGCTATAGAAAAAAGAAAAGCAACAGGCAAAATTGTATAGCAATTACTCTCGTGTAGATATCCTAGTTTTCAAAATTCATAAAGAAAATTAGGTTACTATGCCTGGAAGAAATTATCATTTCTGAAAACCAAAGCAGAAGTAAAATTTTACAGGTCCAAAAGCAGAAAACACCATTAGCTGTTCTTATTGATACTCAGTCAGATTGCTTGCAGTCCCTGGAAAACTCATTGCCTTCACAAATTATCTTGACATAGAGCTTCATTGTTTTTATTCTCTGAATATAGTCATTATTTGCCTTCACTGTGCTGTAAGTCTGGTTCCTTTCCTCTGAAATGAGATTTTATACAATTATTCGCCTAGATTGTATGATTTATCATAGCTTTTAATGAAAGAAATAGACTCATGGATAGCTGAGAGCATGGAAAGATGTACACTTACATGTCTTACTTATGCCTCCACTTTTTTGTGGCCTAAGGCATCAGGATCTAAATACAATTCTGATTATCTTTCCTTTTTTCACATGATCTACCAAGACAGCTATATTCCTTAGGAGCAATACATCTACAACCCAGAATGAAATATGTTAATGCCAAGGCAAATGATTTGTTTTTTTTTTCTTTTTTTCAATTCAACATGTTTAAGTGTAGCAGGATCTCCCTTGTCTTTTTCTAGAAAATTATGTGCCACTATGTTTCTTGCTAAACCTTTGCATCTAATCCAGTATTTTTGAATGAATAAAGAAAAAAAGCAGCATATAACAGAGTGAAGTTCTCTAATTAATATGTTTATCCTAAGATGTTTTTATTAACAGACTGAGTTGAAAAGAGTAGAAACACAGGACTGACCATAGCTCATGAGCATAGTTGCCAGCAGCCATTAAACACTGGGGAGATAATGTTCACTATTGTGAATACAATATATGTGTTTATAAGTGCCTAATGTATATTACTTACATATGCCATATATTTGCAAGAATTTTTAGTATCTTGTTCCACACCCATCTTTGAGATCCTAATTTTTGTCATTTTGTAATTCACTGCAGTGTAAGAGTCACAGAAACATAAAATTTAGGTGTCTTAGCAGTGAACGAAACACAACACTGGTGATAGTCTGCAATATTTTGGTGTTCCACGCAAGAAACATTTTAACTGCTTTTGAGAATAGACTGGGTAAACTTGTTTCTGAATGAAAAAAGAAAGCATAGAAAAATAGCATTGCACCTTTTGACTTAAAGGCCATTCATATATATTTCAAGTTGGTTTGGTTTTATTTTTTTAATTTTGATGTTATAATAGAATTTTTTGATTTTTTTCTCTTTTTATTTCCACAGCATAAAATGATTTACTGTAACTATTATTTAAACTGCATTTTTTTTTAAAAACGATGTGGAATTTTTCTTTTTTTAAATAAAAACTAAAACATGGAAAGATTGTGATTTGCAGGTGGTGTTGCACATGTTTACTACTGCACTATGAACCCCAGAAATTGTATATAATGCAAAGTAGTAGTTGGGAATTTTCTTTTGGTCTTTCCACACATTGAAATTCAAGAATGTATCTTTCCTGCCTGTAAAAGGTAATATTTTGGTATTCTACTAGCCTACTCTTGGTTGTACCAGAGGAAGTGCATTGCTTTAAAAGTACAACATTAACTTCAAAGTAATGTTATTAATAAAATAATTTTTTTGGATTTTTTTTTTTTTTTGCTTCTCATAGCATAGTCCAAATTCAGAATTAGGTGGTATGGATTTCTTTAGTACTTAGGAAAAGCTACCTATACTGGACAAGTCAATTAAAAGAAAGTAATTACTGAGCTAAGGGTGTGGTGTCATTTAAGACATTTGACAGTTACATAGTAAATTTAGCAAAAGAAAAGAAAATAACAGCTGCATCAAATATGAGTCAGGAAAAGAATTAATTACCTTTCAGTTTAGATGAAGCAAGAGCCAAAGGACTGACAGTTCATCAAATGTGGGCATGCTTTGAAAGGCTTTTTCCTTCAAAAGCAACACACAAAGCAGTTAGGACTTCATTGTATTCATGGAAATTTGGGGAAGTTTTTATTTGCCTCATGCTTTTTAATTTCTTTTCTGAAAGGATGGAAAGAGCATACTATTTAAATTCCATTGTCGTGAAAGTTTCTTCCTTTACTTAGCCAACATAAGTAAAAGTAACCTGTGTAACCTCAACTCTCTGGCTTTTGCAGAACAATAATTATTTTCTGACAGAACCAGTGTGCAGGGTTTTCATATGTCCACCACAAAGAAAAATTGTATGTCATCTCAGTTTTATTATATCCATCGGCTGGCTGCCCATTTGTTGTGGAGTGTCTGCTGTGACTTAGGGCCGTGGCTCTATTTGGCTGTAATAGATTTCCTGTAGTGCATTCAGTGACTCTGGTACCTGTTGCTGGTTTTTTTCCAGGTCAACTGGCTGCAGGTACATGTGAGATTGTTACTTTGGACAGAGATAGCAGTCAGCCCCGAAGGACTATAGCCCGACAAACAGCTCGCTGTGCATGTAAAAAAGGACAGATTGCCGGTACAACAAGAGCAAGGCCAGCATGTGTTGATGGTAAGAAGCAAAAATCTATTCAATCAGTGTCTGCCAATATAAGAGTTGTGTCTCACAAAAAAACCCCCAAGAAAACATAAAAACTCTATAGAAGAAATTTTCATGTTGTCCCAACTAACAATGGCAATAGCATTGAAATTCAACCAAAGGGTAATACTGACTAATTGTATAGATATTACAATTGCATTTTTTTCATTGGAAATTTCACTTTTGTTTTAACTTGATAGGCAGTTGAATGTTAAGGGCATGGTGCTGTTATATTCTGCTTGTGATTACAGAATCAGCAGTGAAATGGCATTCTTTTTTCCTCTACTTTTTATTCCTTAAGACATTAAAAAAATGCAGCAAGAAAGCCTCAAAGGTCTTATGCCACTGGGAGGCTAATGTGACTGCTCCTGTGTGATATTTAATGCTGTTGAAGAAAGCACTGATGCTATAATTGGAATACAGTATCTGAATGTACATCACATGTCCAGTATTTCTTCTCTCTTTAAAATGATATTCTGTATGATTCACTGCAGATGCACTGATAGCATGTAGCTGGAAAACTGCTCACATGCAGGGAGGTATGAAAATGTTTCACTTTGAAATAATATTTTGAGACAAATGAAATTCTCTGGTATGTTAACAGTGGGAGAGTCTTCAAGAGAGGTCTGCCTTGCAGGGCTTTTAGCAAACATTAATATTAAAAATGAAATTGGAGACATGTTAAAAATAATGATGTAGAATTATATATTTTGATCTAGTCTCCATTAACAGAAGTAAAAAAATATGCTTATGTATAGAACTATAATAAATATGGATTAGCTTTGAATACTGGCTGGTTTGAGTCCTCAGATAAAAACATTATGGAGAACACCCTACTGTTGCCTCAGAATTTGGTCTTTCCAGTGATTATCAAAGACAGCTCAAAAGGAGATTTCAGAGCCAACCCACAAAGCTAAATATTGAACATCATGCACATTCTATTTTTGCATTTTTCTTTCACTGTTTTTCTTATTCTGTAACATAGTTTCTTAGCTATCTCTTTCATAATATAATACTATATCCGGTAGTTCTCATTTCATGTTTTATTGTTAGATCATAAGATATAATTGCTTACGAAAGGAATGATTTTATTGTGTCATTTATAGTTACAACATTAGTAAAAATGCTTACTACCAATTAAAATATTCAACACATGTTTCCTATTTTAAAACAGCAAAGTTCTAAGCAAGAAAAAAACAGAATTTTGCAGCAGCTGGGAACAAAATATAATTTTTCTTCAGTCGGTTTTGGCCTATGGTTAGATTGATTTGCTGTAACTTGGGTATCCAAAGGTAGCTGCTAGCAACTCCAGATTTTCTTTATGCCCAATAAAGAGCAAAATGGACCTTCTCAGAGTAATTTATCACATCTTAACTCCCTATGATAAGTCAGATGTATCACTTTCTGTTACACACTGTTTTTCTGCCTTGCTTTGATACACCTGTGAGTGTCTTAAGATGAAACTTAGCTGGAATGTAAATGTCACTAAGACATGACTTCACTTCATCCTTTGATTATTACATTAGATTGTTTTCAAAATATGGAAGTTTGAGTTAATTTGATATTTGAAAATATTTTTTCTTTCTTTACTTATTTCTTGGGGGAAACTCACGAAGAAAGTCTCTTTCAAATTCTGCTTGTGCTTTCAGTGTACTTGATCATCATTTTATGAAAACAGAGAACTGAATGACAGGATCCATGGTTTGAGATCATGTACTCAGAGAAGGTTCTTCATTTAATACTTCACATTATAAAAATAAGTGGGAAGTTCATCAGTTGAAAAATAAAGCTTCCCTTTAACATTTGTGTCTAAATACCACAATTATTTTTTTAAAGCTGGCAAGGAGTCACATGGAAAACATGAGGGATAATGGGTGTAAGTTTCTTCTGTGGATATTCCAATTAGACACAAAATGGTAGTTTTTCAAAATGAAAAAAAGCATCATTTCAAACACCCCAGGAAACTGGTGGATTCCCCAGTATTTCACACTTAAGATTCAATTGGACAGGGTGCTGGGCCATTTTGTCTAGACTGGCATTTTTGCCTAAAAAGGTTGGACTAGATGATCGGTGAGGTTGCCTTCCTACCTGGTATTCTTTGATTCTGTGACATATTAAGATATAATAGCATGGTTTTTCATTATTTTCTGAAATGTTTATAATTAGGGTGTTGAGCCCTTTGCTAAGAATAGCTACAAGATATGTAGGACATGCTACTTTATTTTCCTCAGCACTGTTGGGGATGTTTTGTAATCAGAGCTCAAAAAGGTTAGTAATACCTAGAACTGTACATCAAGTTTCCAGACTAAAATGAAGACAAAAATCAAACCTTTGATCTGTAGGTTTTTTTCATGAATGAAGTTAAAAAATTAGTTTTACATAACTTCAACACAATTGTATAGGAAAGAATAAACAAGCATTTTATCTTGTCTCTAACCTGCTTGCAAGTAAAGCTGGCAGATAAATTGGCTGCTGACTGACAAATATCCATCTGTGAATTTACCAGGTTCATAGTTTAAAGAATTAAGACTGAATTCTTCCATATTTTTGTACACATTTCTGGAGTAAATTTTTTCAAACACAACTACTTTAGGCTTTATTCTGAACATGACATGAATGCCACATAAAATTATGTAGCAGAAAGCTGGTTTTGTCTCCAATATTAAGTCAAACACTTCTGGTTTAGGAATGTAACAACCAAACATAAGAGCTGGGTCATTTTTTTGTTTTTTTTTTTATGATAAAGAATCCCATTTTTAAAAAAAAATATTTCCCTGAGCTTTCTTAAATAGGATGTAGAATGTACTTTTGCAAATTTTTCTTCATTTATATTATAGTTGATGTTAAGTACATAATTGCTATTTGACATTTTATTTTTGCTGTCAAAAAAACCCTCAAAAATTTGGTCCACTTCATTCTTTATATAGTCTTGATTTTGAATAGATTATTTCTAAAGTGAAGGTGGACCTTAGACCTTTAATGCAAAGTCATATGTGAAGGTTGCAGGCATAGTACATGTGACCTGCTAACCCAATAGTGAGAAAATATTAGCTGACAATTTTGTTGCATCTTCTAGCAAGAGAGTAGTTTAAGAATTCAGTGTCAAAGCTGGTAATTTTTAAAACCTTAAAATGGATTGTGTTGTACCTTGCTACCATTTTTACAATGTTCAGTGGAGAGAAGTACCTTAGAATATATTCAGTTGTGTAGTGTATTTCCTGGGGCTTTGAAATGCAAGTGTCAATTCTTGCAGCAAAAGGAGTAGGTAATTTAAGGGCTCTTAAACTTTACAAACATTGGGTGAGATTGTACTTGTCAACATCGCTCTTAGAGTAAGTCCTGAGTTGATTATCAAAATCCACTCTGCTTTCAACTGCTTTATCACTGAAGGTTTTTCGTAAGAAAGGAAACACAGTGAATGTCAGATAGATAAAACTGGAATTCTTAGAAATGGAAATAGAGTGTTTAGAACTTGGTCTGAGCAGTAGGCAAAGAACAGAGATTTTCTTGAAATATTTCCATATGATGAAGGTTGATTTGATTTGTATTTTTTTCTAGCAGTCTTTAACTAAGGCAGATTGCTAATGTATTCTGAAAAAATGGCATCGATATTCACCCTGATTTAAATCTTGATTTAGTGTTGATTGCTTCATTTCTACACCCACAGAGTCATAATGTATATTTGGTATGTTTTGTTATGATGTCATTTTTATTCATGAATGTAGAGTTTGTGATATTATGACAGCAGTTTGCCTGCACTTTTCATTATATTATTTTTATTTGCAACTGGTGTTCCCTGGTCCCATTTTTGAGATCAAATTCCATAGCAATGACCTCAGTTGCATTAGTTTGATAAGATATTTTATTTCAACATGGCATCTGGTTTATCACCAGTGTAATTTCCCTGTGTGTCAGTTAAGCTTCATCAGTTTTTTAGCTGACACCAGTGAGAGATTGGATAGCAATTATTCTTTAGTTTTGTTCAGTACCTTTGTTAATTTAAATTTGTTTTAAAGCAAGTGATGAATAGACTATGATGAATAGTCTTTGATAAAAGTTTGTGGACAGATGCACCCATGATTTGTGCTCTTCCACAAGAATTGTATAAATCTGAAAAGATTCGTTATACCAAAGCATTTCTTAGAATACAAGGATAGTATCCTGAGAAGTGTGCAAAGAACTATTAAATGTTTAATAATTTCAGTACTTATGTAGAATATATATTTATAGGTAAGTGAAATAAATTGCAATTTTGTTCAGAAAATAGAAAGTGTTGATGAGAGAAAAAATGGTATGAGAGAATTTGTTTATTTGCCTGAGAAAATCAGGATGGCAATTATTAATTTGCTTGCCTGAATTCTTTGATTAGAAGACTCTTATGCTCTGAATGTGAGTACCAGGTACTTTTTTGTCCACTAAGTGCTATGAGAAATGCCAGGAGATCCATCCCAATATCCAAGAATCTTAAATTTGGACAGTTGTAGCTCAGGTAAGTGAATTCAGAGTGTTCAGACACCTTTTGTTACAAATCAAAGTACGGTTTGGTTGGTTTTTTGTTTGTTTGTTTTTTACTTTTTAGAGTTTTAGTAATATTTAATTGCTTTTGAAAGCATTGTAGCAATATTGGCTTCTATAGGATGTTAGTGTATATAAGTTGTTCATACATTATGATTAGCATGCTTTTCGGTTGGCATTGATTGATTTTGTTTAACACAGACACTCAGGATCTACAAGGAAACCACATTAGTTTCAATCAATAATTTCCTGCTCTTATTATCTCTGGGACTCTATAGGGCTATGTAGAGGTCAGAACTGATCATTAATAGAATCCTAGGTCATGCACTTCAAACAAAACTGCTTAATAACTGGAAAGCTTCATCATTCTAAAGAATCTCAGACATATTGCAGGGAGCAAAGAGAAAAAAGAAGAAAACAGAATTATAATTACTTTAAGAAATGAGGCATTTTGCTTTTACATTTAGAGTATTTAATATGCTTGTTATTGCAATATTTTTTATTTTATAATTATTTTATTGCAGATATTACAAATATTCCTTCACTGTAATTATTATAATTTTTAATTAATTGCATTTAAGAAATGTCTCTTTAAAACAAGTAAAACCAAAAGGAAAACTAGTATGCATATCAAACATATTTTTTGACATGGCTTGAAGAAATAATAATAGTTTTCTTCCTTCCCTCATCCTAACTCCCACATATTCAATCACAAATGCATCTGTATGTAAGATGCACCAGAGCATGTACAAGGCTTGATTTTATTTCAACTACCTCTAGAGACAATTCCATCAGAACTACAGATTTTCCTAGTTACTGATATGGAAGTAAAATTGTTTCTATTACTCATCAGCTTCCTTTTCCTATGCATGCAGTCCTTGCAGGTTTTTCCACCTTGCAGGTCACTTTTCATTCAGAAACACACAGGAAGTTTCATTTCATTTACTTTGCTTTCAGCTCCAAACTGAGGACAGTATGTGACATTCCAAAAGAAGTTGAGTGAAATTTCTTGTCTCAATAGTATCATAAACTTAGTAAAATCATGTAAGCATGTTCACATTGAATACCTTTGTTCTCTGATAATGAATGTCAAGTGTCAGTTAGAGATTGAAGTGTTCCTGGGGAAGAAATGCCGCCGTTCAACCTTAAGACAGAAACTGAGCAGTGTTAAATGGAACATATCAATAGCTGCACCATCAATGGCAATAAAGATGTGTCTATAAGATATACAGGGAAGTTAGGTTTCCTCTTTTGACTGAGAATGCATAAAACACATGGCAAAAAATGCAAGCAACCAATGAAAAGTAAACCCAAAACCCTGCCACGGAAGGTGGCACACAGATTGATAACTACCCTAAAGGAATACTTTAATGAAGAAGGGTAGGTAAGGGTTTTACTATGTTCTGAAATAGTTGGTACCTAAATTAAAGAGCTGAGGACCCATCTTGAACACTATGGCAGTTTTGGGTGCCTCAGTATAAGATGGACATCAGGCTGTTGCAGTGTGTCCAGAGGAGTGCGACCAAGATAATGAAATGTCTTGAGGCCAAGACTTAACAAGAGGCAACTGAGGTTACTTTGTTTGTTCAGCTTGGAGAAGTCTGAGCAGTGACCTCATCTCAGTCTACAACTTCAAACAAAACTTCATCAAAATGGGCAGCAGTGGGGAAGATCCCATCTCTTTGGTGACTAGTGTTAGGAACCAAGGAAATTGAGTGAAACAGCATCAAGGTAAAGTCAGATTGGACATTTGGAAAAGGTTCTTCACTGAGAGCGTGGTCGGGCAATGAAATAGTTTTCCTTGGGAAATGGTCTCAGCACAAAACTGGTCAGAGGTCAAGGAGTATTTGGACAATACTCTTGGTCACAGAATCACTAGGTTGGAAGAGACTTTCAAGATCATTGAGTCCAACTCATGCCATAACACCTCAACTAAACCATGGCACTGGTCGCATCCAGTCTTTTATTAAAAACAGCCAGGGATGGTGGCTCCACAACCTCCCCAGGCAGACCATTCCAGTTTCTAAGGGCTGCTTCACAAGGAGCTCACTGAATAAGTCTCCTAAATAGGTCAAAGTCTGCCCTCCAGAAGTCCAATATAAAAGTCTTATTGATGTCCCCCCTGGTTTCACCAAATATCAAGAACTCTATACTTTCATGATCAGTCTGCCCCAAGCGGCCCCCAACCAGCACATCTCCCGCCAACCCATCTCTATTTGCAAACAACAGATCTAACATAGCCCCTCCCCTAGGGAACTCACTCACCAGCTGCAGCAAAAAGCTGTCCTCCACACACTTTAAGAACTTCCTGGACTGCCTCTTTTCTGCTGTATTAAGTTCCCAGCAGATGTCTGGTAGGTTAAAGTCACCTACAAGAACAAGGGCTGGTGATCCTGAAACATTCTCCAGCTGCTTATGGAAGAACTTGTCCATCTCTTTCTGATTGGGTGGACAATAACGGACTCCCAGTAGGATGTCAGCCTTGTTGGCTTTCCCCTTAATTCTTACTCAAAGGCATTCAACTTCATCATCATTAATTTTAATACCTATGGCATCAAAAGCTTCCCTAATATAAAGGGTCATGCCTCCACCTCTTCCACCTTTCCTGTCTCTTCTGAAGAACTTGTAGCCATCCAGTGCAATGCTCCAGCCATGTGAGTTATCCCACCGTGTTTCTGTGATGGCAATTACATCGCAGCTCTGCTGTTTCACCATGGCCTCCAGCTCTTCTTGTTTGTCACTCATTCTGCATGCATTAGTGTACATGCTCTTCAGCTGGGCTACTGATTTCACCCCTAACTCAAGCTCACCACCCTTGGCCATGCTTCCAGACAGCCCAGCTGCATCCCCTTCCCCCTTCAACCCTAGTTTAGAGCCTTCTCAATGAGTTCCACCAGTTCATGAACTAAAATCCTTATACCTTTAACAGAGAACCTGTTCCAGCAGGCCATGTGCTGTAAAAGTTGCCCCATGATCAAAGAACCCAAAATTCTGCTGATGAGACCAACCCTTGAGGCACTTATTGATCATGTGGGCTCTCCTATTCCTTTCATCACTTTTCTCTGCCACCAAAGGGGCTGAACAGAAACCCTACCTGTGCTCCTGCCCTATCAACCACTTGACCCAGTGCCCTAAAGTCCCTTTTAATTGCCCTGATGCTCCTCTTTTCAATCTCGTTACTGCCAGCCTGGAGTATCAGCAGTGGGTCAGGTCAACCCTTCAATCAGAAGGTTGAGTCAGCCCAGGAGCCTCTCAGTAACATCCTGTACTCGGGCCCCAGGATGGCAGCAGACCTCCCTGTGGGCTGGGGCCAGTTGAAATATTGGGCCCCCTGTTCTCCTCAGAAGGGAATCACCCACCATGATTACCCTTCTTTCCTTTTTAATGTTAGAGGTGGTGATCTATCTGACAGATGAGGCGAAATTTATCCTCTGGTTTTCTCTAGCCCTGAGAGGAGAAGGGATTGGACTTGATGATCCTTATGGGTCCCTTCCAGCTTGAGGTATTCAATGATTCTATGATTCAGTGACTGGACCTGGCATAAAGCTGCAGACCAGGATTTTGCATAATGTTAGTCTTTTCCAAAGAACAGTTCATTCATAGCAGTCAAGTAGAAGGGAGTGAGTACTGATCACAGCTTACAAATTGGGCACAGTATAGATTTATGGTAAGGGAAATAATGTCAGGATAAGAGTGAATAAAATGTCATTGAAAATAAAATACTTCTTATAACAAAGACCTGGAAACACTTTTCACTTAGAACCATTCTACTTCGAGGCTAAACCTGGCATCAATACACTATTTCAAGTGAAGAGATGGCTGTTTTTTAAAATTATAGGACAGGGAAATATTTAGGAAAGCAGAATTATTTATGTGATTTGGAAGGTGGCCAGGAACCAGGGGTTAGCACTGATACTGTGCAAAGAGGGCTGAGAGAACTTTAATTGCCTCTAATGCCTAGTGCCTTGCTTTCACATTTCATCTGAAAGACAACACCTTCAGCCTCCTGGTGTTTGATTGGATGCATTAGTTCATCAATGCTAACAGCTTCGTTTCCTTTACTTCCTTGACATTCCTATGCAGCCACCCATGTAGTCTAATCCTCTTCATCTGTGTGCTCTGATGGCAGTTTCAGCATAGAAAAATGGTTAGAGGTTATGTGGCATTAGATTGTGAAACCATTTTCTGAGGAAGTGACTAGAAGCCTAATTACTACAGACATTTTAAATTAAAGTGGACAAAATAACTAGAGAACATATTATGCATTAGCATAAGCATGCACTGAATCACTGGGTAGAGTTTTCTGTGCTTGATGTCTTGCGGCAGGGCGCTATCAACAACCACAGCAGTCTGATTGCAGTCTGATTCATTACCTAACTTCAGGCAATAGGTCAACATGACATGCCTAAATTCAGGAGTTTGGTCACTGTAAGCTCCCTCTGCAGACAGGGGGCTGTGATGGGCATTTCAGAGATCACACAGTGTGAATACTGGAATCGCTTCTGAAAACTTGTCTCTTTTTCTTTTATGGCATTAAAGAGAACATGGGATGACTAGCAGAGTTTTCTGCTTGAATGTAATGTATGTAAATATTTGAGACCATCAGCTGCTCAGATTGCCTTCTGGAAAAGAGACTGTCTTCACTGATTAGAGGCAGTTTATAGAAAAAAAATGTAACGTGTTTATATTAGCCCCTCTGGTTGTTAGCCTACCTTCCAGTTATCCCCAGAAGAGTGAGACAATAGAAACTTCCAAAATTATTCATGTGTGAAGGTGGGCTTCTGCCAGGGCAACATGTTTGTCTCCAGTGAGTGTAGGAGAATATAGAGAGATGAACCTTTGTAAATACCCCTGCCATCAATGGGTGAGGTATAACTATAGCTAAATGACATTTCAGACACTATGTGAAAGTAGCATGGTCAAGGAATATTCCCCCCAGTAATCCCATTAAGCACAAAGAGCTGTAAACAAAAACAACAAAAAAAGTTCCATAAAAGTGAATCAAGAAAGGCTATAACATGGTTAGAAATGGCATTTTAAAACTATGTACCCCTTTTTATTAACTTACTTTTTAAACTTAGGTTTAATATCTGTGGTGATAGATGATGTGTCAGAAGAGTCCTAGAAAATGTTAAAATTGATTTCTAAATTAATGACAACATTAGTAGCACTACTGTGCCCAACACCTGAGACAGTGTAGTTAATGCTACATTTTTGTATATCTCTTTCAGAATAGTCTGCGCAGTGCTGATTCAGGGAAAATATTTTTTTCTGAAGACAGAACCTTAGAAAGCCACATATTTATGGTGATACAGAGGAGTTGTGTTTCCCCTGCAGGAGGAGGTCATATTGGAGGAAAAAAATATTTGTATCATAAAAACTGGCACTTTCTTATGAGAAATAAACTTTAATATGTCTTTATTTTTTATTTCTCTAACTTGTTTTGCTTCTGTTTTGCTGCTGTGTTATTTTACTGTGTCACAGACTTGCAAGGTACTTCATAAGCCAGTCTCACACAGTCCTAGACTAAAAGCTCTGGCAGTCTAAGGATAGACCTCTTTGGTGATACGAGGCAATGAGGACGAGTAGCTGCCTCTTCTTGTTAGTTAGGGAGTAGGATAAGGCGGAAAGCCCTCATGGCTTCTTTGTACTCTCAGATGAGGTGGAAGTGGAAAAGTAGAATTTCCATCCACTTGTTTCAGAGTATGTCTTTTGAGAGTTTCAGGGGCTCATGTAGCATCCTTCTGAGAAGGGCATACACAGAGAACTTCCACCCGTGCTCATCGCTTTTGAGAGGGCAAGGTTCAGCCCTAATTGAATATGAAGGAAGATTTATCAGTCTAGACTGTGCATTACAAAGGAGAAAAAAATTCTTATTTGAGATAGGAAAAAAAAGTTTTTCAGAAAAAAATAGAACTGATTTGGAGTTTGATTTTTTAAGGAAGGAAAGGCTTATGAATTGGGGTTTTTTTCAGTTGTTGTTGGATAGTTTTGGTGCACTAACTTGCAGTGGCATTACAATAGCAATAACCAATGGAAATAATCACCTGTTTTCTCTCCAATTATATCATGTGACAATCTGCAAAATTGAAAGACTCAGTCCTCCTGACCTTGAGAATATTTTTTTTATTTTTTATTTTATTTTAAAGCTTACTGTCTGGCGTACATGTAATACAGATTAAAATAATTCAAGAAAAGGCTTTCTTTAGTAGGATAGACATCTTCTTGCATAAAGCAGCAAGCATATTTTAAATTTCAGGCTTCAGCTTTGAATGCCTTCCTGAATTTTTAATTTTGTTAAGCATAAAAAATTGAGGCTTTGCTAAGAATATTGACGAATTCTAAGCAACTTTTCAAAAGTAAGTAGTTACCCTAGACACAGTATTGACACTCTTGCTTTAACAGCCTTAAGTCAGAATTTTGATGTAAGTTTTGGAAGTCAAATCATTACATATAAGTATAAAGCCAAGAGAAATGCCAGCCTTGGAAAAGAAGGCTGCAGCTCTGAGTGTAGGTCCCAGCATAGCCCTGCCCAAAAGATAAATGACCCAGATTCAGTGTCACCTGGTCATGTACACTGACACATCCCCTGCTGCCCTACTATGTGTTTATGTGGGGCACTACCTGATGGGATCCCTCTAGAACCTCTTGCCTGCCTTAAGGGCATCAGCAACTTGTTCCCAGCTGAAGTTTAATCTTCCTTCAGAAGACAAATCATGCTATCCACAAAGTGCCTGCCAAAGAACCCAATTTTATGGTGATCTGACTTTGTGAATCTGGATCAGGAGCGTATCATGTTTTAGCTAATAATATCAAGGTTTTCTCTGTGCATTTAATCTCAGAGAAGTTCAGGAACTCCCACAGATGTCTGTCTCTTTGAATCTGTATTTTTGTATAGATTCTATCTGAATTTTTATTTTCAACTGCAGGCAGCCTGCTTAGTAACTTCAATGTGAATGTTAGGAGCTCCTTGTTGAAGTGGTGGGCTGCAGGCAGATAAACTGCCTCACAGTTTAGGAGTAGGAGACATTTGGGTTTAAAAAAGCTCTGTAGGTCTTCACTCTTAGAAAATACTGCTGGGTTTTTAGTACCAGATTTCCTGAAGAGATGTTATGCTAATTAACTGGGTTTTGCAATTTTGCATTTGTCACATGTCAGAAGTGGAAGTCTTGGTCTGTATGAATATTTTAAATACCTGACCTCTGTTCATTTGAATTCACATCACACTTTAATTTTTGCGGTTTCGCCATCCTACACTAAAAAGTGCTGACTTAGTGTTGTCTTCCTATACCAGTGATATGAATGGCATTATCTGCGCTGGTTGGTGTTAAGCCCCAGACTTGTTTGATGAGTTTCTTAAAGGGGCTTAGGTTTTTATACCCTGAGGCAGGGGGACAGGCGAACATGACATTCTCAGGAGGTTTGCACAACCAACTTTTACTGTCAAACTTTAGAAAACAAGAGTACTTGGCAAATTTTAAAGCAAATATTCAATCCAAATAAAGCATTTTGCATGGTATTGACTTACAAACTTCTAACCTGTCCAATTTTAACCTACCCAGATTTTGAGAGGAGGAAATTAGGAGAACAGAGAGCAGAATGTGAGTGACAGAGAAAGGTTAATAATCACTGCTTGAATTCCAGTGCAATTGTAGCTACTCTAAAATCCAAACGCTGGGCCTTGCCCACGTGTGCCTTTGTGCAACTGCTCTCATCTGCTTTGGTCTCCTGGGGCACTCCCCTCCAGGTGGGGCCCCCGGTGTGCCAGGGGCTGACAGTCATTCCCGGCTGGACAAGAGGCTCCAGGGGATGAGGTGTGGAACAGTGCATGCCTTGCTTTTCACAGAATTTGCCCTGCCTCTTGTTCTTTAAGATAACCTGAGGGCAGCTAATTTTAAACCTCTTTACACAGTTTAAAACCCTTTGGTTAATGTGGAAACAAAAGATATATGCTGAGTATCGTGTTAACTTCAGTTCTGTAGGTACTGTGTATAGCATAAGGTTTTATTTTCTGGTAATAATATAGTGTTTTTCATATTTATCTCTATCTCATAGTTGTGTATATATATGTATGTATATATATATATACACCTTGTTTCTGTATAAATATATTGAAAATCCCTTTATATTTGTATTATTATGTGGCATTGGAGTGAATAAATTAGAAGCTGAAAGGCCAAAACATAAAATTCTTCCCCATCATTTAGTGCTTCTGCTCCAATATTACCTTCCTGGTCAAGGATGACTTTGCAAGTAAAAAAACCTCACAGCTGTACAAAGTTACCTAGCAATTGTAATTGTCCTAAGTTGGTAATTACACCCATGAGAGTAGTTTCCAGGACAAGCCAGAGGACTCAAGTCAGGTTCAAACCAGTGTAAGAGCCCATCCATCTATTACAATGTCTAAACTAATTTATTATGAATTAAGTGGTGCCAGTTCTTTGTGTAGGAAATTCTACAATGACATTGTGTTCATCATGCAAATAAAGAATATGGAAAGGTTTCTGTACTTGAAGTAGTTTTTGCTTCTCTTTCAGATGTTGATGACTATATCTGGAACATGAGTCTAGATCCTATTATAGAATTAATAAAATAGCCTACCCAGACAGAGAGACATGATTCCTATCTTGATATTCTCATAATTTAAGGTTCACATACTTTAACCTCTTAGTCGAATTAAGAATGCTATTGAGGCTAATGAACCTGTTTCCTTGAATTTGGATTTACTGGATCAGTACTCTTCTGGGTAGCTAGATATAATAAAAAAGAAAAATAATGGGATCAGTGCAGTGACAAGCTTCCCGTAAGAATGAAATTTGAAGAAGATGTTTAGATTAATGTAAGAGTAATTTGAAATTCTTTGTATAAATGGTTTCCCTTTTTTTCTAAGTTTTTATATAACAATTGCTTTAAATAGTGTACTTTTCACTGTAATCTAGTGATAATCTACTGCAGGGTTTTATTTGGAGTTGAAAATTCTATATGGGAAAGACTGACTGCTTCTCAGTTTGCATTGGATTTTTTCTGTACTCTGAATTTGTTTGGGTTTTTTTAAATTTTTTCTGGACTGTTAGCATAAAGAGTTACTTCTATTTATTTTTAAATTTATTTTGCATTGAGTTTGCCTAATAAAATAATGAAAAATAGTGTTCCTTTGATCTTTGAATTCATATCATATTATAAAGAGATTTAGCGGTGTGACATCCTGTTAGAGTGCCCCTGCTAGCTTCAGTATTATACCTAACTTAAGGGTATTCTTCAAAGTTATGGTATTTATATGTTAATTTGCACAATATTCAATATTTAAATTTTCACTTCCTCAGAATACTGTGGCTATATATAGTATTTTCCATGTATAACTTGTTGCTTTTTATTTTTATTTTCCCACAACATAAAATATTGAGATTTTCTGCACTGAAAAACAGTGGAATAACATATTTGAACATAAACGAAAAATTACAGAAAAGTTGTGTATGATAATACGATGCTCACAGGCTATCAATTATGAAAATTCATCAGAGTATGTATATACACACGATAAGCATAAAGTAGAAAAAAGAAGGAAAGATTGAAGTTAAAGCAGTATACATTTCTTGTGATGTCTGTGAAAGTGAGGTTCAAGAAAATTGTGAGAATATTAGTAAGTATACTCAAATATATTAAAAAATTGGATTATCAACAGATTTTTTTTCAATTTGAATTTAGACATTTTTTTTTCCTTTCCTGGATTTTACCTTTATGATATAAAGCTGAATCCACTTGAATGGTTTTCAAAAGATTTTGCCAATTGAAAAAAAAAAACTTATTCAAGAGAATGGAAATGGGATAGACACTCTTTTCCCTCTCCTTACCCTCTCCTCCTCTTTTCCATATCCTTTGCATGCCCTGATTTGAACAGAAAAGGCTTCCACCAAGTACTAGATTATGCTTTCTTCAAAGTTATTTGTGTCCCAGATTTGTTGACTCTAAATACTGTAAGATATCAGCTAGAAAATCAGCTACAGTCTTGGTGTTCAGCAATCTGCAGCCTTGATAGCCATCTGTGTCCATAATACTTTCATTAATAGGATGTGCTATCATCACACCAGAATTTCATTATGCTGCACAGGCACAGCAGCTGAGTAAGGAGAGATAACCAGTAGTTTACAGGAGTTGCATTAAGAACAGTCATAGACCTTTTGAGAAAAATAAGGCATAACTACCTCTGAAGACCTTTCCTGTTTCCTGTAAGATTACCAGTAGCTACTGAAACCAAATTTTTGTGGGTTTTTTAATACATTTTATAAGGATTCATTATCTACCAAAGTATTTAATCATTGATCTCAGTAGAGCAGTACTGGTATCTGTTTCAGGTACAGATTGCATAGCTATCATTTTCTGGTAGACATTCAGTAACAGAGTTGCAGATGTAATCAGAATGAAGATCTTTTCTGAAAATTGGTTATTGCTGCTGGATTAATAAACATAAAAAGAAAATAACACTTTCTATACCCTTACTGAAAAAGAAAAAAAGTCTCTGAGATTGTTTAGTAGCCTATTTACATTGGTTTTTGTAAAGGCATTTTAGGAAAAAATATAATATGTTCATAGTTTAACATTGTTATAGTCTTTCATCAGCAAAAGTATATCACATCCTCAATGGAAAAACGAGACTGGGCTCATGTCAAAGACTTCGACTTCTTAGGTCAGTCAAAATTAGTATGATTAGAAAAAAATTTGATATGTCTATAAAAGATGATTGGCAAGATTCTTGTAGTGTGCAAGGACAATCATAGTCCTTTATTATGCTGCATGCTGTAGAAACTCAAAATAAAAGTTAATCCCATTCCTGAAAATTAGATAAAAATAAGAGGGGGAAAGGGTGAAAACTTACTAGAGAAAATATCAGACCAAATAATCTTGTTCCATGCTTGTTGGATTTTGTTAATTTCTCTATGGTGTAGCAGAATTAAGTTGAGCTGAGAGCTGATAGAGCCAGATGAGAACAATTTATGATGGAAGGAGATTGTGAAAGGAAAAGGTGTGAAGGGGATACAGCCATAGAAAGGACCCTGAGAAGTTTGGGTATGCAGAGAAGCATGTGTAAGGCAATGAAGAGTGAAGGGCCAGAGCAAGTCAACACAGAGTAGAGGAAGTCCTATCAGCATTTTAACATTTTTGAGCTTCCAAAAATAGTTTCTTTGCTGAATAAATATGTACTTATGTTATTTTTAGGATGTTATCCTAGAATGTATTTTTTTGGTGAAATTTACTCTTTGGGTTTTTCTTTGTTTTCTTTTGGTTTTTGATTGGTTTGTTCATTGGTGGTTTTATTCCTTTTTTTTTTTTTTTTTTTTTTAGTAGTGTTGTCGCATGCTGGACTACTGGATCTATAAAAAGAAGCAGTAATGTAGACCAAAGCAAGAAGACATAGAGGGACATAAAGGATGAGGAGAGGGTGGAGTCAAGGACAAGAAGCTAAACACTGTGGCCTGGTTAAGTAAAATTAGAGGTTGGCTAATGAGGTGAATCAAAAGGCAATACAGAGGAACTGAATAATTGCAGTGGTAATAGCATGCCTTTCCAAGTGAGTAAAAGCTGTAATTAGCACTGAATTTAGCAGAAATAAAAAGAACAGGTATAGATTCACCTGAAGATAGAAACAGAAACCCATTTTGTTCTCATCTCTGTGAAGGATGGTGGAACCTGAACCAGGAAGGTGAAACAGAAGTTAATATTGCTATGTATCTCTGAATATATCCTTACTTTTATTTTCTCCTGAGCTGCTTTTTAATTTTTTAGTATAAGAGAAACAGTATTTGGTTTTACCAATAACGTAGTCTTTAATCAAATAGATTAATTAAACTCCTAAAGGAAGACATTAGTGAACAAGTGGAGTTAGTCATGTTGCTCACTTCCCCAACCTTTAGCACTTTTCTCACAAATCCATTAACAGATATTCATCGGTTATTCCTCCTCTTGCAAAAAGAACTTGGAAATGCCAGCCATCACCTAAAACACAAGATAAATATGCCTGCCATCCAGAGTTACTTGACATCCAAATTGGTGTAGGACTTTTAATTGCATTTCTTCTCTTCTTATGTTCAATGATAAAGTATCTTCGACATTTTGATGAGGAAACCTTTTCTCCTGCAAGTAACTGCTGTGCAGAGGTCTTTTCTTCAGCTACTTTTCTCTCCCATTTATCTTGGGTAGACTGTTCAGACTACGGTGCCCTTATTTTTGTTGTAAAGTAGTTAATCATATTTCTAAATATAATGTGAATTAAAATATGAATAAATCTGTTTGTCATTGCTTGTGTAGTAGGACAAAGACAGTATAGATAATGTTTTCATAGACAGTCATCTTCTTGACCCATTTTTATCCTCAATGTATGCTTTTTACATATGTGTATAAATTTTTGGTTTAAAAATATGTATAGCTCCTGAGCTTCATGAGACAAGGTGAGTGGATGGAGTGTGTATAGTGGAGAAGACTGAAGTGTGCTCAATGTCAGGATGGGTAAGATAGAAGATGTGATACTAAATATCTCATTTGGAGACATAGGTAATTAGATAGAAAACTATTTGCAGTTTTGCAAATGAGAGAGGAGTGACATGTCATATCTGCTTCAGAGTAAGTATTTGCTTGCTGATAACTCCAGAATAGTTAATCAAACGCTAAAATCCATTATTCTTCATCCTTCTGCCCTGTCATAATACTGACTAATCATCTTTTCAGCAGTTTACAATAAAGTTCACAGAGGATTGAAAGGTGTCCAGTAATGGTCATATTACATTAGCTTAGAAGGCAAAGTTAGAAGATGGCAGCTCTCTGTAGTCCATTTTTCTATTATGCTGGAGAGAATGAAGCTAATGAAGGCAGCAAGAAATTAGAAGTATTCCTTTAACACTAGCACTTTCAAACAACTTACTGGTAAGGACATTGCATCCTCTGCTAGGCCTTCAGCCACTTGGTTGTCTCTTCAAAGTCTTCAAAGTTTGTTGTGTCAGTAAATTTTGCATTAAGTCCTTTGTTTTGTTTTGTCTTGTCTAAGCAATGGCTCACTTTTCCTTTGGTGCTCATAATTGTGTATGTGTACATATATACATGTCCTCATGAGGTTTTCCAGTAATAAGACCTTATTTGTTCGTTTCTGTGAACACTTTTCTTTCAACTGCATCTTTTCAGTTTTAAAACTGCCAAGGTGGATACTGGGGCTTATGTAGCTTTGCAATGGTGTGCTTTTAGTTTTCCTGTTTTGTTCTCTATTCTTTTTTTAGTAACTTGTATCATTCTGCTTCCCAATCTGACAGTTACTGAGCCCTTGCTTGATACTTACTTTGAAACATTTCTGGTTTGATTTCCAGATCTCTCTCTGAGATGATAATAGCTAAATTAGAGTACATTCCTGTATATGTGTAGCTAGAGCTATTTTTTTTTCCATGTGCATTACTTTGTTTTTATTGATATTGGATTTCAGCTGCCAGTTTATCATCTGATTTCACAGCAGTATGAGATCTCTTTGCAGCTTTCACAGTTTTCTACCACTCAGAATAATGTATTGACATCAGCATATATACCTCACAGTTCCAGCTCAGTAAAAGCTCCAGCATCACATTTCCCGGGCTTTGGACTTTCTGATTCCTGTTCATCTGTATTTTGTGTTGTTTATTAACTCTAAACAAGTTTCACAGTTTTGCTGTTTTCTCTGAGTAAAACTATTAAAATTCAGGTTGTCCTTGTCTTTCTTAAGTTTACTCTTTCTGAAATCCATGTCCCTTTGTGGAAATGCAAAAAGCAAAGAGAACGTGCCTATGATAAGTTAATTCATGTAACATAAATTAATAATATCACTCACTGTTGTTTGGAAAAGGACATTTCTGTTGGGTTGGGAATTGTTATCAGTATATTGGGTCTTTTTTCTAGCCTGATGCCAGTAATCAATTACTTTTGGAAAGTTTATTTTTATTGTAGAATAATCAGTTGACTTTGCTGACCGGCACTTAACCTGATTGCTTTCTACATTTTGATTTTTTAAAAAAATTTCCTTGTCATTTGGTTTTTGTCCTTAATATAAGCTTTAATTTATTGCAAGCTGAAAACTTGTTATGATTATCAAGTGGTTGGAAATGTAATTTAGGCTGCCTTTTACATCTAGTATTAGTTCATGCAAATTCACACAAAAAATGTATACTGCCTGTTTACAAGAATCCTTTACCCTTAATATCATTCCTATACCTGGAAATTTGTTACAACATGAGTCAGTTCAAACTCTTAGGAGTCAAGATGGTTTCTTTTCTCTTAAGTCAATATACACTAAAACAGTAGGATATTTTATCATCAGCAAAGTTATAAATAATCTCGCAATCTCTTAAATGCCTTTGTAAAACAATTGACTGTAAATCTGAGCTTCTAGCAAAAATTACGTATGACCTCATATCTCTGAGATGGCATGTTGTCATGTTTGATGCAAGCTGAAGAAAATAGTTATTTTGACAGCTTATTTACTTTGAGTTTTGTGTATGACATGTTAAAACGACTCTCTGTTGATCATCTGAACAGAAAATAAGCAAAGTTT
Organism: Cardinalis cardinalis; assembly: GCA_014549065.1. Lineage (NCBI taxonomy): Eukaryota > Metazoa > Chordata > Aves > Passeriformes > Cardinalidae > Cardinalis > Cardinalis cardinalis. Next base: position 1,213,866 of record JACDOX010000150.1, read on the forward strand.
TTGGATTTAGTCAAACATTCATGTAAATTTTAGGATAAGAGACAGAAAAAAAGTTCAATTTGGGAATTCATACTCTTAAAAATTATCTTTCCTTGGCATTGTAAAACTTTTTTTTTGTTTAGTGTTTATTATATTTGGTAGTTTTTTAATCTAGATTATACATTTTTGGCATCTGTAGAAAAAAGTTAATACTATTAGAGTAAAATGCCAGCTTTTTTGATGTATAGATGTTTCATTCTTCATTTTTATTGGATATTTGTACTCCTTTTACAGATATTTAGGTGCTAAGTGCTTTTATGTTCATTACTGAATTAGGGCTAGAACAAGTTGGTTTAGTTTCGTTTGAAGCATTTTAAGAGAATATAAAACCTATTATCTTTGAGGTATTTTCATTCACTGCTGTTGATTAGCAAAGATTAATAGTATTTTAAATTGTAATTTAATTGGATCTATCAAATAATTCAAACAGGAAATTGCTTCATTATACATGCAGTTAATGGAACTGAATGTCAAGCTCATTATATGGTATTAAAATTTTGCCACATTTAGGGTAGCTTTAAGAAATACTTGAAATAGTTGGGATTCTCAGTACATATAGTGTCTCTGCCTTTAGGCATAGCCTAAGGCTCTGAACATTTTTAGCAAGTGGAGCTCTATTAGAATCCATTTTCATAAATAAAAACAGAACTTAAGTTATTCTTCCCAGGGATTAGCTATCTGGGACTATTCAGGAATGTATTTATATTAGTGTTAATTTCCTTAGCATGCTAATTTGATTTTGTTTCACATTTGTATGCTCAAGTAAAAACTCCTCCAGGACCATCCCTATGTCAATCAGCGCATACAAATACTTCCTTTTGGTTCCATTTAAGCTATGCTTGAAAGAAATTTACAGAAGTAGATCTATGAAGTATTTCCAAGGGGTTTCACTTCTCAACAGTTAGCTTTACATTTGTTATTCATATTAACAAAATAACATAATCACATGTCCCTATAAACTTATCTTAATTTTACATATGAAGTAAAAAACATGAGTGTCTTAAGGCATTATTAAAATAGATTACATTTCATAGCAGATAGGAAATATTAGTCCAATGAATTCTCTTCCAACTATTGTATCCTGATAAAAATCCCTTTGTAATCCCATTTTTCCAGCAATGAGGATGATTTGTACAGGATACAGTTAAGTTTCTGGATTTCAAGCATTTTTTTCTTTGGTGGATATATTTCTTTTTTCTTTTTTTTTTTAAGTGACTAGTGGTACTTCTAGGTCTTTTTTAGAAGAGTATGTTTGTTGAAGAAGGTACAAGAAAACCAGTAAAGGTGGAGAAAGTAACTTTTACAAAGAGTAGTAGTTAAATGATGCTGTTCAAAATGCATATATTATGTCACACATATGCACCAGGCTTGTTCTTTTTAGAGTGTTTGTGTTAGCATTCCTCAGATGCATATGAGCTCAGTGAATAAGCAAACAAGAAATGGACTGATGATGTATTAGAACTAAAAAGCATGATAAGGTGAACACTAGTGTTTTGTTTCTGTGAACTGCCAAGTGTGTGGATTTAGTGGCATGATTGAAAGGACTGGTAGTGAAGTTATTTTTCAAGATTTTCTTCAGTATTTCATAGTGTAATAGCTTTTTATACTTCTTGTTTTTCAAGTAGAATTTACATAAATTTTTCAGAGACCATCTTTTCTACGTACAAGTTGCCTGTGCAGTTAGTCTTCTTCAGGAGTTGGTGGCATGCCTGTTTCTCTGACTTTGGTTCCAGCCTTCTGTCCAAGACAAGACCCATGTTCTTCACAGTCTGCTCTGAGTGTTCAGATAATCCAGTCACAGTCATTCACTGCATGAACTCCTGTGTGTGTGCTGTTGAAGGTCAGTCAGACCTATCTTGTAGTTTTCTACATTATGACAAAAACTACTGCAGTTTCTTCTGTGCTATAATGTATTATGTTTTCATGACACATTCTTGTCTCCTCTTTGGTGAAATCTCACCTAAAGATTGAGTCAGCACTTCGGGCAGTGGTACAGCAGAGTTTCCTCCCAATTAATTCTTCATTTCTCACAAAGTTTAAGTCCTGGAAATGTCCTAAAACTAAATTATTACTTTTAAGTTTTGTAGAGAAGCAGGGAAAAGCTTTATTTAAAGTATATTTTTAGTTCAGGGAGGAAAAACAAAGCCCTATCTGCATGTTATCTTTAAAAATTCATAAATATATTTCAAAGATTTCACTAGTTTAATTTTCTTCGAAGATCTGTAACTTTTTTTTTTTAGAATCAGAAGACTGGATAACAAATGTCTTCATTTGTAGAAGTCCAGTTCTGCCAGATGTTTTGTTACAGGAGACCTTTGTCCGAGGAAGCTCATGACAATTTTTCATAAAATGAAGACATTGTTTTCTGTAATGCTTCTATGAGTTCTGTCACTTGAAGAACACTTAAGAGCTGAAATACTGGCTTGGAAATGTTAGTCTCTTTCTATAAGATAATAATCTTTGATCTTTGAAAATAATGAAGGATGAAATTACTGTGCAGTGTCTCCTTATGTGATAAGCTTTCCTTATAGACTGTAATCTTATTATCAAAAATTTCAAAGCCTGGACAGGTCCTACACTCCAGCAAAACTTCCTTTTTAGGGATGTATGTAATTAAGAGATCCCTATGTGCAAATCCCATTTCCTGTGCAGTAGGATACATAAACCTTTTCTTAAATCTGTGGAATCTAAAATTCATAGGTAGGAATAATGGGGACTTGTTTTCTGGTTATCACTTTTTAATGTAATTCCTGATTTTTTTTCGGCTGTGGGTCAAATATCAGACTGGTGACTGCTGACCATATTCTACAAGATAAATTTTTTCCATATTATAAAAAACTAGGCTGAAAAATGCTATTATAAATCCTATAATAATGCAAAAATATAACATTTAAAGATTTGAGACTTCTGTAAATTTTGCTCAATTTGTAGGACTTTCCTGATTGAAGAGGTACCTGTAAGGTTTTTTTCTATATGAAGATGAATGGTGTATTCTTTGAAGAATGGTAGGATCTGTATATGGCTCTCAGCTGCAGGAATGTTATCATTTTCCTTTGAATCCCAACACAGGGTAACTTTCTCAGATCATGGTTTGCCAATCATATGGATTACTACAATACCACTACTATGTTTGATTGTTTGTGACATCATAACAGTCTCTCAATGAATTATGAAGATTAATGAGTCAAAATGAACCAGAGCTGTTAGTGCATAAAATATACTAGCTTAATTTTAAAAGCTACAGTCTCTTTAATGTTTTTCATATTTTATCTTTCTTTTACAGAGTTAATATTTGGAATTGCTTCTGTAGCAAATTAATTATGGTTTGTTCCACAGAGCGTACAAGTGTAAGAACAAGCTAAGCATAACACCCTAATATAGCCCAATCAAGTATAATATTTGTTTCTTTGGTAGAGTACCTGTATTTGCCAACTTTGTGCTCGAGTCCTTCACGTACAAATTGTATCTGTACACGTGCAGCACTTACAGCCTTTATTCATGCTGCTGCATCGTGCTTTAGAATTCAAGATTTTAGGATTTGACAGTTTATAGGACATGAGAGTACAGAACAATTCCTTTGGATTAGTAACTTTCAGCAGTTGAGATGACAGTGTCTGAGATAAATGTGGATGTCTTGTAACTGACATCGTGCTGCTGGGGTTACCAGAACTGGTATTACAATGCTGGAACAAAATGTTTGACCACAGCAGATAACTCACTTCTGAATCAGGACAGCAACTCAAAACACTCGTCAGGAGTCATTTATTCCATTTTCATTTCTCCAAAGAGTTATTTAAACAGGAGTGAAGGAATGTAAATTGTCTGCAAATCTCTGTGCCAGTGTAGAAGAACAAGAACCCCTCTTGTGCTTAGTAATGTAGTGAACACTGGTGCTCAACACTGCCATAGCACAATTTGGGTTTGTTACCAAAAAATAGTAGATGTGTTTCATGTCCTGCTATACTGTTTCAGCTTCTTAATGTCTAAATGGAATATCAACACTCAGTGAATGTTAGAAAACAGGAGGCAGCAAGGGCAGAGATATTTTTGTTGTCACAGCTAGTAATGAGTGATAAAAAATATCTCAGATTTTAATACTATATTTTTTTAGGTGGCATAGGAAGAATTGTGTTAGTCAACTGAGTCATTGGGTAGATTGAAATGTCACTTAAACTTCACAGATTTTCATAAAAGTTGCTTGGGTTAAGTAGACATCAAAGCAGTTTGGGGGAAGGGGCAAGTGAAGTAGAAGTAAATGCAGCAAGGTCCCCTTCTACAAGATGCTGCTGCCCCTCCTGGCATTGTCCAGACTAGTGCACAGCTCAGCTCTTAGCCTGCTTGAACACAGTATAGTGCACCCTGCTGCTTCTTCTGCTGCAGACTGTAACACCAAGAAAGGCAGCAAGACAGCTGAAGCCATTCAATCAAGCACATCTCATGTAACCTTTGACAGAGGTGCCCCATAAACAGAATAGAATTGGGAAGAATTAGAAAAATTACAAAATCCTATTTAAACAATTTATTTCTGAAGTCTACAGCAATGCTATTATTTTTACACATCACTGATGGCATTAGCTATGAGGGATGAATGTAAAAATTGCTGTGCTTCTAAATGAGAGTAGGATTACTATGGATTGCATGAGAAAACAGCAATTTCATTGGACTTGTACAGTGCTATCTTTACTCATTTTAATATTGATTCTATTTAGTGTGATGCTTATGCCTAACATCTGCATTTTGTGATTGAAAACTAAAATATCTGAACAATTTTCTAACATAATATGTTACTGATAATATAATGGCTATTCAGAGGCATCATCAGATACAAAACTCAGTTAAAGTAGGAATTCCTGTTATTAGAATAAAAAATATTTCCTTCCATGTCCAATATGCTGTAAGATAATTTTCATTCATTCTGCTTATGAGAAAACAAATGAGCTTTTTTGTATATATACGTCAAGCTACAAGGAAATATTTATTTTTCATGGTTTTTTTTCACATATTGTCCAGTGAAGCAACCACATATACCATAACACCACTGGTTTCTTAACCAGATTGTTACAGTCAAGTTGCAGAGAGACAGGTTTTATTACTTCAATTTGTCGTTAATTCCATACTTCCAAAAATGAATGAAATAGCCCCTTTGCGTAATTGTATTACTATGTTCTCCATGGAATCACATTCCATGATGCGAACAGAAATTCAGCATTGGATTAAATAATTGTAATATCCTCATAGCTTGGTGGTAAACTCAGTCTGAGGTGAAAGTATGCATTTAAGTATTGTTAGCTTCAGCAAATCAGGCTGAGTCAGGCTAAACCTTAATCAGCTTTTTGTTTTATGACTTTCTGTATGTGGAAACGGTATTTCCTGAACAGCCTAGTAATTTATGATCGGCTTAAGTCATTTCAAAGAAGCTAGGAAAAAAATGGATAAGACTATGCAAAAAATCACATAGTAATTCCCCTTGCTAATGAAAGTCTCAGAAATCACTTCCTATTAAAACTTTTCTGTGGTATCTCCAATGTGAAAATAGCTGGTATGGAAACTTTCTACATTTGATTGTCTAAATTTCTCTGCCAGGGAAGGGCTGTAGAACACTAAGAGTCACTACAGAGCTCTAGGATGGAAGGACCTGGGGCCCCAGATGTTCTCTCTTCAGTCCTGCTGGTACAAAAGAAAAGCTTAGGTCGGAGCAGATGAATCTTGCAGGATAACACCTAGTTCAACAGCTTTTGCCAACAGGGATTCGGCTTTTGTGGCCATGAGATTCACTCTGAGCACTGAGGACTCCAGGGTAGAGAGACAGGATCCGCCTGAGAAAGTGGGGCAAGAACATCCTTGTCAACAGTAAATATCCTTGTCAACATCCTTGTCAGCAGTCTGGCCAACATGGTAACAAGATTCTTCTAAACCAGGAATTTGGGGGACAAGTGAGGAAGTAGCGATCAAGAAAGCTAATGCTTCTGAGTTATGTGAAGAAGAGGGACCTCAGAAATGGCAAAAAATAACAAATGGATATCTGCCTCAAGTGTAAGTACAGAAAGACATGAAATCTGGTGAACAGGCAGGAGGAAACAGAGCACCACGTGATCATGAAATGCAGATATCTGTGGGCAGTCTTGTTAACACCTTTATTAATTTTCTGGAGGAGCCATTGTCAAGTCTGCAGATACCACTAAATTGAGAGGATCAGTGGTAGAATCATAGACTCATTTGAGGTTGGAGAAGGTGTCTAAGATCATTGTGTCCAACCATTAACTTAACACTGCCAAATTCACCACTAAACCACTTAACTGCCACATCTACATGTCTTTTAGATACTTTCAGGGATGGTGACTCCACCACTTCCTTGGGGAGCCTCTTTCAATTCTTAGTAACCCTTTTGCCTTTTGGTGAAGAAAGAAATATTACCTAATATCCAGTGTAAACATGGTCTGGTGCAACTTGAAGACATTTATTTTTATCCTGTTGCTTTTTACCTGAATGAAAAGACTCATCAATATCGGTTTGAACACTGTTGAAAACTAAAGTTGCATTAAAAATTTTAAGTGACATTCTGAAGAATTTTTCTGTCCTATGTCATTTTATGAGGAATGGGAAAGTAAAAATCTGGAATAATCTATTTAGATCATGTTAATATATTTTCTTTTTCTGTTAAAGCACATTAAATTTTTTGTAATATAGAAGTATGAAAGCAGATTTTAAAACTGATTATTGCATTGTTAAGTGATGAATCTTTTGAATTTAAATCCGAACCCTGGAGTTTGGAAAATGAAAGGAATAATATTAATATTTTTATTTTGAAAGCATATAGTCAACATATTTTTCAAGTTTTGTGATTATTTTATTTTTTTCCCCATTAAATAGCCTATAGATCAGAGGAAAATATCCTATATGCATATATAAATAAGGCATTAAAGTTCACAGACATTGAATCACATAAGAATATATCTTTTGAAGTAGTAAGTTATTTGAAAGTTATTAAGAAAAAAGTAACAAGTATAATAAATAAGATATTAGAAATAGAAATGTTACTGCTTATCTTGCTTTGCATCTACATGAAATTCCATATTTGAATTTTCGGTGATTTAGCTCATTGAAATTCACAACTTGAGTGGATTAGAGCTATAGTCACCTTTGAAATTATTTGTTAGTAATAAGATTGTACCAGTCACCCCATAGCTCTGATGGGAACACTTTAGAGATGAAAACATTGGTGTTGCTGACATTATACTAACATTCTCTTCTGCAGAAAATGCCATACTGAATGTAGTCATGTATAAAAGGTTACAGAGGCCTGATGCAAAAAAGTGCGCCATTTGTTAAAGCAAATTGCTGTAGAACTTAAAAAATAATTACTGACAATCAGGTTGTTACCCAAGAAATGTCCTGGCTTTATCCTGCAGAAAGGTTTTAGGAACACAACTAATGCTTAACACAAAACCATTATAGCCATTCCATTATAGGAATTATGTAGTAAAACAGATCCAAAAGTAATGGGTTAAAAAGTTGATCTGTTTTCTGTCACTCTTTTTTTTGTTACAGTTTACCTCCTGAGTTTTAACAAAACATTCCTCAGAAAACTCTCATTCTTTCAAGTTCCTCAACATCTTCATGAGAGCAATTATACCATAGGACATGACTGGTCACAAGTAGCTGTATAATGCATTTCTCAACAAGGTGAAAAGCTTATTTAAAATGCAAGAGTAAAACCATATTCTCCTCTCTTCTTAACCTCTTATTTTGAGTCCAATTTTAGGATATAAGAAAAATGAGTCTGTTTGTCTCTTCTTTGGACAGTTCTCCACATCATAAAACATCATGAATTATTCAGTTAAACTAGCAGGCTTTTGGCAAGACAGTCTAAATGCCAGCCAGCAGACAAGCTGATTTACTTCATGGTGCATTCTGGATACCTGTAGAATTATGATATTTAGTGTCCTGAAAAAGCTTACCCCTTCTTACCAGCTGAGTAGAATATGGATAAATAGAATATTCTGTGTCCAATATTCATAGCTTTTTAAAATCTTGATTAAGAAAAAATTAATAAGTTCCTGGCTGATTTCTCCTTACTTAATATTTGAGATCATAAAGCAGTAAAGCAAACAGGTTTATTTGAAACCTGTGTGAGATTTCCTGTTTTAGTTGTTGTCGGCAAAGAATTAATTCTACAGATTATCAGCTAAAAGAACATAAAAATCTTAAGCATACCTCAGAAGAGAGGGTTTTCTTGGTAAAGCAGTTAACTGTCTTGTTTGTTTCCCATCTTCAATTTGTCTTCCCACTGTCTTGCTAAAAGGCACTGCCTTCATCTGTCTTTATAAGATACCTAGCTGTAAGAGGTGTTGATCAAATCAGCACTCTACATGCTGCAGTTAAGAAGGGATGAAAGAAAACACTGAAGTCCATAAAAGCATTAGAACAATCATTTAGATGCAAGAACATTTTTCTGTGTAAATCCCACACAGCTTTTCTCTTTTAAGCGGTCATATTTAAATCTTAGAATAGAATGTATAATTGATGCAACATTTATAATATTTCTATTTCTATGGTCTATTCCAAAGCACAGAGGTAAAATAGAATAAAGATATTAAATCAAAACAAAGTCAGACTGGTGAGGCAGGTTTTACATGAGACAGAGGTATCCTTATAAAGTAGAATTGTCAGAGCAGGTGTACACAAAACAATCTAGAGTTCTACGGATGACATTTTTAAGTGTTCAAAAGCATTTCTATCACTATTATTGTTAAGTACTACATTTATTAATATGCTACTTTTTTGTCTAACTTGAAGAAAACTTAATACCAGATGATGAGAGACATAACTGTAACTTATGATTTTTTTTGCCTTTGTTTTCTTTTCCCTGCCAGATGTTAACCAAAATTGGAAAACTACTAAACACTTATGGAATCCAAATTTATTATATCTCTTTAGAGAACTTCCAGGTTACATAGGTTTAACTCGACAAACAGAATGCAATTAACAAGGTGTCTTATAATTAAAATAAACCATGCAATATTATGCAGGGAGTATGAAAAAGTAGAGGAGCTGGTGTGATATTTGTTCACTAGATGACTAGCCACTGCTGCCACCATTCTCCATAGAGCTGGCCTTAAAAGACTGGGAAGATCAGAGAGTCCAGAAAACAGATGGCTGGCTGTTGCACACACAGGCTCTAGAGAGATGAGTATGATATGGGTTACCTGCAACATCTGCCTGCCAGCTTTAGACCTATTGGATAGGTACAACATACTGTGTGCCAGAAAGAGGAAATTTTATGAAGTGCAGTTAGCAATATAATCTCAAAAAGTAGATATATATGTTGTATAAATTCAGATTTTATGTTATCCCAAAGTAACATATATGGTAGGTAGACTCTGTCCAACCTAGTGCAGAGTTGTGGGAGAAGACTTTAATGTCTCCCTCCATTATTTATATTTCTTCATAAGGTGTGCATTGGCTTTAATTTTGCCATTTTTGTTACATGAAAACAAGGAGTCAGTGTAAGTGTTCTTTCTTTCATATGTAATTAAAAAGTATTATGCTCATCTGGAACAGTCACAGCCTGTATCTGTGTGACGTCTACTCTTTCTGAGACACACGCAGTAGCCGTCAGCACTGAGTTCAGGTGTTGGAAGCCAGTTAGCTGTGCCGGTGTGAGTTTAATTTATCAAAATTATCAACATCAGGATCTTTGTGCTTAGGATTTCCTGTAAATACCCTGCAGAAATGGGATGGAATGTCGCATCCCACAGCAGGACCTTTGAAATTCTCCTAGTTTAATAACTGCTTGTGATTTTGTATGTCCAGTCTGAGGAACACTGAAGGAAGCTTAACTTCCAAAATGTCTTGAGTAGTAGCTGTCTGAAGTTTATCACCAGTGCCCGTAGTTAAGGATCTGACAGTTGACCAGAGCAAGGTTTGCATTCTGAAGTTGTCATTTTATTTTTACATCTACATCCTGGTAACACTGATATTTCAGGCACTTCAAAATACACAGGAGCTCGAAGTCTAAATCTTAGAAAAGTCATTATCTAAAAGACTCATGAGTTCTAAACCAAGAATTTATTTAATTTTACACTTTCCCCCCTACATGATGAGGAATACACCTGTCTGAAGTCCTTAGATGAGTTGCAGTGTGTACGTCTTTCTGTTAAAGTGCACCAATGCTCATCTATGCTGTTTAATCTGGAATTAGTGCAAAGTAAAAATGTTCTTTATGGAATCTAGGACTTCACTTTAAAAGCATTTTAGTTTGGAATTTGTTATAGTCTCTATAGTTTTAAGGAAATACCAAATTAGGAATTGATTATTTGTATATCATATTTGAGGACACAAGTTCCACAGTGGGTAATAGCAAAGGGCACATTTTCAGTTAATCTGATACTTTGATGTGTCCTTCCTTCTAAGAAATCTCATCTGTGCAAATTTGCTGGTTTTCTTTTTTTTTTTTTTGACCAAAAGTGCTTTGAAATAGATGAGTACTGCACACAACATGGATGTGACCCCCTAAGCAAATTTTTGATCATCCATGCGTAATATTTTCAAGATTTATGTTGGATATGTCTCACACATGGGACTGTCTTGCCCTTGATAGATCTCATGCACACCTCAGATTTCATTTGCTTCATTGTTGTTTTTGGTCTTCATTAACTAGGAGGATCAGAAACAACACTGTTTCTTAATGCTCAGGTTATTTACCAAGGTTGATCTTAGTCTGCTCTCAGAAGTAAAACATTTTCACATCATCACAGAATCATTTTCCTTGTTCTGCTAACAGGACACATTTTTTTTGTTTATTTTATTTTATTTTATTTTCTAATTTTAAAATTAAAAAAAAAATTAAAATTCTCATGTTAACAGAAGTGGGTCCTTAAGTGTGAAGAGCATAAAAAAGATAATCCAAAAATGCCAGCATGGGGAAGAGTTGACAATTATCATAATATAATTCTAACAAGCTGATGTAATCACTAAATAACTGTGTAACATTGGCTGGTGATAAGCATATGTGCTGGTAAATGTTGGCATGCAAATCTGTACAACTGATAAAAATGTTTTAACAGGAAATGTTTGTGAAATGGCTTGAGAGTCTAGGGCACAAATGGAATATTTACTAACAAAACATGATTATTGTTAATGTCTTTCCCAGTTAGTTTTCCTGTTCAAATATTTTTTTCTCCCAATTTTTGCAACAAATAATCTTTCAAAGCAGAGAGGAACAAACTTCAGTGTGAGAGTTGTTTAAAGAATGTTGAGATGAAAAAAGCTTGATCTGCTTTACTTAGTTCTCTGCATTTTGACTGCATTTTTATATCAAAAGTCTGTCATAGAGAAAGAAAAGTTTTAAAGTTTTTTATATTTTATGAGGGATTTGGTAAGAAATAGTCTCAGAGTTTTGGGAGGTTTTATTTAGATTTGGGTTTATCACATGTATAGAAAATATATTCAAAATAAGTCAGAGTATTCTTCTGTTTTAGAATTTATCTTTTCAAACTAATGACTCCTTCATCCCCTGAATTTATAAAGGTGTGTGAAAGATGAAGCTGGTTTACATACAGAGAAGCCAGATCTGAGTTCACAAATACTGTTTCATATTCGACCGTTTCTGCCACATGAACAGATGCATCTGGAGGTTTTCAGTCAGTCAGCATATAAAGCACTGGCTTTTATAAATTACCTTAAGGCTATGACAGGAAAAAATAGCACAGATTCTTTGAAATGCTCTTTAGCTACATTTGGATGTTGTATGACTGAAACTCCGCTGTCCTGCAACAGACCTAACAAAATATTTTCCTATTTGGTTCTCTTTCAATAAAACAGCTTCTCTCAACATTTATTTCTGTTGCTATAATAGCTTGTTTCTCCACATTTTGAAAAAAAAAAAAGAATGAAGACATGAACTCATTTATCTTTTTTGAAATCGCAAATACATTTCTGAGATTCTCCTGGAGCCCCATTCACTATTTTTCAGGTTTCTTATTTGAACTTTTTAGTGCTTGGCTTGAGCATACTCTAATTAGATTATAGCAATAATTAAGAAACAGCAATAGTCAACATAATAGTAAGGAAAAAATAAAGCAAAATTCTCAGCAGTTTACTGTGTGAAATGGAACTTGCTGGTTTTTGTCTTCATACTCACAATGATGTAATCAACAACCTCTGAAAAAATTGCAGATTAGGACAAGGCATTATAGGAGTGTATTTAAAACAGTGAATATTCTAAACATTCTTTAACATTCAAATATTTTGAATGGTAATCAGTCATTAATTAATAGCAGCTCCACTTATAACAATTATGTGTACAATACTCACCTGAAGCAAAGTACAGATGAAAAACAACCTTTTTCTCAAATGCTTCTCCTTTATGGAAGGGATTTTTTTCCCTTGACTTTTTTTTTTCCTTTAGTCTTTCTTGTCCGTTACTAATTTGTGTGTAGTTATAAGAAATCCTCTTATAAACTTAAAATTTTTATTCACAATAATTAATGAACGTTTGTAGTGTATGTTTGCTTTTTTTTCATGCATTCCATACAGTGGTGAATGAGGTAGTTACAACCTCTCATAACACATGACATCACTTTATTTTCAAACTTAGGTTACAGGGAACATATTTGGTTTATATTTTGAAAGTTTTCTTATTCATTATATTATTGTAATTATATAGTATTAAAGGAGAATGCTTGTGTTTTAGTTTTAAAATTAGTTCTGGTACTGAGAAGTACAAGAATACAACTTAGATACAGCAGTAGTATTTATAAAGGCCTCTACTTGTCCTTTAAATTCTTGATGCACTTTCATATCCTTCCACAATTACAGTAGGTAATATTTTGAGATAAAGAATTTACAATTGTCCAACTGTTACCATTCATGCACTATTAAAGAATTTATCTAATCATACAGAGTTTATTGAATATTACAGATAGCCCTTCTTATCATTTAGTCACCTTTCAACAATTTCTTTGTGTAATCTGGTTTATGAGGTAGTCTTGGCAGATTCATAGAAATACAGAATACTTAGGAGAAAATGAAAATGGAGCATGTAGACAATTTCCATCCTATGTCTCATTAGCATGCTCTGAAAAGTAAAAGATACTTTTCTCAATATATATCACAGTTAAAATATTGTTTTCACAATATAATTATAACCACTGTCTCATAATATCCAATGAAAGCACATTGTAAATAAGCCTCCTCATTTCTGTTGCCTGTATGTACTCACTAAGGCAGCAGCAAAGTTCCTTTTGTTGAATCTTAGATATCCAAAATAGCACTCACACGAACTCACAGAAATTTGTCACATTTGTCACACGGAGGGCTTTAGCTCTCAGATACTCCTTTAACTTGATAGCTTTATATATAAACTATTTAATTTTGAAACTTTTAGGCTTTAAAAGTTTTTTTTCATTTACAGGAACTAGAGTATTTACTGTATAGAGTCAAGCTACTACTCACTGCTTTAGTTTTTACCTTAAGTACTGACACAAAACTCATTATTTAAAAGATTAAAACAAAAAGTTTGTGCATTACAACTTATGTCATTGTCTTGTGCAAATCAATGATGGCTATAAATTTCTTACTTCTGTAATAATAATTTTCCATTCTCTAATATGAGCTTAAACTGTTGTCTTACATCACATAGTTATAAAATTTCATTTTCTTCAAAGACTTTCCAGTCCTTTTAAAGGTTTTGTTTTCCAGATCTTTGTTTTGCTGCCATATGAGACTGGATTTAGCATGTGATTTTACCATTATTTTAGGAACAGCTATCTCATCCTTGGAAAAATTATAGTTCTATTTTCTATAGTTTGTATAAGTGTGTCAAAAAGGAAAGAAACATTGTGGTTTGTTTCTGCTGAGGTGTTTTTCTTTTCTCCTTTTTTTTTAAAGCAAGTTATCTCAATTTTTATGTCAAAGCTGCCACATCTCTCCTATTTAGTGGCACATCCAACAACATGCTGAAGAGGAAATGAGATTATTTATTTTCCAGTGTCCAAAGGTCCGCTGGCTTGAGAAGAATTACAGGGCAGGGTTCAGAGCATTAGGTGACCTGTGAGGCAGGAAATGTATGGGGTTTTCATTTTGATTAGGTCATCTCATTCTATTTTTTTTTCTTTTTACTTTTTTTCTTTTTTGCGAAGTGTTCAAAATATGGCCAGCATTGGTGTGTTTGCAGCTGTTTTTCTAAGATAATTTTAGTCTCAAAAACATAAATCTTTCCAATGAGACTACACTGCCAAATAGATGTCAGGCATGGTTGGATTTTGAGGAGTTTGTTTCTTTATTTTGAGTATGCAAAAGGCTATGTGTATTATACACACGTCTTTTAGTTGTCTATGACAAAGATGAATATTTGGTTTTGATTGTTTCTAACTTTATTAAACTTTCTAGTTTTGGACTGATTTTTTTTTTTTTATTACAGCCGCTTGCCTGAGGCTCAATATGATTCATCTGTTCCCAAGAAAGAAAATGGGGAAATAATGCATTCTTCTCAGTTAAACATGGGCCCGGGAATGGATAGGAAAGGGAAGGCACTTGTAGAAGCCAATTGACAGAAGATGGGAACTAAGCAGAAAGGGGCTACAGTGAAGAGCTAGCAAATAAAATTAAATAAAACAGTTTGGAATGATGTTACTGGAAGACAGACATCAAAGGATGGAGTCAATGATCCTTGTGATTCCCTTCCCACTCAGCATAGTCTGTGGTTCTGTGACTCTCTGATATGGGCTTAATTTGGAGAAAACAGGTAGAGGGATGATCCCATACAAACATGATTTACAAACTTTACTGTTCTTTCTTTGTTAGTAAAAATCAGTGAAACCCTTTGGACAATATCTTGTCCACATCCAACTCGTCTATCTCCTATCTCTATGTCTTGCTGGCCCTGTAGCAGGGATATTTTTAATATGTAAAACAGGGTCAGAGCATCAGCTTGGGCCCTGACCTGCACTCATCCAGCTCTCTTATCAGCATGGTCCCTGGTACATCTGTGGTCTGGGCCAGTCTGTGCTCCTTGAGACTTTGCCTGAGAGAGTAAATGCCAGAGGCGGTTCCTGAAGAAGCATTGTGAACAAGATAAAATAAAGTTTGGCTCCCTCCATAGTTTTCCATTACTATCTCAACATATTTTCACCAACAAATACTCCCATGTGCTGCCATGCCTTATCCTAGAGTATGTCACAGAGGTAGTTGCATACTATAAAAAATACCACCATTAGCAGCTGCAGTCAACTCTTCTATTATTTCAGACACTTCAAACCAGAAAATAAAAACAACAAACAAAAATTTCCTGTGTCTGGAATGCGAATTTTCTTAACCAGTGGAAAACTTGTTGAACTCCAAAAAGAAGCATTACAAAATGGTAAATACCAACAATCTGCACTTAGAAGTTATTGCAGGTTTCTGAGAGTTCTTCTTTCCTGCTGATTTCTGTTCAGAGGAAGGCTTTTTTTAACAATTTGTCTTTTCTCTTTGCCAGTCTTTCTAGTGCATCTCCTAATTGTTTATTATAGTTGTGACTCAGGTGCTCATCAGAGTGGGCCTCTTTCCACTGAGATACCTCAGAAATTTCTGTAATTCTCTACTCTAAAATGCTGTAAACAGAGTGCCTTAGAGGCCAGCCTCTGTTCAGATGACTTAAAAGCCCATCCTATTCTAGTGAGACAAATGAGAATTTCTGTAGGTTTTTTTTTCTTTTTTTCTCTATTTTTTCCCTTTTTTTTCCTAGTTTTCCCCTCTTTTTTCTTCTTCCTTTTTTTTTTTTTTTTTTTTTTTTTTTTTTTTTAAGGAAGAAGAGTGGCTCTGAAAATTTTCAAATTTGAAGATGATATATTGGTCTAATTGAAATGACTTAACATTTTGGATTTTTTTAATGACTAGAATTTAACACTTCAGAATTTTGTGACATGTGATGGTTTTTATTTTTCATCCATCAAAACTTCTCAAAATAGCGGAACTATGTTTTCACCTGATGCATATTACTGGAGTGGGAGTCCACTGTTTTTATGTGCTTATGATGAGTGTTCTATGATTAATAGAAAAACAAAGTAATGTTAAGAATAGTGGGTATATTTATAATTAAAACTTCTGAAATTCCTTTGAGCGTGATATGTTATTCACCTGCTTCAGCTTCGGGTAAGGAATAAAGTTTTCTAAAACAAATGCTGAATTAGAACGTGAAAGATATTTCCTGTATTCTGTTATGTTCTAATTGTGACTTTTTAGCAAGTTACATGTGTTTAAATATGCTTTTATATGTTTATATATGCTTTATTCAAAACACTGATTTCACCTATAAGGAGTACCTAAAGAAACAAAAATTCCACATAAGGCAATATGCCCTGAGTGCATTATTGGTTTAATAGATGGACAGCATCTTCCTTAAACCTGAATAGCTCATTGGAAAAACGTAGTTTTAGTGAGAATTTTTTTTACAGAGTATTTGCTGGAGACATAAAATGTATTTTGAAGTGTCCTAGATTTTAAAACTCTACTGGATGCAGAAAGTGATCGTTCTGGACTTCTTTGATATTTGGAGTTATTTTGTTGCAAGACACTCCTGTGCTATAAGCAGATTATTTTAATTATCAATCATATTTTATCATTGCTTTATCAGTCATTTTTTCATACGTTCAATAACTGCTACTATTGTGCAGTTCTGGAAACTTTTTAGTTGACCATGTTCAGAAGCAGCAAAATAGGTTTCTTATGTGTGAGGGAAAAGATGAAAACTGGGGTAGTCCTGTAACTGCACTCTTTATTTTGATGTGTTTATTCTGTATTAGTGTCTTCACTACTAATACTACTCTCAATTTATTTGCTCTAGGTTACTGACCTATATTTATATTACAAACATTACTTGACTAGAAATGTTCTTCACTGCTTTTACACGGAACTGAAGTAACTTAGTTGTATTCTTGTATATTCTTGTATAGCTGACAACCTAATTCTTACTAATCTAATTATTGCAGTTAGTAATGCAAAATTTAAATTGGAAACTCGGATCCTTGTCTCTTAAAAATAATTCCCTAATATTTAAGATCTACTAATCAGGTTATCAGAAGGGGCATATTGAGGACTGTGATGTGGCATCATTCTGTTTTCATGATTAACTTGCTTTACCAGGTTTTCAAGGAGATTCTGCTGCAGATGAGCTCTAAAGCATTAACTTTAATGGATTAATCAAGATGAGAGAGAGAGAGAGTGATGTGTCCAAATGTGCATTGATTCGTCTCAAAAACTGTTAAAAATGAGAATGCTACCAAAAGCCGAGCAGTTGTAGATTTATCAGTATATAAAACCTGAGAGACCCAATTCATTCAAAATTGTCAGATTAGCGGATCACATGCCATTTTCAAACCCCATTAGATGTGTTCCTCAAACAAGGAGAAAGTCATTTCTCTAAGGGCAGATTTTATCAAGTACTTCTCAATAGTTTCTGGATTAATGCTAAGTAATAAGTAGATTTATCACATTATTAACTTACTAATACCATATCAAACGAGCATCGCTCTCCTTTGCCTTACTGTAATAGCTACATTTCTGATGTCACGCTTATTTTGTTTAGAATTTTAATTAAAATTCCAGACATAAAGAAGACAAAGTGCTTTGGGCTTCTTAGGTTGTGTTTTTATTTTAGTTTTAACACTAATTTTCTTGTATTATATATATATATATATATATATATATATATATATATATATATAAAAAATTAATTTTTTTTTTTCTCTAATGAGGAGCAGCTAAGGTAACGGGGATTGTTTAGCCTGGAGAAAAGGAGTCTCAAGTGAGATTTTATTATTCTCTCCAACCACCTAAAAGAAGATTGTAATCCAATGGGGATCAGCCTCTTCTCCCAAGTAACAAGTGATAAGATAGGAGAAATTGTCCTCAACTTGCACCAGGGAGGTTTAGATTAGATGTTAGGAAACATTTCTTCACGGAAAGTGTTGTCAAGCACTGGAACAGGGAAGTGGTGTAGTAAGCATGCCTGGAGGAGTTCAAAAGACATGTAGTTGTGACATTTAGGGACGTGGCTTAGTGGTGGACTTGGTTAATGTTGGACTCAGTGATCTTAAAGGTCTTTTCCAATCTAAAAGCTTCAATGACTCTACATATCTCTGATCCTCTCTGTCCTTGCCCTTTTGAATGTCTATTTTTGTTTTTCTGCAGGCAGGTGGCTACCTTTCACTGCCTGTCAGATCGTCCCTTGAAACACAAGCTCAGAGTCAGTCAGTACTCGGAAGATACATGTTTTTGGTATAAAATCTTGCATAGAAAGACAATTTCTTTCATAGTATTCATATGAGGCAGAGTACTACAGTTGCACTGCCTAGTCTTTGACTCTAATGTGGTTTTGGTGTCTAAAAAGAGATGCTTCTGGGAATCAGGAGCTCTAGTGTTATTCCAGTGTTTATACTGTTATTCCATGACTTCATAGGGCTGCACAACTTGGGTAGAATCCTCTCCATACAATATCACTTGTTTGGATCTATCCCAGTGAGGCTCTAGGTTACTCTTAAGGCACTTTGTCTCAGTCTCTTTTTTATTTTTTCTGAAGTGTAAACTTTCCTCTGAGACTTTCCGTTGTAAAGATTATACATCATTATCCTCATTAAGAAACCAACAGGGAACCTGCTCAAAAACAAGCTCAAATGAATGAATTATCATAATTATTAATTTATTTTATGCTTGAAGAGTATGTTACCCCCCTGTCTTTTTAGAGAACAGCAGTTGGCTTCTGTTTGCTTTGTCTGTTTATTTTTCTTAAGGAGCTGTACAGAATTGTAAGCCATTTTGTTTTCTGGAGAGCGACACTGTAAATCTCTAGGTCTTTATAGTTAAGCTTGAGTCTCGTTTCTTTGCATGAGTCTTATTTTTAATGTACAACATCTTAATGCCTGGTGCTGGAAATGCGTGATTTATTTGTGATAGTTTGCTGCAGTGCAGGATTTTATTAGCTATACTAATAGAATTTAGTCACCTTTACCTTTGATGTGGGAGGTGAAAGAGCTTAATTCTCTCTGACTCAAACAGTACTAATCTGCAAACACAACTGAGCCAGGAGATGTTGCTTGTCATTTCTCTGTATAAACTCAAACTAAAAAAAAAAAAAAATATATATATATATATGGTATTTTGCTATAAAAATGCTTAACAAGGAGATTATATATTTCTCTTCTATTTCTCTGAGGGATATAAAAGTATGTTCTATTATACAGCATTTACAGTTTTGCTTTTTTATGTATTACCTTGACATTAAGTGTAATAATAACCTAAATGTCAGTAAATAAAAATCTTTTACGTATTCCTAATTAGCCAATGACAATTCTGTCCTCTCAAAGGCTTTTCCAGTATGGTGAGAGTGGAAACATCAATTTTTATACAGTTTGGTTGTTTGGGTTTTTTTTTTACTTGTCCAGAGTCAGTTTTATAAAATAAAACTGACTCTGGACAAGTTACAAATAGAACTATACACTTACATGCTTGTAAGTGTAATTAATTTTTAAAGGGAAAGCAAAGTAGGATGTAAAAATGAAAGAGTGGAAGGGAACCAAACTTACACTGTATAAAAATCATAATCGTTTTGGACATATAATGTCTCACCAGGTATACAGTCGAGATTTCTTTTACATCTCCTTAAAGTCTAATTTTCCTGTTGACTATAAATGTGACAGATTCTTTGCTGACTCTATGGTCTCTTGTGATGGGCTGCTGGCTCACTTATGAGCTGCCTTACTTCGCTTGATTCATCCTGCAGAGCTCCTGTTCACCTTTGCTTTCATAGAATGTTATCCCAGAGAATTGATTTGAGTAAACAGAAGAGACTGCCTTCAGAGAACTGGAGGGAAAAAAGCATTTCTCACAGTATATTAGAATAGTGAGAAATTGTCAAAAGGAGTTGGCCATAAATGCACAGTTCAGATAACCTCAGTTACTCGTGTGAATGACAATTGAATAGCAGTATTGAATTGGCTTCTTGTGGAAGTTACACTCCTACCTTATTACTAGAGTGCTATGTTTATTTTATCGACATATACATTTTGCAAGTCTGCATTTATTTGTGCATTGATATTTAGGCTAATCCATATTAATGAAATTATATACAGAAAACTGTAACTTAATTACATTGTAAGCAGGAGTGACGCATTGCAAAGTCATCTTAATGTACTTGCACTTCCCTGGAGACTATTGGCAGCATCTGTTAAGCTACTCACCATTATATTAGAAGTGATTAGCAAAACCAGCAAAAAGCCAAGACCTCCCCCCTATCAGTCACACAGCTGTAAGAATGTATTGCATTTTACTTTACACAGGGAAGAAGTTTGAACTAGAAGTCTATGATACATAGGTTGTGGAAGAATAAAACCCTTATTGTGTGTGTTTGAAAACATCCTATAACCATCCTATATTTTTATTTTGCCTTTGAAATTTTCATTGTTTGGTAGTCAGAAATTATGGATAAAACTAGTGAGAGCTACTGCACACATCCTTCAGTCCTCCAAAATACACCTTCAAAGAATGGCAGAAGTAGCAAACTGCTTTTTCTTCCTTTAGCACTAACCAAAACCTGGTTCAAATCACAGCTGTGGTCAAGAAATTAAAGTTATTCTACTACTTCTCTTCAACTTATACATTCTTATATGAAGATAAGAATAGTTTTGATGTCTATTGTATTTGCATTTGAGCATGTGCTTCATCAGAGTACAGACTTTCCAGTTTGATAGTACTTTCCCAATCTGATCATTGCATTGCAAAGTCATACACCAAAAAAAAAAACCATAGAGGCAAGAACGTGTGTACAAAGACATAGAAAAATCTATGTGCTTTTCAGCATATGCTGTAATTCTAGGGGTAATTTCAATTGCAATTGAATCTGATAAACACAGGGAAATTTGGTATTCTGCTACTTGAATTACAGGAATTGGATAGTGTTTATTCTCTCTCTCTCTCTTCTCTTGCTTTTTCTTTTTTTGGTGGGGGGGAAGTGTGAGGGTGGGGATAAGGCTTGGGAATTGTAACCTAAAAGCGACAGTAAAAGAAATCCTGTTTACAAAAAGGAAATTATAGCCTGTGATTTATGAACTTTATTGATTAACAATCATCCTGTAATACTAAAATGTACACTTGAGAACAGTTTTAGTATTTTGAAGGGTTAGAGTTTTGGGGAGAGCTTGATTGGTGATGGGAGTGTATTTTTTTGTCAAAAGAACAAGGAAAAAAGTCTCAAATGATAGGCCATCTAGCAAATTATAGTCCATCCATCGCATAATATGGCATGCTATGTTGCTTCTAGAAGCGAAGTATTTTAAAAAATCCGTGCAGTACTATCTTCTGTTTATACATTTATTCCTTGATCAGGCCCCTTCTATGCTTTTAATCCCTTCTAATCACTTCTGTATTTTACAGTATTCAAAGTGATTCTGAGGGTAAATCAAGGTAAGTGAAATGAAGAGGATGCTTATGATGGCATTCAGCTTCTATAGAAGTGAGTGTGCATATGAGTCTAAATTAAATACTCGTTATACAAGCAGAACATGCTGTTTTGAGTTGCTAGAAATAATCGTGAGGACTGGGAATGTTATTCATTCCAGAACAGTTACAGTGTTTTAGTGTACAGAAATACTGCATATTTTTTCTCTTTTTGAGGAAATTGGAGATTTTCTGAGACTGAATACACCTACAGCTTTTAGTTCTATTACCTATTGTGGGCAGGCATTCTTGTGATAAGTATAGTTTAGAGAAGACAGGTATTTAATTGGTTCAGAAACCTATTCTCAGCTTCTAGTACAGGTGGGCTTCCTGAGAAAAAAGGAAGATGGTAGGTGCAACCTCTTTATGCTATTTCTTTATAAACGAAATTGTTCCTGTGTAAGATTTTTGAAAAGCTTTCATCCTTTTTATCCCTGTTAGATGGCACAATTGTAGCCTTCTGGTCTTTCTGGTAACTTCTAGCATAGAAACTCTTTGAGAAGTGTCAGGAGAAAAAGTGAGGACATATCTTTGCTTCACCAGTATGTACCATGTTCTGGTGAGAGAATGAGTTGGTTGTGCAATTGCCATCAAGAAATTCTGGAGAACCTGATGCTAGAACAACTGCAAGGGATCTAGCAGTGTAACTCCATATCAGTCAGTCCCTATTAGGATTGTCATAACATATTGTTAAAGAAAAAACACTGTTTAAAAACTAAAAGATTGACAAAGGCATTTGATATTTGTAGGATCCTGGCCAGTTTATACCTTATGCAAGTCAAGATTGGATTTGTCACAATTGTCCTTGCTCAGCTTTTGCTGTTTATTTGCAAAATGTAGCATTGTTAACTGTAAAATGTGAACCCCTGCAATGACAGCTGCAGAGAAAGCATCTGTGCAAGAAAGAGATTAGAATTTGTTTATGTTTGCAAGTAAAATGCAGCCCTTTGTCGTCTTTAGGAAACACAGGTAGAAGAATATGAAAGTCATCAAGAAGATGAAACAAATCAAACAATACACTGTTCAAAAATATGTGTAAATAATTTCTGACCTTAAGAGTGGGTGTGACCAATACACCAATATAGAGGTTTTCATTTTCATTCAGTTACTCTGTTATAGTGTTCTGTAACTCAAAGAAAGTAGATAATAAAAAAAAAAAAAAAAAAAAAATAAAAAAAAAACAAAAAAAAAAAAAAAAAAACACGAAAGAAAAAGAAAAAAAACTTTTTTTTTTTTGTTTTTTAATGATTAATTTTTATGTTGTTATTATAAGTGCCTAGTAAGAACTGGAACTTAGTTTTCCTGTGTTGACCATTAGGACAACCTTATGTTAATAGGAGTTGCATTTTCACCTGAGAAGGACAGTATGTATTATAAATAATAGTTTGAGAGCTGGAGTTCAAAGTGAATAAATACTTTGTTCAGTTCTAGCCTTATCTTTATTTCATCTGTTGTTTAGTGCTTTCAAATGCACTGTTCAACTCATTTTCAAAGGTCTAGAACAAGGAATGTACTAAGAGCAAAAAATACAAGTTAACCTATTATCAGGTTTTGATATGGATCTACTAATGCACTTTTTTGCATAAAGTACCATTATCTGAGTCAAGAGGAAGCATTGTTCAGTGTTCTAGAGACATTCTTTGTCATTAGACAAGCCAACCGTCAATGGCTCAATTAACAATATTTAGATCCCTTCCTTTTGTATAACTCTAAATAAGTACTAATAAGTATTCACATATTCATCACTTGACTCTTCTTTTTGATTATGTTAAAAGTAATAAGTGGTCCTAGATGCAGAGACATCTCAAATCTGTGTATAAAATTTTAAAAACCCGGAAACTTTTTTTTTGACTGCACTTCTTTCTTAAGGAGCTGATTATTTTTAGAAAAATGAATTAATAACATAAACCATAACGGTGGGATCTAAAGTTTTCAAGGGTATTACAATATTTTATATCAAATGGTACTCTGAAGACATCCATAAACAAAATATTTTCTTTCAGTTCATAAGAGCACTAATACAACATTAACCATTCTTCATTAGTCTGACAAATTTATTTCATCAATTTATTTCTCAGATATTCCAGAATAAAAAATGTAAACCTGAGATGTGAGTTGAAATGTCTTTTCAGGCTACTTTGATGACCTTGGACAGGTGGACTTGAATTCATCTTCCTCAATTCAGATGACTGCATCTCAGCTAACCATCCTAAACTCCCCTACTTATTGGAGACAAATAGGCACTACTGGACTTGGTTCATCAGAATTGCTTTAGACAGCCAATTTTAGATGGCAAAAATATCTGAAGTTGCTCAAGATATATTCCATTCCCTTTGTTGCATTGCCCTTCTGGGAGATGAAGGAGATGGTGCTGTTCTGTAGCTGCCATACTGACATAAAAGGAAGGATAAATAATAGCAAAAGGTGATGAAACTGGATAGTCCATCAACCCCAAAGATTCTGATTTATCTGCCCCCATAAATGTGCAGCAATGTGGACAATGAGTCAAACAAGAAGGAATATACAGAAATGGGATGAGTAATACATGACTGTAGACTATGAGATTGATCTGAAGTGTTGATGCGTTCCAGGAAGCATAGAAGGATGGGAAAGCTGAAAACTAACACAAGGCAGAATCATCTCACCAAATGAGGATTATTTTGAATTAAAGAGATTTTTTTCATATGCATATACACCATGCAATATGTATAATCTTACTGCTTTTATTAACATGTGCTTAAACAAACCAGGTCACAAAGCTTTTGCTATAGTAAAACTGTAGGATGGCCAAACTTTTTGCCGCTCACATAAGGCCTAACAAAGTGAGAGGAATGGAAAAAATAAGAAAAGATAATTTTTTTCCCCTTCTTTCTTTTTTCTTTACAATTGAAAAATAAACTGAGTGTTTAGTTAAGTTTGCTAAAACTGCCTTCTTGACATTGATTGACTGACTCCATTGTAGCTGGTTGGTTACATTTCAAGACTTAAACTGAATCTTCTCTGGAGAGTATGTGAGTTAAGTCTGTATAGGTAGCGAGCCAAGGATTAAAATTTAATAGATATTATATTCTTTCCCATGGAAAAGAAATGTTTCTCCACATGCACTTGAAAATAAATGAATAGTCTTTTTTAGGAAAAAAAACCTATTGTTGTTAGGAAATTCATAAAGTAATTTATCGGATATTTTCTTCACTAAGAGTATAAGCAGGAGAAAATTCAGTAACATGCAATCAAAGTGTAAGATTAGCAGAAACAGAAATTGGACTAATCTTGGTAGAAAAAAAAAATAGCCTAAAGCCTAAAATCAAATAGTTCCTTAGCCTCTGCCAATAGGAAATTTCTCACTGAATCATATGAAACCAAGCTTTTCTATCTTG
This sequence comes from Cardinalis cardinalis, assembly GCA_014549065.1. NCBI lineage: Eukaryota > Metazoa > Chordata > Aves > Passeriformes > Cardinalidae > Cardinalis > Cardinalis cardinalis. Next base: position 1,238,753 of record JACDOX010000150.1, read on the forward strand.
TTTTCTCAGAGAATAAGCAATGTCAGTTATTTCATTTGTTGTCATAGTCTACCAGAATTTGTTTTGAACTATAGATATCATTTGAACTAATGCTGTTTGGTTTTTTCCATATGCAACAACATTGTAATAATTACTGTATTTGAGTCTTTTAAGGTCTGTGTTGATTACATTGATCGTACTACATGAATTTAAATGAACAGGTTTTGTGTTATTATTAGAGTTAAAATATTTTACTTTTTTTCCACATTATAAAAATCTTAGCAGAATTTAGGAAAGAGTATACCCATAAAATTCTTTACTGCTATCCCACATGAAGATGCGATTACTTTATTCCATCAAAATGCTATTTTTACTCTAAGAGGATACACAATACAATGTTCTGATGGTATTTCCCTTTAGTATTATATCTAGCAGCCTTTTAGCATAATTTCATAAGTTATACAGTTCCTGCAGTAAGTGTGATTATTCACTCATCATACTGTTCGCTGTTCACTTAAGCAAATAGCCTCTAGTCATCATTTTGAAAGTAGATGTGAAGAAGATTGCATTTCCATAATTAAAAATAAAAATCAAATCCCTCTTCTGTCTTCGTTTTTAAATTGCTGCTGTCAAACTGTACAAATTTACCAGAGAAAAATGATTGAAATACCTAAAAAAAAATCATTCATAATACTTAGTCTTGGATGAATAATAAAAAAGGTAGAACATTACAAATTGTTATTTCCTCATTCTAATTAGATTATACAAATCCTCGATGCTTTACATGAGTATATTATGGTATGGCAATCATAAATCCCTTGCATTTTACCCTACTAAGCATATGGGATTGTTAATAGGTAGCTCAACAATCAATTTAATCATGCAATTTAATCTTTAAAATTAATATATTTTCATGGTAACAACTTTAAAAAATAATAATCATCAGGATAATGCTCATTTAAATTCAACTAGCTTCCAGTATTTGTCTTGTCTTCTGTTAAGAGGAGCCTGACTGTTTGGTAATGCTTTTCTTTCTTGGATCTACTTGTTACTGAGTTACAGATTGAAAATGCTTTTTCTTTGCATATTTTATTTTACTCATGATATTTTCTTTGACTTCCAATTAACATTTATTCAACATTTCAGAGCTCACTGATATGTCCTTTTAAAACAATTGCAAGTTTAATAGGGCACAGAGCTGACATTTGTCTACAGATCAAACCAATTCCACAGGCAGAATTTTTATTTGAATTTATATCGTCTGAATGCAATCATCTTGTCTATCTCTACACTTTAGCTTTAGGAATTCTATACCAGAGACAGGAAAGTTCTGATGCATGTCTCTGTGTGTTTTTATAGTTGATGCAGCTTTAGGAACTACATGTATGCTTGATCATGTTTTCTTGAATAGAAAGACATCATGAACGATATCTCTAAAGCAATGGGTAATACATATTACCATAGCTGTGCTAAGGTTAGTAAAGACGTAGCCATTTAAGCCAGCCACAATTCTGGCCAATAAGGATAATAAGAAATCTTTTCTTTCATGCTTTATTGCTTAGTGCACAGGGAACCATCCAGCACTAGAATTTAATGTTGACTATGGCCTCATGACTGAAAGATATGGTCAGTCACAAATGGTCCCTCACCCACAAATGCTGTTTCATGCATAGACTTCCATCTGTTGGCATCTTCAAAATGTAAAAGCCAGGTTTTAATTATATAAGTTTAATATTAGAGTCCACAACCTCTACTTTATTCCATCATAGTTATTGTAAAGACACTTTGTGTTTTTAATGTAAGGTGGAATGTCTATAAAATCATTTTTTGCTATTTTAAATAAGAAAGATGTCTGAAATTAATACTATAAAATGAAAAAAATACCTACATGAAGGTTCCTGCAACATATCTTCAGCTGTGCCACATAATTTTCTTATCTCCTTTAATTGTGGGTATGGTGTAATATAAATTTCCATGAAATGATTGTAATGTATAGATAATGATGTACTCAAAGTACAAATCTCACAAGCATTTGAAGCTGAGATAACAATTAGTTTTAGGAGTCCAGCCTCAGAGATCTCGAGCTGGAGACCCAACTGCAACAGCTTTGCCCACCGAGTAGGTATGGGGATAATGAATGCTCCAAAGAAAGTTGTTTCAGTGTGTTGAATCCTGTGATTTCTTTCATAGTAGGCTGGGTTACATTCAGGGTGGCTGTCTATGAGCATTTATTTACTCAAGTCTCATATAAAGCTACATTCTATGAATACAAAAATAGATCTTAACTGAATGGTGTTATTGGATATTCCAGTACTATTTCCATCTAATCACCTAGGCAAAACCAGAAATAAGGGAGCAGATGCATGAAATAAGTAATAATGGCCTATTTATTTTATTATGTTGATATCAGTGGATTTCCCTGGATATTCTCATGACAAGGCTGTACTATTGATAAACAACTTGAGAGGAAAACTTGTGTTCATCTCAAAGCATTTGGATTCATTAGTAATATATGATTACCATTAAATTTCTCATGTTTTGAGTGACATATTTGAAAACAGTGTCAAAATCTAGGAAGAGGGATGGCTGTATATCTATTCAAATTTTTCATGCACTTTCTGTCTACATTACTAAGCAATTATTAGAAAATAAAAACCAACATAAAGTAAAAAAATAAAACAACAAAGAAACAACTCCTCTCAAAAAACCCCCAAACAAACAAACAACAAAAAAACTCCACTAGTAAGTAAAATCTCAGAGAAATGCAAATTAATCTTTTGTCTGACTGACAAAAATAAGCTTTATGTGTAAATGCAGTACTGTTGGTAACACCTGTAGTATGAAACTTTTGCCCTTTCCGACAAAAGTATACCCGGCTCCTCTGTAGATTTCAAGCTGAACAAAAAATGTTTCAACAGATATGTATTGCTTCTTTTGTATCTATTGCCTTTATTTTGGTTTATCTACCTATTTATGCACACATGCATGAACACAAATAAGCACGGGGCCGGAGAAAGATATAAATAAATGATTTTTTTTTTCTTAGCCAGACAGAGCACATCTATTCCACTTCTGCAATTCCTTTAAACTTGCAGTTTGATTTTCAGTTTTATTGTATCAACACAAGTTCTCCATCTCAAGCTGTAAGCCCCCTGTTATAAAGTGGGAGCAGAGGACTTTGAAAGATAAGCTCTTATTTGGCAACTGTAATCCAGTGGACTTTCCAGCTCAGGTGATTTTTCCTGTGAGTCTGTCTGCTGCCATTCCCATTTGCAGGTCCAGCTTGTGGCAGGGCTGGCATGCATTACAGAGGTGTTTGTGCAGGCACACAGAGGTGAACTTGTGCACACCCCCACACACACTTTAAGGCGCTCCGAGGCACACGGAAAAGAAACAAAACCATGCCCAAGTGACGCCCTTGTGAACACCCACAGTGATCTCTCCTTCAGCTGATGAGTAAAAGAGCTTGCTGGTGTTCTTGTCCTACATCCATACCCAAACTTAGTACCTCTAAATCCATTACCTAGGTAATCTTGATCTGTTATAGCATTCCTTGATATTGCTTTGTGGGGCTCTTCTCTCCACAAAAGGTCTCCAGTTCTGCCCTTCAAGTACACATGCAGTTTGGTTGTTCTCATGGGATTCCTCTCATCACCACAGCTCTGTCCTTTTTGTCAACTTCTCATGCTGTTCTTTACCATCTCCAACAATTCCTTGCACTGTATTCAGTAATTTCTTGTGGCTGACTGAGTCTGCTACATCTCAGGCCAGGACATCTGTGTGCCATAACACCCTGACTGTGCGTGGTTGCCTATAGATTGTGTGTGTGGTCTGTATGTTGTTTAATTTACTTGGATGCTGCCTTTGGGACTTGCCCCTTTTCTTCTACACTGAGGCATTGCAGAGTGGTGTATTACAGACTATATCACTGTTATTTCCATCATCAGTATTAGGATCCTGCTCTTTTACTGATTCGTTTCATGTTTGATGCCAGAACACTCCTTTCTTTTCCTTTTCCCTTTTTAAGCAGTTTCTCTGCTTTGCTTACTCTTGCCTCCAATCATCTTGTAGCTTGGTCCCAGCCAACTGACAACTGTCAGCAATTATGAAATCAGTGAGAATATGCTTGCCAAAGCTGAAATTTATTGAGGACGCTCTGCACTCTTCCTGCAATATATGCTAACCTACCACTATCCCAAATTCCTCCTACACAGAAAATACTCAAAGGATTAGGACCACTTGTACAATTTTTACATGATTGCTTTCCTGTTCTCTGATAAAGGGGCATGGTTAGGAAAAAGGAGCCATTGCTGGTGGTGGTTTTAGTCAGTCTGTCACTTTGGCAAGAAGACATAAATTTTAACACCTTCAGTCCTTTCTAACCTATCTTGAAGTTCAACTCAGTAAACAAGTACTCTTAGAAAGGAGATGGAAATACAAAATGACTTAAATTCACCTTTCTGTGAGCATACAGATTTCAGCTCCTGGGCCCAATGCATTAATTCCAGGCAGGTTTAGCTAAATCATGTCTCTTTGTGTTGATGAAAAGTTTTATAAAATTAAACATACATTTTAGCACTTTCAGGTACACTGAGATAGTGCCAGTTGAATTTGGGCCTAGAGGATATTTCAGACAAACCCTATTCTTTGGTTATTCTGTAATTAAAAATAGTTTGTAAAGCTTTTTGCTTCTCTTTACTTTCCCAGGACTGAAATAAGGTAGATTTAAGCAACTAGTTTTTTTTTTTTTAATAACTATAAAGTTATTTACATTGGTTAAGAACAGTATTTCAGCTATATACAGAATTCAGAATAAATATTTTTTACACTATCGTCTACACAAAGACACTGTGGTACTTAGAAGAGCTTTCATTCTTTCAAAGTTCACTTTGTAAGGTATGGCCTGAGGGAAAACTGTAATGCTGTGAACAAATTCTTTGCAATGAAATATATATGCATTTCTGACCTAATTTTGCATGTTTTCAATTAATCCAAATCACAGTTTAAATTGTTTTAAATAAGTTCTTACAGACAGTAATTCCAATGTGAGATTTCAGGGATTTAGAGAAAAGTTTAGAATTCTTTTTGATCTTTTGAGGTATTCCATGAAGAGGAGACAGGGCATGCATTATCACAAAAATGCTTTTATGGAAAATGAGGAACTCAGGGATAACCTGACACTGTTAAAACATGTTGCATTAATTTATATATCCAATGGCTCTGAAAAGTTAAAATATTGCCTAAGATGGAGTTTGCCTGAAGATATTACTTCTAAGACCTATCATGTTAACCCTAGCCCCACGTCATACCTTTTGTAAATCTTACTGTGAAGAAACAAATAACCATCCACCCTGAGGAAGTTGAAAGTCAGCAAGAGGAAGTTTGTATTTACCTCCAGCATTACCTCCAAGTTCCCTGGCTGGAAAAGTAAAATATCATAATAATTTCTGCCATCCATTAGTTTAGATAATTTCAGAATTTTGACAAGATTAAAATAACTACTTAATGCTACATGAACATCCAGCTTGCTATGGAAACTTGGGAAGGTAAAATAGAATGGCTGAAATAAAAATTATTTGTTAGGGTTTTTTGAATAAATATTCATATGCTCTCATAGTGGCCTTACTGATTCAGAATGGGTCATGGGAGATGGTCACAGTTTGAGATCCCACAAGTGGGGTCATACATAGTTTATGTGTGTGCCTATGTATGGTAAATGACTAGAAAAGTAGATGGCAAGTGGGAAGGCAAGAGTCCAATGGAAATTATTTTAATCAGTTTTCTTTTCTGCCTATTCACATTTCTATTTTCAAGACACTGTTGCATTCATAGTCAGATCTCTATCTTTATTATACCTTCATTAACCTTTTAAATCTCCTGTCTGTGTACAGGAGCCTTTCTTTAGTTTAATTATCTATTTAAAATTCACAAATGGTAGCTGCTGCCATTTTGACTTTTTGACATTTTTCACCTTCAGACTGTAAGAAACAGATTTACGAGTCTGGTTCTGCTGGTTTATGTTGCATTCTGATTTTAGCTGAAATACTGGAGCTGGAATACAGTCATTCATTGTCATTCAGGAGCTGTTTGAGTTGGGCTTTTGTGCTTTGTGGGGTCAGCAGACCTCAGCTGAGTTACAGTCTTGAATTTTGTTTTCCAACCATGTGTTATTTTCCTTGTCCTGTTCCTGTTTCTTCCTTTTCAGTACAACCATAAAATATCCCAGTTTGGACATTTTATGCAGGGATTCTATTTCTTTTGCTTGTAGATAGGATCACTTCGTTTGCAAGTGAGTCAGTTCTCTTATCATCCATCGATTTATACTTTTTAAAGCATACTTGTCACTCTGCTTTCTAGCACACTGCTACCTTCCAGCAAATATGAGATAGAAGTATTTATTATACCAAGTGTTTATTGCACTATCTGATGTACTTCATTCCTTTTTTCTTTGTAGTCATCAACAGGGTTTTCAGTTGCATTTCCTAGAACATCAGGTATAAAGATATGCATGGTAAGAATAAAATGTTTCTGTTACTTTTTAGTCGTTCAAACAGTTCTTTCTTTCTTCCTAATCATATTATTAACACTTAATAGCAGTTGCTATGGGAGCTGCAGAACCAAACAGAGTCTGAGGCTTTGTGGCATTACATCTGTGTTAAATGTAACATCTGGTCCTTACCCCCTTGAAGGCAACAGAAGTGGTGAAAGGAATTTCAAATACTCATTCTTACGCTAGCGTGAACCTCAGTACACGGTATGATTCACTGCTAGGGGAGAAGTGGTGTTACCAAGCTTCTGCTATCACATATAAGGATTAGAAAGATAGGAGGCAGACTGAGTTTCTGTCATGGCTCCTGTCTACAGTAAGATGATAAAAAGAACACATGGTGCCTTTCCTGCCTGTCTGGTTTATTCATTAATGCTACCACTCTTTGGCTCATAATCTGCCTTCTTCAAACACACTTTCTGTTATAAGAAACTCAGCCTGTCTGAAAAAGTCCTTGTCAAAATCTGCCCTTTATCATCTTTGTCAACTTTCTGCATATTCCCAGCATGCTGCCTTCCTCATAGTCAGTACTTATTATAACACATAGGCACACTGCTTGCCAGAATTCCCATGAGATAAAACCTTAGCCTTCTTTTACAGGTATCAAATATCTCTTCACTATTCTTCTTTAATTCTGATAGTGCATCTCTCTGGGTATAGTTCCTTGAAACTCATGCTTTAATAGTTTTGAATGTCTGCTAAAGAACTCCAAAGTTTGACTCCTCTAATATCCATCAAAAACTCTAGCAGAAGAGCATTATCTTTTTAACTGTCAGGCTGGCAGAGATTTCTCAGAGGTGCATTTGTTTCTTTGTCCCTTGTATTTTCTTTTTATTTTGTGTGTGTAATAATAATACTGGAATACATAAAAATGTGAACTATGCTAGCTAAAATAATTCTTTGTTGTCATGCTATGGTCTTTGAATCACAATTTCTGCAAGATGTGGTGTCAGTTGATAACCTCATCATTATAAGCAAGCTTTTATGTTATACTTAAAAGCTTTCAGTCTTGTTGTCATACCAATTATTTTTGACTTAGACAAAAATTTCTCATTTTATAGGAAAGCATCTGACAGATTAATAATATTTCACATGCTTACAGTCCCATTCTAAGAATTGCTTGGTACTTTACACACATCAATGAATTAAACTTTCCAGTAACCTTATGAGGAACTGTTAATATTATAGAGACATGGAAACAGTGGCGCAGAGAAAATAAAAATAAGTTCAGGCAGCCTATTTGGAGCAAGAAAGAGAACAAATTCCACAGTCTTAGTCTTCCATTCTTACCACTAGGTCATAACTTTTGTTCAAAGAGAGGAAGTTTAACCCTTTTCTTTGTCATCTTGGCTTAAGTAAGCAATGTTTTCTCATATTCTTCTCATCTCATTGTTAAGGGAAGGCTAGTCTTTCTCTAGTAATCTAGATTCCTGTCCTTATTCAAACAGCTAAAGAAGAAGCCAACAGAAAAAAGAAGAGTGTGACAGGAAGACTTCAAGTCTTATAGATAGATGAATGTCTGTCTGTGTTGCTCAGTTCCTTTCTCTTTCTCTTACCTCCTTCTTCAGTTTTCTAAATCCTGCTTAAATTTAGAGGTTGAACAGGCAGCCTTTCAGAATTTGAAGACTTAAGGTACTTCTAGTATGAACTCTTTCAGATTGTTTGGACAATTTGTATGAAGTTTCATGAGATTCGTGCCATTGCCTCATGCAGTCCCTTACATATGCCAGCAGTGCTTGGGGCCAAGGTTGATCCTGCCTATCCTCTGACATTTTGGACAGTCCCCAGTGTCAAGATCTAAGTCTCTTTAAACACCTTTCATCGTCAGCAGAGAGACAAAGGAATCTCCAAAGAGAAGTTCTCAGTTGTGCTGAGTTTCTTTCGAAGGAGAAAAGGGTCTCTCTCCACACATGACAAAGGAAACTTGGTTGACCATGCTCGTCATTTAGTGTAATTAGTGAAATATGTGAAATCAGAGAGGCTGCAGCAGGGATTTAGTGCCAAGAGCTGACTGAATGTGTGTGAATAACATTATAGTACATGCAGTGAAGGCTAAGTCTGGCCTGATCTTTGACAATGGAAACAGATATGCCAGTATGTCAATACAGGTATGTAGCACCTTCCTCCTCTGAACTGCTGGTTTTTTTCACTACATATTCAGGTTAACTTTGTTGGGGGAAATGACAAGCTGAATTACATCAGGCTCTTAAGTTTTCTGTTTTAACTCTGAGGCATAGGATGGTGTAAAACCAGCATTGTGGATGAGCGGGAAGATGTGGTGAAATCAAAAGATGAGAAAATCACGAAGCGTGAAAAATCATAGGGTAGCACTCCCTCTGTAAAACTGCTAAGACACTGTAAATTAGATTTCTAGGTTACATTAGTGACTCAAATAAAATGCTGAAACACTGTTGTTTACCTGTGGTCTGAGAATTAATGCTGCAATCTCACATCCATATTTTTAGAATACTTTGAAGATATGTCCTGTGTAATATTTTACTCTAAACTTAAACAATTCTTCAAAGGCAGTATAATCAGAAGTGCTGAATTTACCGTTAGAACCACTTTTTTCTTAGCTATCTTTCCTTGAAATTTAATATCGAATCTCAGGAGACAAATTCTGTATTTTCTACCTTATTAAAAAAAATTAAGAAAAGTTTAAAAAGACAGAACATATCTTCCCTTTGTTGCTGTACTCAGGCTTTTAAATTCATAACTTTTTGCTCTTCCTGCTGCCTGCAGTGGATATGTATGTATGTCATTGATTGGATTACCACAGGTATGTCAGAACAGGACAAGCTGCAATGGAATGTTCTTGTTCATTTAGTCAAAACTATTTGGTTCACTCTGCCCGAGGCAGCTGTCAACTGATGAAACTCAGCTTAATCAGAAGAAGAAATGAAAGACTAAACAGACATGGGGCAGGAAATCTGTACTAATTTTATTACTTTAAAACAGACAAAATAGGATTTCTTAGAAGTCCTGGTTGGAGGCAATTAGAAATTATTTTGAATGGAAGTTTCACTTTTTGAATACCAACAATTTTCAGTGATAAGAAATTTATTTTTTTAATTTGTGTTGAAACAGTTGCTTAGTGCATGTCATAATTGCAGTTCTTACTCTTGTCAATCTTATTCTCTAACATAATATCAGTATTTGCACTTGAGCTGATTTTTAATGATGTGATTTGTGATTCTCAGAGTCAAGTGAAATTTGATGAATATTTGAAACTTTCTGGTACTTTGTATAAAAAAATTGTTATTCTGAAATTTACCATTAATGTAAATTACATTATATACCATCATCAAAGTCAGAAATCACTAACATATTGGAAATGTAGCTGAAAACTGTCCAAAAATATATTTTTAAAAAGAACAACATATCATGCAAATCAAGAAAAATTTTCTTGACTAAAATCCAAGTAAATCTCGATGATCTAGTAATTTTATGTATGTATTTACCCCAAAAATTTAGGCAGGGTGTGGCAAAACATGATATTGATTTGCATGTGTCCTAACAAGAATTTCAGAGAATCAGGTCATTATGTTTGACATAGAGAAGAAACTACAGATCGAAACAGTATAAGAATATAAGTTGTTATGTGCAGGAGCCTGAATGAATTCTGTACTGTAGTTTCAGTAAGTGAGCACACAGAGTTTAAACAAGTTTTCAGAATTGTTTTTCTCTTCCTTTTTTTTCCCTTCTTTTGACATTTTGGGATTTTGTAAGCCCTCCTATAATACAGTTAAGCATTTATTTTTTATTTTTATGAAACAGTAATTTACACAAACTGTATATGTATTGAGAAGACCAATCAGGCTCTTTCTGTTAAATGTATAGGTTCTTTTAGTCTTACAGAAAAGGAGGAGTATTTATTTATCCCGTGGTTGTAACAGAATACAGCAAAAGTTGGGGTTTTTTCATTTATGGAAAAGAAAAATTAGATTAACAATTGATTCATGTAATCAATTAAAAGGAATTCAAACTGTGTGCTTAGTACTCTTACAGGTTTCAGTGTATAAGATATATTTACAGGAGAGAAATAGCATTAGTCCCTTTTCCTGATGTCCAGTAAGTTGAAGGAATGGTGCAGAGACCATTCCTATGCATCCTTCTATTTTAGTTTCTGCCTAGTTTCAGTCTTTTAGCTGATCTTATTATTTTTTCCAATAAAGTTAAATTGAAGTAGGCAGCATGAATGAGCCTTGTCTTCCATATCAGTCATAAAATTGCTAATACTTCACTATACAGAAGAGCCAGTAATGAGCATATAGTATTCTTACTCTCTCACGACAAGAGTTCCATGTTTGTGGAAATTTACCTAGGACATGTTGATAGATAGTTACAATTCTATAATGAAAACATTTGGGTAATTTAATTTCCAGTTTTACTGCTTTGAAAGGGGTTTTTGCTCCATTCTGGACTCTACTTACCATGACATGTTTCAGACTGAGCTCAGAGTCTTTTTATGGTCAATTCTTTGTTTTTGTTATGCAGCCACTGATTTCATCACCAGTCTCTGACAATGTAGGCCAGAGCCTTGGACAGTCAAAGATGACAGAAACTTATTTATACTTATAGCCAAAAGGTTGGAGCAGCAGTTTCTAAAACTTTTCCTGTTGTCACACCACCTTCAGGCTGATAATTTACCATGGCTGTTAAAACTAAATAGCATTATGATATTAACTTGATTTGCAACTCTTGTACCTTTACAAAATCGCACCAGGCCTGAACAGAGGGAATTATTTGAAGGACCAGGTAGGAAGGAGATGAAAAGGAAATAGCCACATGTGATGAATAGGTAGCACGTAGGAGAGTCTTGAAGAGATTGTGTCTTGATTAAGGGTTGTCAGAAGATGAAGTCCAAGGAACTGTATAAGGTGTTGAAAGTAATAAGAAAGAGATCGTCAACAGAGATTTTGAGGTTAATGAGGAAAGAAGAGGGGATAAGGACAAAGAAGGAAAAAAATAAAGATAAATGGCTTCAATTAGCTCTTTTAAAAATTCTCTGAGATCCTTGACAGAGATGGAAAGAAAAGCTAAAAGTGCAGAACAGCTCTTACAGGTCTGTGTCTCTGAGAGAAAAGCTTTAATAGCTGTAAGTAACATTTATTATCTCAATTTTAGTGGTGTGCTTGACATACAAGCAGTGAAACCTCAGTTATATCAGGTTAGCCTAACAGTCAATAGTGTACATGAAAGGTGAGTGCTCATTACTTTGCTTTTTAAAAAATCTTTCCAAGTGAGCTGCTTTTGATCAAAGACACATAATTAAAGAATTAAACTAGTTTACATTTAATAGACTGCCTGCAGTTCTCCATTACATATTTACCAAGTGATAGTCTACTTTACATGATTGTCTATTATACTCATTAGGAAACTAAGCAAGCTGATTGTGTTTCTCTGAGAGGAAAGTAAATGTAAGCTAGAAAAGGTGTGTGATGCTTTAATGAGATGAGTATGGTGCATACTCACAGCCAGCTTTTCTTCGTTTAGCACACGCATCAACCTCTAAATTATCTTCAGCTTTCACACAGCATAATGTCTGTTTGCCATTTTGATTGTGCTGCACTCAGTGTTGGCCAGTCATGGAGATGGCTGGTGTTCTGGAAGAGGCTTCTTTCTCCCTGACAACAAAAGTAACAGTGATTAGTTCAGCTTCTTATTTGGGGGTCTGTGCTATAACCCAGCTTTACATCATAAAGGCAACATTTTTTTTACGTTTTTTTTATTTTCCTTCTTCTTCATTCTCTCTCCCTTCTGTCTCTTTTGGAATGCTTTCTGAGCAAATTCTTTGCTTGAGGAGGAATGTGACATTCTCTTGCACTGGTTGATAAATATTTATGCCTGAGAACAGCATAAAGCTCTCTTTTGGATGCTTTCCCATTTTACACTGTGCTGGCTTTTGGCCTGATCTCTGTATTTAGAAAACACTGTGTATTACCTGCATGCTTTCTTGACTCTATTTCCTATTTCTAATGGGTCTGCAGCCAGTACTGCATGAGAACTGTATTGCAAAATTTTCAGTGAATTGTCAGGATACTTCAATAAAGCCAAATGAAAAATAGGTGGCTTCTTTGCTAGGTGTATAAGCACATTTTAAGGAGAACTTTATAGATATGCCTGGAAAGGATATAGTACACAAAGCATGAAAAACATTTTTAAGCACTTTAATACTCTGGTAAAACTGAACAACTATGAATGGAATTAGAAATGGCAAAACATTAGAACTCCTGTGGCAGTATTAACACAATCCTATTTTGCAGTTGTGGGGGGTTTTCCTGCCCTTTTACTACAATGTATTTCGGAGGTTTTTTGTTGGTAAACAAGCTCTGTGTACATGCAGTGAAAAATATTTTAATTATTAAAGAAATTGTTCTGCCAATTTGCAGATCATTTGCAGGGTATTTGTAGACCTCCAGAGCTCAGACCATTGCAGTGGGTCAGCATGTGTTGACAGAGCTGATGAGGGATCTCCCCTAGCTTCAGACCGATGGTTGATGTCAACCAGCTTGGCTGCAGGGTAGATTAGGCTGGCTAGCCTTTGTGGCTGCATGAACCACATTTCCAACTTCTCCATGTGGGCAAGATTCAGAGTGCTGCGTGCTTAGTGGGGCTTCTTTGAAGGCTTACTCTGAAAGCAGCCCTCAAATGGACTATTAAAATACTCCTTATTTGTGCTGTGCTGTGGCACAGGCCTGGTTTAGGTGTCCAGCTCAGTACTGGAGTGGACTGCAGTGTTGTTCCCACAACCTGGCTGCTTCACTTTCTCTAACAGAGAATTTGGATCATTCCAAAATCTTCATGTCAACAGACTGGCCTCATACTGCAGTCCCAGCATGGGAACCAGATGTGAATTGCTCGTTAACTGTATGAGGCTACCAGTTTGTCATCTTGCACTAGTGCTGATCACTGACAGTGCTGTGAAAACTTTGTGATTATGAACATAATGGACAGTGTGATCTGTGTGTGCATACACACAAACATATTCATGTACTCCTAAAAGTAGATTACAGGGTTCAGACCTCATTTAAAGATCAAAGACTTTCACTTTAATGTTGGATGTACAGTGTGACTGTGGGGGCAGGAATCTTCATGTCAGCATTTAGATTTAAAGAAAATGTTAGCTGAACATTTATTTTAATGTAATTGGTTTTATATTTTTATTTTCTTTGTGTTTTTTCCCAGATATGAGAGAACAAAAATGGTTTTGCTTATACAATTTAATCATCGCAGAATCACAAAATGACAGATTGGTTGGGGTTAGAAGGGATTCCCTGAGATCATCTAATCCAATCTCCCTGGTAAAGCAGGTTCTCCTAGAGCTGGTAGCACAGGATTTTGTCCAGGCAGGTTGTGAGTATCTTCAGAGAAAGAGACTCAGAAACCTCTCTAGGCAGCCTGTTCTAGTGCTCTGTTCCCCTTAAAGAACAGCAGTTTTTCCTCATATTCAGATGGAACATTTTTCAGTTTGTGCCTTCTTCCATTTGTCCTTTCACTGGGCACCAATGAAAAGCACTTGGCTTTATTCTCTCGACACCTGCACTTAACATGTTTGTGTGCATTGGTAGGATTTCTTCTGTCATCTCTTCCCCAGGATAAACAAGCCCAACTGTCTCAGCCTTTTCTCAAAAGAGAGGTACTCCAGTTCCTTAATCATTTTTGTTGCCCTTCACTGGACTGTTTCCAATAGTTTCTTGTCCTTCTCGGAATGAGCAGCCCCAAACTGGACACAGTGCTCTGGGTGTGGTCACACCAGGGCTGAGTAGAGGGGCAGGATCACCTCCCATGACCCTCTGACAATGCTCTTCCTAAAGCACTCTGGGATACCACTGACCTTGCTTTGTGGGCAGCTTGTTGCTCACCAGGACTCCCAGGTCTTTCTCCACAGAACTGCCTTCCAGCAGGTCAACACTGCTCTGGCACATGGAGTTGTTCTTCCCTGCATTCAAGATCCTACACTTGCCTTTGTTGAGCTTCCTTAGATTCCTCTCCACCCAGATTTCCACCCTGTGCAGGTCTCGTGTCAGAGGTAACCATCCTTAATTGGGGATGAAATTATCACTTTACTGTGACAACTGGTTGGAGTTGGAGTGAAATTTCAACTTTTTACTAATGCTTTTCTTTTGCTGGTTAGCTGGATTGCTAAATTTCATTCACTTTGGAAGAATCATTGAATAAGCTGACTTGGAAGGGACCTGTCAGGATTACCATTATCACCTCATGGCCCTGCACAGGACATCCCAAGAATCACACCATATGCCTCAGATCATTGTCCAAACGCTTCTTGAACTCTGTCAGGCTGGTGTTGTCACTACTGTCTAGGGAACCTGTTCCACTGGTCTGGAACTACCAGACCAGATGAAAAACTTTCTCCTGTTATCTAACCTAAACCACCCCCAAGGTTTAGTTTCATGCTGTTTCTTTGGGTCCTTTCACTGGTCATAAGAGTGAAAATATTGCTACTTCCACTTCCCTTCTTGAGGATGTTGAAGACTGCAATGAGGTCCCATTCAGAGTAGGTTAATAGGGCAAGATGCATATCTATGTATGCTGTAATGAATATATTATTCCAGATAGAGAAAAAAGAGATTAATTTAGAAATAGAAAGAGAATAAGTATGTAAAACAACAAAGCATGGAAATACTTTAACATTACTAGATCAATCATTATTATTTTCTGAGTTGCGTTTTTCCCTGTGTCTGATGCAAAAGAAGTGTTGGTCTATTTTGTTTTTGCAGAACATGGCTCTGTGTTTCAGTGACTCAATTAAAATTTGCCTCATGCAAATTTTTTCAGGAGCAGATGTGCCTGCCAAACTGGGCAGAGAAAATGTTCAGTGAGGTCACAAAGAAGATGGTTCTTCATTATGCTCTGCCAAAATCTTAGCAGATCATCACTGAGCATGTCTAGATGTGAAATTTCAGTGACTGTTTTATTTTTTGCATTGTATTTTTTTTTATTTCCTGCATTCTAGTCTCTACTGATGGGTGAAATAAGTTCTTCTCCAGTCAGCCAAGCAGAGTATCAAGTTGATGACTCTTGCTTATAGCAAGCTGGGTTTTTGGGTTTCTTTGGGGTTTTTTTTTTGGTGGTTTTATTTTTGGGGTTTTTTTTGGTTTTTTTTTGTTATTTTGGTTGTTTGGGGGAGGTTTTTTGTTTGTTTTTGTTTTGTTTTGTTGGGATTTTTTGTTGTTGTTGTTTTGTTGTTTTTTTTTTTCCTGGAAAGAAAATAGAGTAGACATGCTGTATATGCATTTTTAAATCAGGATAGAGTCTCCTATTAGCCAGGCTGATACTGAGGGGTTGAGAGAGATGCTGTATATTATAGAGCGATTTGTGCATAATGTGATGTGGTTTATTCATTATAAAGCTCTGCTAATTATGTGTTTTCACCCCTCCCAGTCACTGTGTCTTGTCATATCAAATTAGTGAGGAAGACTTTTCTGGGTTTTTTTAAATTATTTTGGGCTGAGAATGAGCTCTGACAGTTTAAACTGAAGATGAATTTTTAAAAACCATTAAAATAAGGAAGCAAGGGGAAACATTTTAGCAATTTTAAATGGTCAGCAATAGCTTAAAAAAAATCACTTCTGCCTGAAAAATAAGTACCTAAAGATCAACTATGATATTAGCGACTACAGAGGATCTGAGGGAATAAAAGCCCTTCTCAGTTTCTTATCTTTCAGTAACCTCATGGTATATCATAGAAAAGGTTTCCCCTGTTTTCTTAAGGGTCCAATCTTTCAGAAAACCAAAAAAAAAAGCCAACCAACCAACCAAAACCAAATCAACCAACTAACCATAACCAAGCAACCAACCAACCAAAACCAAATCAACCAAAAACACATAAAAAATTCCAGACGTCATGTGCTTGCAGAGTTGGTAGAAGCAATGAAAATCTACTCTTTTTTTTAGCCATTGTTTAGTTGTCACTTGCAGTAAGAATTCTTGTAGGTAAATAATTGCAAAACAGAGATTTTATTATTACTTCATGACTTTAAATCTTACTTGTAGAAACACTTGGTTTTAGTATACATAGTCTTTCAGGCAGCCCTCATATTTTTTTATGTGCTGTAACATATCTGAGAGAAAAATAAGTGGTATCTGCGACATTGAAAACCATGCCTGCTTGTATTAGAAAATACATTTTTCATCTTCAAATTTTATGCACATATGAGTTAATTAAGAGTGTAATATGGAATAAATTCATGGCAGTGCAGATGTTTTAGTTGCAAGAGGAATAACTTGTGGTTTCTTCTAGGTTTTTAGAAGAATAAATTTGAAACTCAGGCACTGGTCATGAACTCATTTATACTGGAAAAGTATCACCAGAGGAAAAATATGCAAACAAGCAGGGAAACAAGCCTATATACTTCCTGGGTTTTTTTCTATTGTTTGCTCTGCTTTTTTCAGATCACTTAAGATTGATAAATAATTTTTGTTCCCTTCTCATCTGAGATGCATTTTATATTGATTGAATGACTATCCATTGAATAAAAGAAATATTGTTGGCAGAATTTCTAGCTAGATATCTTGCAGTTGATTACAAGACAGTCTGATTGTATCTGTCAGATTAAGAAATAGACTTTGTGTTTCCAATGTAGTTTCATCTTGGACTATTATTTCTTCATTAACTTGTTAAAAGAGAAAAAGCATCTATGAGTCGGGATTTTTTCACCTCAGGCATCCATGCAGAAAATGAGTATGGGCCAAAAGGGAAAAAAGGGAGAGTGAAGGGAAGAAAAAGGACTAGTGAACAGGGAAATGAGTAAATTATAGACAAAGCATATCAGTATTTTTTGCATTTTGTCCATGATTTCAAAATCACAAATGACCTTCTGAAAGCTGAAATGAGTAGGCATCTTCAACAAGGTTCATTTGAGGAAAAAATGGGCAGTTAACAAAACAGAGTTGCACTGGCTATGCAATAGCTCCTCAGGGACTTCTGATGAAGTCATGCAAGATAATTTTATATTATATAAAGAATATTAGATCAAATCTTTTGGGTCAAATATCTTATGACTCTTATTAAGTATTTTTTCCCCTGTATGAGTGTGGAATGCGTGACTGATCACCTTTCTTGTAGCAGGCTAGAACTCAGATGGTTTTTAGAAAGGCCCTTAGGGCTATGAAGCTGTTTCTCTTTGACAGTCATGGGCTGGATTCCCTCATTTATATTTAACTGTAATCATCAGCTTTGAGAAGAGTTTCTAATTTTAAACACATGGTAGTCCCTCCACCCCCTCCTTTTGTCCTCAGGAAAGCTGTAATTTGCTTTGGTGCATCTCTATTTTAACTACAAATATATTTGAGCCCCTGAGTGGCCTTAACACATGAAAACTGTGCTCAGAAACTGCTACTTTCTTGTCTTTTTGTTTGTTTATGATTGCTCATTTTTTTGTTTTTCATTTTAAAAATTACTTCCTCCTGGATTCTGAGTATCATCCAAGCCAATTTGTACTCTTGACTTAAATTGCCTTGGTAAAATATCATCACTTTAGTATGAGTATTATGATACCTACTGTCTTTCTTACAAAAAATTATCTCAAAGTTGAACTAATAATTACTTGAACGACACACTAGAAATGCAATGAATTGCCATTTCTTGAACTGATATAGACTCAGTGGGATGTCTCTTCTTGAACTGTATTTGAAATAGAGGGATTAAAACAAACTAAACCACACAACCAAAATTAATAAACCAAAAAAATACATCCACATCAAAATCCATATTTGTGCTAGCAATGTTTTTTCCAAACTTAGGTCAGATACCCACTGATTTATTAATTGACTACAAATCAATAAAAGATTATGTATAAATAAAACTTTACTGCAAAGTTATAGCATTTACTTAGACATCTATGTATTTAAACAGCAAAAGGCTTTGTAAACTGTCTGCCTTTACTCCCGGTACAATGCTAATCCCAGAGGGAGAGAAGAATGAAGGGCAACAGGGTTTGTTTGTGTTTGTACAGAATGTTATCCTTTTAACAAAGACCAACACAAAACATACAAATCCATATGTTTGGATTTGTTGCTGCCACATTAATTATTCATGTGTTCACAGAGTGACACAGTGGGAAATAATCTAAAATGATATAAAAAAGAATTTCAGGACTGGCATCTCTTTCTTTGGTTAGAAATCCTAAATTCTAAGCTGATTTGAGAGTATATTTTGCTTAACAGTTTGTGAGAAAGACCATTCAGGAAACCCTTCCCTACTATGACTTTCACTAGTGTCTCTAAAATTTTATGTCAACCCCAGAATTGCAAAACAGAAGTGAGAGTTTCCAGCTTTGTGAAACAGTTTCATTTATTTGTTGTTTTTTTTTTTTGGCAACCATTTTGTGGTGAGGCAGATAATGTCATGGATAAACCTGCCTCAGAACCTAGATTGGCATCTTAATGCCTATTCTGTAGTCAAGAAAATCTAGAGAGCCATTCCACATAAAATAAATGCCTTTATTTGGTCAGATGAATAACTCCTAAACTCTTTGTATTGCATGAAGAAAAGGTTCTACTCGGTTATTTTCCAATGGCCGCCTCACACACCCGAGTTGCTCTGTAATGTCAAAAGCATGAACCTGAGGCCTGCAGTTTTGACACAAAACTTGCCTTTTTGAATCACCAGCTGGAGGTTAGGGAACCTCATGGCACTTCAGAAAGCACTATATACCTGTGAGCGACCTACTGAGCAGGAGTATGGACTCAGATGTCAAAATTTAGTCTGGAGATTAAGGTCAAATCTAACTCTGTCTAAATACAGGTTGTTGTGAGGTGTCTAGTTCTGTTCATACTTGTTGGGATCATTAATGTCTGTTGTTTTTTAAGACCATCCAGTCATTAGCCCTGATAACTTGAAAATAAGCAACCATCCCCTCATCTTCATAATAAATTGAAGCCCTGTGGCTGCTTTGGCATCTCACTGATGGCTGAACACATGTTTTGTAATACTGTTCTGCCAGAGGTGAAGCAACATTTCAAACCTGAAAATCTGACGCTCAGTTTTCTCTGTTTTCAGAAATCATTTGTTTTGGTGAAAGGCTGTCCCAGTCCTTTCTGCTGCAGATATTCCACTTGGTGATAGGTTTTTTAATAGTAAT
Source organism: Cardinalis cardinalis (assembly GCA_014549065.1). NCBI lineage: Eukaryota > Metazoa > Chordata > Aves > Passeriformes > Cardinalidae > Cardinalis > Cardinalis cardinalis. Next base: position 1,258,385 of record JACDOX010000150.1, read on the forward strand.
TTGAATAAAGAAAACTACAGAGATGATGCATGTCTTACAGCTTCAGTGCTAAGACAGTCACAGTCTAGATTCAGGCTCTGCTTCATGTTTGCACATGAACCTGAAAACAGGCATCCTACTTCTTTTTTTGACTCTTCCTCTTGTGGAGTCATTGGCTGTTGTGTATGTGCTAACAAACAAGTTCACAGGTAGTCTGCTCCTGCTGCCAAAACTATTCCAGCATCTATTTTTACAGATATTTCCTCGAGTGTGATAACTTTTGAGATGCAAAAGAAATGAACTGGTGGATCTCCTGGCATCTGAGCACCAGACATTTTTGGCATATCAAGAATTTGTTGCATGCTTGTTATTCAGTGAAAATGTGACTTCTCTGTGGCTTCAGATCATTAAGGGATTAGGCAATAATATAACAGGACTACTGAGTATCCCATTGGCATCTTCTTGTTACGGATTTAAACTTTGCAAAAGTAAGTGTACACTCAAATGATACCTTCTATATCTGCTTCAGCTTCTATATCCCACTACACGTAAGGAAATGCATAAGAGATACATATTTGACTGTCTTTGCAGACCTGGTCTTTGAAGACCCTGAGAAATTGCACTCATATAGATATAAGACCTGTGAAAAATAATCAATTGTTTTGAGAAGTGTGGGGTCTCAAAAATTGGGGCACCTAAAATAAGTGTAATGCCTAATTATGCCATCAAGGGATTACCTTTAGTTTGTTCCACTTGCAAAACATTATCCTGAAAGATTTATTTTCTTTATTTCCCCATTGGTAATAATAACATGCTGTTTTGATGACCTTTATAAATATTTAACTTATTTTACAGAGACATGTAATAGTATAACTGAATCCAGTAACAAAATGCCTTTCTACAGAGACGTACAGGAAACTTTAAATGACTGTACCAAATGTCCTTGAGGTCTTCTTGCTTATCAAAGTGCTACTTGTATTTGTTAGTGGAGAGAATTCACAACATACGTCATTAAACCTCATCATCTGTCTAACCAAAGAAATCATTTAAGCAGACAGAAAGTGTTCAGCTTTTTCATTGTTACTAGGAGCAATTTTTATTGGAACCATCATAGGGTATCCACAAGCCTGAGAAATTCATTTTTCTGTCAAACAGCATGTGTAAGTGAAGTAGAATTTTCTTGTAAAGATTACTTTAAATTGATATAAATTAAGGTCTGCCTTCTGAGAAGAACAAAGTTAATCGAAGTGGGATTAAAGCTATAGGTCCCTTTCATTTAGTAGAGGTGCTTCACTGATTTGTTAAGTAATGGGTTATTTGATGTATTGTATGGAGAGTGATGTAGGTCACTTTCAGCGTGCAGCGCTGAAGATTTAAAGAAAAAAAAAGGGAAAATACCAGTGCTGTCTAGTTTTCAAATATAATGTAGAAATACTTGTAATGAATACATTCCTTCTACCCCTCACTCTCCAACTTTATTGCATTATTTCAAGGTATGACTTTTCTTTTTATACTTTCCTTATGCCACAGGCCTAGCATTCAGTTAGAAAAACCTCTCAGAAAGACAGCTTTTGCTTTGTTTCTTATCAGAAATTATGTTATCACCATCCCATTTGACCAGGAAATTTGGTTTTGGTACATATGAATCTGGATTTTATTTCATATGACAGTGAAGTGTATTTCTGTTGATGGGTTCAGAATATTTGAAGTCGTATTGTCCTTCCATGTGTTTGTCTGGTTTTAGTTTGTGTTTTTATGCTTGCTGTTTCCATGCATTTCTATATAATTTGATTACTCTTGAAAAAGATCCTTCAATGGTTTTAGAACGCAACATAGTGCTTAAAGTTTCTGACTTTAAAAGATTATTGCAACTCCTGGAGTTTTTTGTAATTTGTCAGCTTCTGTTCAAATCCAATTTATCGTGTATAAATCTCAAAATGTGCCCACATGATATGAAAGAATGAAAGGTCAGTTCAATGATTGGAGAAAACAAGAGTAGGTCCTAGGTCTCACTTGAAAAATATCTGTACTAAAGTATTTAAATTCAAGTATCTGCATGTCAGCAGGTATCTAGCTCCCAGTTGTCATTGATGGAGATCTAGCATTTGACTTAGTTATCCAGTCATGGGAATTTCTTGCCATGATACTCAAATGTTCAAATATTTCTGTGGCTAATATGAGATAAAGTGTGCAAGACTTTTGCCCTTTCAGAGGGTCAGAGGGAGGGTAAGCAGAACTCCCTGTGCTATTTCAGAATTCGCAGGATGTTTTTGTGTGAAAAGTGAAGCAAACCCTACTCTAGTGAATAGAGTTCAAGGACAAACTTTCACCCAGTGTTAACTATCTACTTCAGGGTGAGCTGAACTGCCTTGAGCGTTCTGGCTGTATTTATTACATTTCCACTGATTATACTGGGGATGCTGGATCTTACACTAGAACACACTGTAAGACACCATTTCTGATAATGCAAATTTTAACTTTTGGCTGTTTCAGCAGAGAGGCAAAGGCTGGCTATGCAGTTTTAGCACAGAGGGATGCAAGGGATTTTTAACAAGGGATTAAAGTGATGACAAAATTACCCTCTTGCATCCAGATAAATTTTCAAATGCATTAGTAAATGTTATAAAGCAGTTTGTCAGTGGCCACATCTCTTTTGTTGGGCAAAGAATCTAATTCACACAGTAGTAGTTTATAGAATCAGAATCATAGGATCAAGTTTGTTGGAAGAGACCTTTAAGATCATCAAGTCCAATCATTAGCTAAGCACTTCCAAGTCCACCACTAAACCATGCCCATAAGTGCCACGCCTATTTATCTTTCAAAACCTCAGCCAGCAACGATATGTGCTTCCTTTTGTTCAGGAACATTCTTTGGCTCAGTATTTGATTCAGTTTTAAGATGTGTAATGTAAAAACTTTGTATGTTTACTGAACTGATTTTCCAGGCTTAGCAATATATTTGTCATGAGAAAGTAAGAATTTTCTTGTGCAATAACCAGTACATGTACTTAAGGATTCACCTATATATGGAATTCTTATTGTGAAGGCTACCAATGGAAATATCCTCCAAGATTTTTTCCCCTAGAATGCTTTATAAAATAACAATAAAAAAATGAAAATAATCAGTATTTGTATATACGTGATTTAAAAAGAAACAAGAAGCAACAAGTTTGGTATAAACAAAAAATTGAATTTCACATGCCTGTTTAAATGAGCTCTTTAAATTAATTAGAGACTGATTTTTTTAAAAATATTTGTAATCTGGACATGTATTCTGTCAAGATTTCTTCCATATCAGGATAAAGAGAACCTGATAAACCCTAGCTTGAAAATATATATATTTTTAATAATATGAAACATTAAGGAACTTTGGTACACATAAAATAATAACAAAAAGCTATTGCCAGAGAAGCTGCTCTACCTTAAGTATGTATTCATGCAAACTCATATCAGATGGCGCACAAATTACAGAGCATTCTTATCTCTTACAGGGAGATTGTAGAGATTAATATCTTATATTGTAGAGATTAATGTCTTATACTGACAATTTATATCAGGGTATATAAAATAATTCAATTTGCCTTAAAAAAAAGGTTTTAAGTGGGCTATATCTAGAGCTGTATACAGTGCATTTCCTTTCTTTAATGTTTAAAAACATTCTTGTTTGGTCACACATAATTATTTCAGTTTTGAGTGCATACTGACGAGCATGTGGTATTTTATGGCAAAAGACTCAAAATAAGCCTATCTAAATAAGTCTACTTTTACATCAAATTGTTTCTGGAAACACAGCCTAATTAATACATGACCTTTCTAGGTGTTTTCAGGCAAAGTGATACCGACTGTAAATGGCCATTTTAATCTAGGAATTGGAAAACTAACATGGTTTGAAAACAAAATTATCATCAGTTAAGAAGTCATTTGCAGAATGGCATGGAGAAATTTATCATCAGAAAAAAAAAAAATCTTTGTGGCAGTGTTGCTCAGTGGGAGCTGAACAGTTGCCCCAAGCCTGGTGAAAGGATGGCCATTTCTCTTTTCCCTGCTGGAGTGAATTGTATCTTCTTCACTGATGAGAATTAACATTAGTGGATGATAACTAAGGACTACTGTTACTAATGGCAATTGCTGTCTGATGTTGGTCAAGGTCTGAGGTGATAATAATGAGATTGTGTTCATTATGAAACAAAGTGCAAGTTGGCAAAAGACTCCATACTCACCTCAGTGTAGGGATAGCCTTACCTTCTTTATTCACAGCAGGGAAGTCTTACTGTGCTGTTTCATTGCCACATTGTGACACTGTTAGGATTCAGAGTATATGCTCTGGTTTTCTCTGCCGCTGAAATTGTATACTAATACTCATGGTTCATGGTAACTACATCATATAATTTCATCCATTGAAAATTCTCATGTCCCTGAGAGGATGGACAAAACCTTCCAATTCAGATAAATATAAGGAAGAATTAGTCGCCTGATTGGAGTGTACAAAAACTTCAGCATATCTTTTGGTTAGTTGCAATGATTATGGATCAAATTTCATACATATTAAAATTCAGAATCTAGGGCAGAGTTAGTATCCCTCCATGTTTACATATAAATGTAAAGATGCTCTCTTACTGAATGTGAATGGATATGAAACTTGATTTACAGTGTGTGAAGTCCACCATGTTTAATGGGTTTATTTGTATATTCATAATCTAGTCAAAGACTGAGTTGTCAATTTACCCAATAACCAGTAGTTTTGAAAGCAAACCACTTCTTTTTCTGCAAAGAATTTTGAAGGGTTATAAAAGATTGCTTTCCTCTTACTGAAATTATTAACATAAGTCAAATCTTTCACTTGCTCTTTACTTTTGTATGCAAAAGAAGCAGTTTAGTTTTACTACAACTCCTATGGGACAGATCTAGAACAATTTTAATAGGGTAGATCTTTACTCCCTTTTTGATTGCTCCCAGAGTACATCTGTGATGGTAAGGTGCTATGTGTTACAAAGAGGGTACATGGTGCCCTCTGTTCCCTTCCCTGTATTCTCTTATCATGAACCTCTGGTGTAGTGTGAAAACTTGTTCTCCCTCCCTTGAGTAACCCATACATGAATTACCCATACATTTGAATGATGTCCACTTGGTCAGTCCCCAGCCACAGCTCTTATTCCTCTCCTATTTCCTTGGCACTTCTTGCTTCTCTCCCCCTTCTTCTCTGATGACTCTCCCCAAGTCCTCTGCACCTGATCCGAAGCTTGCCCCTATTTTTAATTTTTCACTTCTCTTATTTTTGAAGGGCATGGTGAAAAAAAAATGCCTGTCCCATCAAATTTGCACTTATTTTGTAATGATCTAAGGCTGTGATTATTTTCCTTATGTCCTACTCGTTTTGGTCTGTTATAACCACTGATTTCCTGACTTTGACTGCCCATGGCCACTTGGCCATCAACTTTAGAGGAAGCCTTTCTGGGGTGTGTACCTGGAGGTGAGCTGCTGCCTTGTTGTGGCTGCTAATTCATTGTGAAGGGATGCTCATACTACAGGCATGATGTTGATGTGTCTTCCCGAAGTATTAGGGATGTCCTGCCTGAGTCCACTGGCATGCATACTCAGGCAGATCTTCTGTCACTTCTAAGCATCGTTGTCCACAACTGATGTTTTGCTGATGTGAAAAACATGTCTTATTTTGAGATGAATTAATGTATTTTTAAACTAGACCAAAATCAGGTTATAGCTTATACTTTGAGTGAAAGCCACAGGTAGATCAGTTTAATTAAGATGAAAGTCACATTTAGGATTACTTGGAAAAGCTGGAGAAAAACAATAGATGATTATTTCTAGGTACTAATATGTGCAATAACAATTTAAAAAATCAGTATTTTTAGTAGTTAGTAGTAGTTAGTATGCTTACTTGATTAAGATTTTTTCAAAGACCAAAAGCAAAGCTTTAAAATAATTTTCATAACTGTTTTGCTTTGACACTAACTATGTGGAGTTCCCAAATCCATCATGCATTTCAGAGTGCATGGGTACAGAAGTCATCTGAGGCCCTTCTGTTTTGAATGAAAGTAAGCTGCTAAAAATGCCCAAATCTTGTTTTCATTAATGATTTTCAGAGATCCTAAAGCAATATGAAATGCCAGGGTTATGAATCAAATATTCTAGTGTCAAGAAAGATAATGAGCGCATCCTGAAAGTGATGATGGCTGCCACTACACATTACCTTTCCCACAAACCTCTTCCTTGCTCTCTGTAAAAGGCATGGTCTATAAAAAGAATGTGGTCTTCACATGAGTTAAAAATTATAGAAGAATCCATGGGGTCTGTGCCACACTTTTTCTGTGTTAAAGATTTGATTAAAAGCAAGGGATTTCAGGTGGGTTGGGTGAGAGAAGAGTACCCTCAAGGCAAAGGCAGTAAAAAAGGGTACTGGATCATTTTCCTGCTAGTGCTATAAGTTTCCTAGATATTGCAAAGTAATCTTTGATACAAACTGACTGGTGACAATCTTAGATTATTTGTATCAGCCCCTAGAAATACATGGCACATTTGTCTGTTTTTTTAGGACATCTGCCAATAGAAGGTTTCTTGAGTTTAATAAGGCAATATCTTGCTTTGGTTTCATGTCCACCTGGTCCCTCTTGCCTATCTCTGTCCTTCCTGTACTGACTTATTCCACTACCTTGTGCCAGTTTTCTCTCTTTTAGATTTCAATAATAACAGCAAACTGTGAGGAAAATTCTGCTTTGTAATGAAGGTGTTAGTTATCCTGTGTCTTAAAAGAGGCCTACTCAGGGATCATTAATGGTAGGGAGATCATGAAGGAAAGGAAGCGTGTTTGGTAACTTTAGAGAATTTAGCTGCCAAACCCTTAAACTTGCTAAATATTTTTTGTAGATTCATTTTTATTTCTTTGTTTTCTTATTTGTTTTTTTTTTCCCCTGTAGAACATCTCAGAGAGTTATAAAATCTGAACTCACTATCAGCTGCCAGTTGAGGAGCACAGAACTATTAAAAATTGCCCAGAAAAATATCAAGGACATTTTACTTTCTTAATACAGACAAAACTGATTTGATTTGGTTTGGCTTGGTTTGGTTTGGTTTAATTTTCCTGATTTTACTCTTAGATACATTTGAAATAATCTTTTAACACTTTCCTGACTGCATCAGCCCTAGGCACTTAAGCAATAATATTGAATATTTTATAGTAAAATATTTGTTATAATAAAATATTTATCAACATAGAAAATTATGGAATACTTCATAAAGATCCAGAGCTCTTACATTGGGTCATTGTGATTTGGGATGTTTAAATTTGCTTTGAATCGCTACGTATTTTTTCTGGACCAATCCTGCTATCCATTTATTAGTACCACCAGAGCAATAGAAGTCTTTTTTGAAGGGAGAGGAAATTGGTCATTCAGACGTAATTATTTCTCATTCTCAGATAGCTCAGATATTCACAGATAACATATCAGACAGAATTCCACATTGAGCGAAGAAAACTTGTGGAGGAGGCTAGAACAGACTGAGATTTGTTTACCTTTTAAAAGCCATGATGCAGAGTAAAATTTGAAATATATCCTATGTATATATGTCTGTTCAGAGCTGGTTGGAATTGCTTACACAGTAATTTTACTTTGCTGTTTGAAGAACTCATTTTTTTCTTATCTTTCTGAATTCTATAATCAGATAAATATCTTATATTGTGAAGCTGGAAAGTCTAGATTATCACTGAAACTAAGGCTGCCTCTACTGCAGACACCTCCTGCTGCTAGCTCTTTACCTCCTCAGTTGTCTGTTTTTGAACTATTAGCAGTTTCTTCAGTGTTATAGTTAGACACAGTGACATGCCAGAATTATTCAGCTGATTCTCTAGTTTTCAATTTGCATTCAAAAATATCTTATTTTCTCTTTTTTTCTTTGGTTTTGTTTTTTTTTTCCCTCCTCTTGGGGTTTATCTTGTAATTTGTAAATATTTGTGTAATGTTAAAGAAGTAGAAATAAGTCCAAGTGTACTTGTGATTTTCCAGCATAATTTGAGTTAGTTAAAGATACTCTTTCTATTTTTCAGCTTATGCTGCAGAGAAGGTTGTAGGTATATGTCTGGTTTTCGCTGATAGAATTTATGCCAGTCATAGAAACCTCTTGCTTTTACTGGTGCTAGATTGGTAAAAGAATGCTGTAACAGGAACACTGATTAAAATTTTGATTGTTTTCAATATTCAAGTGTATTTATAAGCCAAATTGTCTTCTGGTGTAGACAAGGTTCCAGTCTCTAGTTTTGAAAGTGTTTGTGATCTCATTGGCATTAGTGAAACTACCAGGATGGACAAATCCAAGTTTTGCACGATGGAAGCTCAAGTTAAAGCATTTGTTACTTGTGCATAAATACAGTTTAAAATCTCCTTGTTACTGATGTCTGTCTGATATTAAAGACATTAGGTTTTTTACTTCTTTGTCATTCTTATCATTTTTCAATAGAAGTCATAAAACACAAAGAATTGGGCTGAATTCATTTTTGTAGAAAGCTGCCCCAAAGTGGTGTTTCCAGGGAATGTGGCCCTTTTAGCTTTCACATTATTGCTCTTGTGAGCATTACAGAGTCACAGCAATATCCCTTTACACTCTGTGCACGTTTGTATGGCTGGTGCTGCAAAAGGCCCAGAACGGTTGCTTCTTTTTCAATTGAAAGGGAGATCCTTCAGAATTTGCACTTCACTTAAGAGGTTGCACCAAAGGTGCATGCGGGTGAATGAATAATTCGCACCAAGTCTTGATGTAATTTTTTGTCATTGTTTTATTTACATGTTCAACTACATTATCATAGTGCAAACAGTGTGAATAGTAAGAATGTCGGCAGTTTCCTAGACTCACAGGTGTGTGTGAATATGAGCATGTGTGATACATCTGCTAGTGAACCAAAAGGGGAAGAAGGTGCCGGAGAGACTATAAGTAATCTATCAATTACCTCTGATTATAACTGTAAATCTTTAGAAAAACAATGAGAAAGCTTGGCAAATGTCTTTTTATACCCAAATCTAGACGCCGTTGAAGCTGTTATCTTTTCTTGTGCTGTCTCAGTTTTCTGTCTTCGGTGTCAGAGAGAGAACTTGGGGCTGATACTGTGCATTTGTGCACTACCCATGCATTGGAAAATGGAAAGTGAGCTTTCTGTATTGCCTTCTAACCTTTTTCTGAGGAAAGGGGAAAAAATAGCAAGGTGACTTTATAGGCTCTGCTTTTTGGCAGTGTTAGAAGAAATGTTTGTAGTTTTGAACTTCTGACAATGTATGCAAATTTTCCATACCTGTAAGAAAAATAATGGCAGTTTTTCTATTTATGGCATATATGAATTAAGCAGTGTGCAATGGTACATGCAGGACTTCAGTGCAGTCTCACAGGTCTTTTTCTAAGTGATTAATTTTTTTCCAGCAGTTGGTTAAAGTAAGCAGATTCATGTGTTAACAGAAACCAAGAAACAGCAAATTCCAGGGGGACAGGTTCAATTTGCATAGCATGGTGAAATATAGTGTTGCTTTGAAAACCATTCATTTTTCCGTTCAGAAGTATTTATGTCTTTACTATATTTCCAATGTATTTACTTAATGCACTTTTACTGAATTGCATTCTGGTAATTTTAAAGAACAGAGAAAGGCATAGATAGCTCTTCTGTAAGCAGAGAGCTGAGGAGAAACCCAGCTCTCTGCTGCAGCCTTGGCCTTTGGTGTGGGAACACACACCATCACAGACGGTAAAACTACCTGGGTGGGGAAATTTAAACCTTAGAATTCCTTCTCTCTTTGACATTCCTGTGTCCAAGGAATGTATCTGTGAGAACCATATATTGTCACATGTTCAAAACATCTATGTTACTTTATGGACTCGTATCAATTCAACTTTCTGTTAATGCGATGTAGTACTTGTTGGCAATAACTCGGGGGCAGGGATTGATAGAAGTATAGGATAATGTGGTATTATATGGGAAAAGCTTCCATTATAGTGGAAAATTGTTCTGGGACAGAAAGATTAACCAGTGACAGGAAAGGATAAGCAAATATTCTAATGAAGAGGAGCAGAAGATTAGTGGGGTGATTATACAAGTAGTACAGCAGCCTGAATATCTCATTCAGTTGTTCTGGGTTTTTTTTTTCCCACAAATTACAACAAATGGGCAGACAAAGAACACATGATCATAAACTACCTGATCTTGGTTCTCACCCACACTCATATACTTGCATATTTTGCTCCTGAATACAATGGAAACATCCCCATTGTCTGGGAAAATGGGATCAGGAAGGGTATTCTGTTGCCATTATCTGTATTAGTTAAGCAATTTGGATTAGTTCAAGGTAGTTTTATTTGTTGATGTACTTTTACAATGCAAAACATGAGATTAAAGGTAGTACTCTTCAGCAACTTCTTTTTATTTCAGTAAAGCTTTCCTTGCTGTCCGTCTGTCACAGGGTCCTTCTGAACAAAATGTCCAGGACACAACAGCTGGATAAACACATCATGGGATGGGTGAGCAGCTGGTTCATGGGTTGGACATAAAGGGTTATAGGGAATGTGATGACATCAGACTGGTGAACTGTCACCAGTGGTGTTCTATAGGAATCCATCCTCATTCCTGTGCCCTTCAAAATCTTCATAAACAACTTGGACAGAGAAATTGAGGGTATATCAATAAGTTTACAGATGACAGTAAATTGAGAGGAGCTGTCGACTCCCTCAAAGGCAGAGAGGCCCTGCAGAGAGACCTCAACAAATTAGAGGGCTGTGCAATCCCCAGCCAGATGATCAAAAGCAAGTGCTGGGTTCTGTGACTGGAAGAGGACAAACCTGAATTCCACACAGGCTGGGAAATTAGATGCTGGAGATAGGCACTACAGAAAGAAACCTGGGGAGTTTTGAGAGGAAGAAAAATCTCTTTTAAAAGCCTGAATGCTGCTGTACTTGAATTCCTGATAAATAATCTGTCCAAGCTAATCTAAAATCTAATAACTCGACTTAGATATTTGGGATTTGCCCCCTTGTGAGAAATTAAAACTCTGGCAAAATATATAATTTAGAAGATTTTCTTACCCCTCCCAATCAGACTGCTGTCTGAAAATATGCTGAAGCAATAGGAGAATCTAGAGACTAATGAGCCATTTTGAAAAAAAAAAAGAAACTTTAAATCTACCACAGATACATACCAGACTAAATTCTGGACATCTAATTTTTCAGTATTCTGGGCTTAATTAACATTTTTGCTTCAATTTCCCCATTAAAAAATGAGAAGCAATAAAATGCTTACCTTTATAGTCATAGGGATGCTCTGTTGGTAATTAGATGCTGTCAGACAGAATTACTGTAAATTACAGTAATTACTGTTCATTAATTAATTCTGTCAGTTTTATGTTTTATTGTAATGCACTGTCAAAGTGCTATAGTGTTTAAATTGGATGCATTTAAAGTGAACATTCACATTAAAAAGGAGTGAAAGAGAACCTTTTATTGAAATTAAAAAAAGTTCCAAAGAAATATTTTATTATTATCTAATTTTGGCTGTGGAATTCTGAAGCTGAAAAGTACTGCATAATAGTAATTGCATGTAGTATTATAATTAAAAATGATGCAAAAAATATGAAGAGACATTCGGTATTTAAATTGAGCTGCTTATTTTAGAGCAGAATTAGGTATTTAATTGTAACATTCTCTGTTGAACCAGGTGTATTTCCAGTGAATGTTTCGTGCCAAAGAGAATTAAGGCAGGAAAGTTGACATTTCCCTTGGGAGAAAAAGACTAAATATTAAATCTGCATCTCCCACTGTTGGAAGCAAGGCTTCCTTTGGCTCATACTGCACTGAAATATTGTAAATATTGGTTTATTGTACTAGTGTAATTTGCACTATTGCAATGAAATGATGATAATTGTGCCAGTTCTATATCTTCTGAAATTCTGTAAAGATTTTATCTGTGTTACTGACATGTAAATATGCAGAGAAAAGGATCTGCTGTTTCCACTCCCAGGTTAAGGCATGGTTGGCAGAATATATGCTCCTCCCAAGGTGGCCTAGGATACCACTAACCCTCTTGGCTACAAGGACACATTGCTGGCTCGTGATCACATTGTTCTCTACCAGCACCTTCAGATTCTATTCCACCAAGCTGTTCTCCATCTGGATATCCTCCAGCATTTACTGGGCTTTTTCCCCAGGTGCAGAGCTTTGCACTTGCCTTTTGTTAAGCTTCATGAGGCCCCTGTTAGCCCATCTCTCCAGCCTGTCAAGGTAAAAACTCACTACAGTTATTACACTGAAAAGGAGAGCTAGAAGAAAGGTCACTTTAGTCTAAGAGCAGTGAACAGGGATGGATTTATTTACAAGCATCTCAAGTTTCACCCAGCCATCCAGACTTTTGTGTTTTAAGAGGTTTTTGTTTGTTTTTTTGGTTTTGGGGCTTGTTTTGTTTTGTTTTTCCTGGGTATTTTATTCTAGTAAAATACACCTGTAGGGAATAAAACTAAAGTGTCATTTGATGGATTCACTTCAAGAAGGCAAGGGAGGCAAAGGTAATTCTGCTTTAAGGATCTGGTTGGTTTAGGTCCCATAGAGCAGAAAGTTCCCATTAAAAGCAGTGTATTGACACTCAGTTTTCTTTAAAGTGGGAGGAATTTAGGTTAAGCTTCTCTGTTGATACCAGCTGTGGTATTGCTTCAAGTAGATTGAACAGAGCACATCTGGAGCTTTTTTGTATCAAAGCTCCCTTTAAGTTAAAACGAAGTGGAAGCTGTGCAGGTCATGAAATCCTGGAGTCACATTGTGACTGTACAACCCTATTACCCAAGTCAAATGGCACTTTTTTCTCTGATTTACTTTCTAAATTGATCAAAAGTCAAAGCATTGATTTGAGTGTAGGTAGCTGAGGCTGTGTGGATGTGAAGTCCTAGTACAGAAAGACAAATACTGAAGTGCATTCTAGAATATTACTTTACTGTTCAATCCTCTTAAAGGAGCTGGTAAACAGTCTTCAGCAGTCAGTGGGAAGAGGATCTTGAGAGCTGCCTCAAATGTAAAAGCACATAGGTCAATGGTTTTATTTTTTAATACATTCCAAATTATTAGAACAATTTTACACTTTTCATTCAATTTTTACCCAAAAAAAAAAATATTTAATCTAAAGTATATTTTTCTACACAGGAACCTGAGTTTTGGCTTTTTTCCTTTGTTTTCTTATTAGTGTTTTGTTTTCCAAACTGGTACAAGCCTGCTATGCTAAAGATTATATATCTTTTCTTAAAAGCTTCCCCAAAGCTTTGTTTTGATGTCAGGTGATGAAATAAATTACTACTTCACTAGTTTTAAAGAGGACCGTGTTGCCTAATTTAAAAGTACGATTATATTGAATAATAATAAAAGCAAATCCTTTTGGTAATCTGAGATTTTCTCAAAGGTACCTTTTCAGAGGCTGCTTGAGAAACTTGCAGGGACTGGTCTGTTCGAGCCTATGCAAGACAAAGTTTTTTATGGTTTATAGATTCTGCTATTTAAGGTGCCTGCTAGTGAAATGGAAGGCATTTTTATGTTTGTGTTTGTTGCTTTGAATTACATTGCTTGCTTGTATCAAGCAATGAATGGCAGATAAAATAGTTTCCTTTGTGGGTGTGTAAACAATGGTATTTGGCTACTTAATCTGATCAAACAATATTTACTTTGGATTTTGTTTTTTTTTTCTTAACAAATTATGCTTTCACCATAAATGCTGTCTCAGTTACTGAATAAACTCAATGTCTCCCTCAGTGTATCTGTTATAATTATAGCAGTCCTTTACATTGAAAAACTTCTTCTTTTACATCTAGAATTATGTAAAAAGAAAACATCATATTAGATGAAGATGATAGCAGTGAAATACTTCATTAGAGCAGCAATGGAGCTGCTTAATTTGAAAATAGTAGTAGTAAATACACTAAAGGATACCCAGGTCAAGGCTCTTCTCTGCATATCAGTATGGTACTTAGGAAGTTAAGGAAATATGGAAAATAACCAGGGACAGCTCAAAAGAATTCATGGTTATTTTTGCTTGATAATCTAGTGACAGCTTGGGACAAACACCGGAATGTCTAGTACAAACATGGGTACTTAATTCCAACAGGTGAAAAGGTAATCCCAGATGAAAAAATGCCTGTACCTCTAACAAGTAAAACAACTACTTGTGTCAGTGATTATTCTATGGGGCTCTTGTACAGTGTTTCTGAAATTCTTTAGTCTTAAACATGAAAATTATTCTGTAAAGATGGAAGCATATTTACTTCAATCTACATATCAAAAATAAGATAATGAAGTGAGTTAAATTTGCAGATCTTTTGGGCTAGTTTAAATTGCAGATTTTCAACTAGTATACTATTTTTTTTTCCAAAGCAATTGAATTTTTATGTAATAATGGTACTAGTGTTAATATAAGTTACTTCCTCAATGGACATAAAAATTGGAATCAAGGAAGAACAATGTACAATTAAAAATAACCATGCCACATAATAAGTGAAAAGAGTCATTAATTAGCAGATCAGTAAGTAAATGTAAATAGACACATCAAACAGCTGTATTTTTAAGTGGATCTTTTAATCTGTAGTGGCTAATATTTGTTCTTAACTTGGGAGAAAATGTAAGGTCACTTCTGGTATTTGTGAATGATTCACAAACTAAAAGGAGGTAAAAAAGCATCAATGGCTACAGTAGTTCTAATGGCTTTACCCATCCTGCTGTGTTAGATAACTTTATGTAACGCCTGTGGTGGCACTTCATGCTAAAGTAGCTATTTACATTCCTACTGCAAGCCCTTAAGGTGACCCCAGTCACTGCATTCTGCAAAGGAAAGCTTTTAAGAGTGACAGGTGTCCCAAATGCCATTGCTGCCAGTTCAACACAGCCTTTCCAGAACTTTCCCCTCCCCTAGATCCCCTGAATACTTCAAGCTCTCCCTGACATGCCTGATTTGTGCTTAGTTTACCTGTGTCTGCTGGCAGACCCAGACAACTACCAGGACCAGGCAGCACCAGGCACTGGGTCCATAGGACATCTAATGTATGGACCAAATAGGGAACTTTGCTGTTCACTTTTCTCTGCTGGGTGTTGTATCAGCATTGGACAGTGCTGCTGGCTGTCAAAAGTCTGATTTCAGGTCCAGCTGGCTTCTGGTTGCTGGCACCAGGAGCCAAGGTTGAGCAGGCACCGTGCGCATCTGTCTTCTGTAGCTGCCAAGGAACAAGATGATGCCATGGGAAATAGCAAACACACTGCCATGACCTTGTAATGAGTGCTTACATGGGTGGTTGCTAGACAGATTTGAGTTGCCTGGGAAACCCCCATTTCAGCTCTCAACCTACAATGTCAGGGCAAGAGCCCAAGACTAGCATTTATAGAAGCTAAGCGAAGCATTTGTAGAACCTAAGTGCTGGAAGGTGTGAGGTTGCTCTATTCTTAGTGATCATCATGGGCACTTCTTATAGCTTGTGGCTCTAATTGTGGCTGCACATAGAGTGTTTTTCCTGTGCAATATCATGCTGTGTTGGGCTCTAAAAAGTAAGATTTTTACTACATTTTGCCCCTGAAAAGATAAACCATATGTGAAGTCATAATGAGATGGAAGAATGATATGGAAAGAAAGTCGTGTGGGATCTGCTGTTTGCACTGGAGGATTATGCCTCCATGAGCTCAAGCAGCTCTAAGAATTCACTTTTGACCATGAGGTGATCTAGAAAATGGGCAGCATAAATTGCTGTAAAGACTACACAGATCATTTTTTTGCAAAATGTTCCAAAGGCCAAGACTGGGAATTGTGCACTAAAGCTTCAGGGACGTTGTCCAGTGGTACAGTGTGTGTAACCATGTGAACTGTATCTTTTAGTATCTTTTAACAGGCTGTATTGGGTTAATCACAGCCAGGAACTTAAGCACCCACTGTCTGCTTGGTGACTGACCCCCGCTCCCAGTCCCTGCAGCAGAATGAGGGAGAGAAGAGCAAAAGTAAAAAAAAAAAAAGAAAAGAAAATACTGAGAGTCAAGATAAAGGCAGTTAAAGTAGTAGCAAGAGGGGGAAATAGCAATGCAAAGGCAGTTGCACACCACCTCCCCCAAACAAACCAATGCCCAGCCAGCACATCTACCTTGAAAAAATTACTCCATGCTTTTTATTGACAGGAGTGACATTGTATGACATGCAATATCCATTTGGTCAGTTTGGATCAGCTGTTAGAATCACAGAATCATAGAATATGCTGTGCTGGAAGGGTGTCCCCTCACAACTCTTGTCCATCCCCAGCCTGCTTTCTTTGGGGAGGGCAGAATGAAAAGCAGAGGAGGCCTTGGTGCTGTGCAGCACTGCTCAGGAATAACTAAACCCGTAGTGTGTTATCAAGACATTTTTCATACAAGTCTAAAGTACCACAACAGCTGCTATAAGGAAAACTACCTCCAGGCCAGCCAGATCCAGTATATATGCTGCAATAAAAGATTTGGAAGAAGAAAAATGCTCATAAAGGTGAATATCTTAGAGACAAAGTCTGGAAAAGCTCAGGTGAATATAGGAAAATCCATTGTTGAACTTTCTAGACATTGGACAGATTTTAATATATTAGTATGCTCAGTTCTTATGTTCACAACTCAATAAAGATATTGAAAAATTTAAAAGAGTTCAAAGAGCAGTCTTAGTGATAATGAAAGTAACATGTTTTACTATATGATGTTTGTGCTAATCAAGACATTGGTTAAGAGTTAAGAGAATTAGAAATCTCTTGAGACCTCTTCCATCCCTAACTCTGGAGTACAGAGTTTAAGGCACCAATGTTGTAACTTCGACTTTAAAAATGCAGAACAAGCACAATATTTTTTTCTATTCACAGTTGCCATTGTCATTTGGGATGTATCACTGAAGTTGTGGTTTGAAAATTTTAAACTCAGGATTTTCTGGGTTTTTTTTCCAAAACATTTCTCTAGTTCTATGAGAGCTACTGCTAGCTCTGGTGAATAGAGTGATGAATGCAGAGAATTCCTTTGGGTAACATTGTACAGGAGGTCAGAATATAGAATTACAGTGATTCTTGCTAGTCTTACAATCTGCCGTCCATAAAATAAATTAACAACTCTTGTGTTTTCCAGTTTCATTTTTTTTTCTCAAATTGTATTGCTTTTATATTTCCAAATACATATATATATATGTATATATATATAATTTTTTCATTCTTAACCTTGTTAGGTTCACACATTAAGATGATTGAGATAATTTACAGTTTTGCATGAAGCTGATTCCTGCTTTTATTTGCTGTATTAGGAACAACTGTTGCAGTTAAGATGTGAAGTACAGGCTTAATTTTCTCTCAAGTAACACAGATTTTGAATTTTCTTGTTTCCAACAGCAACTACAATTTTGTCAGTTGTAGGATATGCTCACATGCATTTATAAACATAAAATTTCAATAAAAAATCTCAACGCTTAATAAACAGAAGCAGTTCTACATTTAGTATTAATGTAAACTGATTTATTTTATTCAGTAGTATTATTTTGGCTTATACCACTTAAAAAAAGACACAAATACTCTTTATATTGGTAAAAATAGCTATCTAATTTACATCATGCTCTAGTAATCTGCTAAAAGAAATAAAAAGGGATATAAAAGCAGAGATTTTAAAAATTCTTGTTGGAAAATTTGAAATTAAACTTCAGTGATTCTTACTGTTAGATAGTAATTGGGAATTGTATTTCTACTAAGCCTTTGATGTTAAATCAGAGTTGGTAAAATTATGTATTTTTCCTAACAAGGCTTTATTTTTATCCATTCTTATATCAAGGCATTGCTCCTTATATTATTTTAACAAAAATATTTCAAAATTCTTTTCCAAGGTTACAAGGCCCATTATTTAATGATTCAGTCTTATAATGACAGGCTACTTATGTTGTTGACTGTGTGAGTTAAGGCCACAGCTAGTTTAACCATTTTTGACTGAAGCATAATCCTGAAGCCTTTGAAAAAAAGCTTCCAATGAAATGTGTCTTTGGCAACATATATCCCTGCAAGACAAACAAGCTGATTTGTTTGCTAGTGCCTGCATCACCAGAAGATGTTAAATCTTTTTATATTTTACAGCATAACTTAAAGGAACTGAGTGATGTAGCTAGTATAGTCAGAGTACCTAGAGGAAGTTCTCAGTTCGACTCCAGCTTCACAAAAAGCTGTGCAAGCAGGAGCTGTTCATGTTCACAAAAGGTGAAGGAAGGAGTACAGGGTTGTGAGGTGTTCTAAACTGCTTGTAATTAATTTAATGTGTATTCTCCCTGTCAAATATACTGCTAATTTACTGACTGGCATGTGTGAATATTTGTCATGATCTATGTATGAACTGCACAAAAATTATATGAAACTCTAGCAGTAAGACTGAAAGAATGTACTAAAGGGTATGAGTGTGATTACCAGTGATTCTACTAAGCAGAAATAATTCCTCATTTTTATAGATTTTCGTCTATAGAATCAGAAAAAAATATTAGAGAGAGTTCTTTAACTCCAGTGAGTTCCTCTCTGTTAAATAATAAGGTAGACCACTAGCACCCCAAGTGGCTAAGATACTGGAGTAACATCCAGTACAAAGCTGGATATTAGCATTCAGAATTCTGTTAATATTAACTTTTCATGTTCCAAATGTAACGCTTTACTTTATAATAAATGTGGGTTTGTGTTTAAAATTGTCCAGTATTAAGGGTAGGTGCCAGAGAGCCTGATGAAAGCAGTTTTCATCTTTCTCCTGAAGCAATGAATTTAAATAGAATAATCTTTCAGATATCTGAAACATGGGTTATATTTAGGAACTTCAGGAAATGAATGTGATTTCTTAAATTTGGGATTATTTTGAGAGCTGCTATTGAAGAGAGGATAAATGTTTAAAGAAGTGTCTTGAAGTTAATATAATTAAACAATGTGTTTATTGACAAGAGAGGGCAGGAATGAGAGTGCATTCAACAGCCTTTCCCTAACTTTTATATATATATATATATGTATATATGTATATATGTATATTCACATTAGGAAAAACAGAAGCAACAAAATGTTGGACAAAACGTTTTCATCATATACATCTTGTCCCGAGAGTGAGAGTGTGCGTGATAAATGAGAGCCACATTGCTCATATCCTACCAAGAGGCTCTTGGGTCCAGCACAGCTGAGTGCTGTGTAAAAAGCTGAATGGAACAGAACAGTGTATTAGAAAGTCAAGCTTATTTGGAAAGATTTTGTATTGGGGTTGAGCTGAAATAATGTGCTGTAGATATTACAGTGAATGGAATACCTTGCATCTTCCATTGTGAAAGAAATTTATGTATTTTAAGCCAGGAAATGTATGCAGTATGGTTGATTTTCATCTAATATGTAGGGGAAGATGAAGCAGAAAAAATTAGACAGTTTTCTTTTTTAACAGCTTCATGATGAAGCTATATGTTCACACATTTTTGTGAAGTGTTAATGGCAAATACAGCAGTTAATGAGGTATAGAGGCCTGATGCTATATTATATCTCAGGCAAAAGGATGTGTGATTTATCATATTTGTTTTTCTGTGTCCTTAATTTATCTGTGATTAATGTGTGATGCATATGCAGTGCTTTCTGTATTTTAATGGAAAAAAATTATAGTGCTTTTTTTTCCTCAAACTGGCAATGAAAAATCCTTAAAAAAATAAGAAACAAAAAACAAGAGGCACTTTCAAACACAACTGTATGAACACTTTTAATGCTATCAATTTAGACCTATTATGGTAAATTCTCCTTGGATTAATTTATGGCATTATGGCTTACTGTACACCTCAGGGAATCAAGTACAAAGTTAATTGTTCCTCTGAGATGTACAATTTCCACCCTTTGCCCCTCAATCAACAGCTTGCAAAGCAGTAATTGAGCAACAAATCTGGGTGTATTAAGTTATTCCTTCTTAGAACAGTTCTTGCTAGAACATACAGAAATAGGGGCAGCTGGCTGGTGCTGGGTTCTTACACATCCCTCTGGCTACTTGCAGAGGCAGGATGTTAGACTAGACTGATTCAGGTCTGATCCAGTATAGCAATTTCTGTGTCGCTTACCCTTAGCCTTTGTTATTCTGGGTCAGTTGATCAACACATTAGGAGCTGTAACCAAGAGTCTATCCATGTTTTGACCAACTGGTAAGGAAAAGCTTAGCAGCAGGCTGTACTGTGCCTGCTTATTCAGTGTGAAATAAAGGCACACAAGAGCCTTTGAGGGGTCGTTTCTTTTTTGTTTCTTGTTTTATGAGTGTGTGTTGTGCTAGTGGGAACTCAGGGTAACACATTCTAGACAATGTTACAGCTGTTCCTGAATGATTGAGTTTATTAACATGTCACAGGGTTGTGTAGTTCAGGTATGGGAAGTATTTTGACTGATATTGAAGATGTTTTGGGGCAGTTAGATTCTCGTATCTATCTTTACATTACTGTAAAATACTTCTATATTGCCTATATGCCGTTATTGCAAATGTGTTTGTCATCTCTGTTTTTCTGGCCAACCTTGTGCTACTCACTCTTTTGTCTTGCGAAACTGCCTATAAATTGTAATTAGGAGGAATTATAAAACATTTCCACTTTCTCTTGTTCTTCTGTAATTAATATGATCATTGCATCTACAGCATACCATAAAGAAACAGTCTTACTTCATGGGAAACCTCAGTATTTGTCTTAGTGCCAATGTGGCAACTTGATATAGTATTGGCAATAAACCCCACCGATTCCTAGCATGATATAGCTGCAGATTCTTCCTTCTTCCCATTTACTGCTCAGTGCTAGCAATATTTTGAGAATGACTGCTGTGAATGACTCAAGGCTAATTACTGTCCTTTCCTCTTGTTGATCATACTTACGACAAACCTAAGAGTGCTTTTCCTATCCTTTACAGCAGATAAAAATTAAGAAAAATCAAGCTGTGGAAGCACTGTGCCATTTCCACACAAAATTCTGCATCTATTTGTTAACATGCAATTCCCAATACCATGAACTTTCATAGAGGTTAGAAATGAGAAAGATCTTTTGGGTCACCTTGTCTTCCCCTCTGTTGTACGTAGAGAGTAAATTCACATAAGGCGCGGCCATGTCCCCTCTGCACTGAAAGAGAGCATTCTTTTCACATGGCATGAGTGCTTCACTGATACTGGAAAGAGGAGAAAAGACCTTTTTCCTGTAAAGGGTGTGTGAGATGAAGTCGTAGCACGTTGGCATAAAAGGCTCTTTGTTAATTGCTATTGTGCTAATTGTGCTTTGAATATGAATGTTTTGTAAGCAAGAAACAGGCAATGACTCAGATGAGCACTGCCTCAAAGAAAACTTGAGCAGGGCTGGAAGGGAATGAAAGTCTTTGGCACTTTGCAGTCTGTTTTTGAATGGATTGCACAGATTCAAGTAGTCAACACCATACAGGTAATAAACAGGGCACTGAAGCTGTATCATCCACTACAATTTTGTTTAAAAAAAACCCCAAAAAATAGTAAAACCTTCAAAACCCCCCATCATTCATATTACAGCAAAGATGCTGAAGAATTTGCTAACAAATTTATATTTGTGTGTGTTATACATACGTCTGTTACATGTGCTCTGAGGTTGATTTTCAGAAAACTGAAGTGCCTGCTTGTGCACATGGTAGAAATTGCAAGTCTCCATACTATCAGACTATGTATCTGTTTTAATGAAATTATTCTCCCAGATTTTGAATATCTGGTGAATAGTTCTAAGTTGATAAGCTGAGAAATCTTTGTAACAGGCAGCTAAAAATATCTACCTTTTCACTAGCCAGTATTTAGGAATTGGAAGATGACTTTGGAATACACAAAATGCAGGTAATGGCATAAGATAGCTGAATAATTTTATGTTGACTAATATTATAAGGAAGACAAATATCATATACTAATATATACATATTTCCATTCTTGAACATAAAGGAATTTTTAACAAGTGTAAATAGGCCCTAGACTTATGGAATTATAAAAGATTTTTCTTTTTCAGTTCCACAGGAGAAAGTGTGAACATTATTCTACACTTTAATACAAAGTATTCTATTATTCCAATATAACTAAAGTGGTTGAAGAGAGTATCCTGCTGACCAGAGTAATACACTGCAGTGATGTAGTAACAGCAGCTCTTATTCTTGATATTGTAGATGCATAAATACATGCATATATGCTTAATATCATAATTAGGCATACTGGGATAATTTAAAGGGCCATTTTGCTGTGTGAAAATATATTAAAAAAAAAAAAAGTTGAGTTTCCCTGGGGGGATTTCTTGAAGATATTTTTTTGTATGTTTAAAATGTTGAGTCTAAATGAACACTTAACTAGTTCAGTATTGTACTTTAGAGAAGCATAGAGAACTAGCTGTTGTTATTTCTTAATCTGCAAGGGGCTATTTCCAAGCTGCAGACTCAGTCAAGCAGTGCTTTATTCAGAAGAACTCTCAAGAAACCCATTGCAGGTTTTGCCTGAGTCAGGACTGTGAACTTGTACTGTTTGCAGTGTTACAATTTGTAGATATTTCTAATGAGGTTTCCCCATTGCTCTTACAAAGTAAGAGTCACTTGAGAAAGCTTTTTTTCAGACAGTTCCTGTTAAAAGAAAACAATTACATTCCTGCAGATGGAGTATTCTAACTTGCTTCTATTCCAGTTAATTTTGTGGGTTATTATCTCCTGTTTGTGACTATTTGTCCAGTGTTGATGCTTAATTTTTTTTATTTTCCTTAAGATACTTTTGAATGTTAAAAGAAAAAAAAAGCAAAAGCAGGAGATTTAAAATTTGCGTAATTAACCTTCAGAAACACAGAGTGTTTTGTTAGAGATGTGACTTTACTGTAGACAGAAGACTACTCAATCATTTGGAGTTTAGTAAAGGAAGATGAATATAATCCTATGAGAGTTAAATGAGCCCTATAGGAATAATACTAAAATGTATACAACTGAGAAGTTTTGCCTTTGCCATTAAATTGTATAAGATGCCTTAAGAGTTTTTAGAAATGCGAGCATTCTCTGAAAGTTAGCACTGGATGTCTTTCTAAAAGTTATGTTTTATGTCAACAAGAAAATGTTTAAATTGTTATAGAACTTGCTGGATTGAATTTTATGGCCTTCAAAAAACTTGTTGTTTCTGTCCCTAAAATATATGACTCTATCATATTTTCTGTAAAGAAGTACAATGCAGAAAAGTAGATTTAACTCTCAATGTATTGACCTAATCAATTGCTTTGTGCCTGGTGGTCTGATTTTTAACAATTGGTGCAGTTGCTGCAGAACCACTAATACTTACAGCCCCTAATTTTAAGAATTCATGGTTTAGATAAGGAAGTCAGAGTAGATTTGCTGTGCTATTACTGTGTCCTTTGGCCCAACCAGCCTCCACTGTGCAGCTTTTGACTGGGACAGGCCTCCTGCTTGCAAAGAGGGTGGCTGTAGCATGGGAGCAGATGCATTGCCTGCCCTAGGAGTGAGGCAGCATTTTCCCTTTTCACCTTGTGTCCAGTCCTTTTAATCTGATTTAACAGAAATAATTTTTAAAATTTAAAGTTAGGTTTTCTGGTGCTGAAAAAGATAGCAATATCAAGACATGTGGCTGTTCATAGATTTGCCAGACGTGTTCTGATACATCAAATACTGCCTCTTAGGTCAAGAAAGACTATTCCTTCTAATCAGTGACTATTTCTCTTACAGATCTCCTTCTGAACTGCAGTGTAGTAATAATTTTTATGTAGTAGAATCAAGAGGATCTTTGAAAATCCACTTTTTGTTCCATTAGGTGCATGAAGTAAAAATGTCCATACATTCTCTGAGTTTTAGAGACATTTTGTCTTTTTAAGATATCTGTCTCCCAATTTTATGGGCATTATAAATTAAAATAGGAACCTAGTGAGAAGACACTCATTTGTATTTTATTTTTTATTCTGAGAGAAGCTGAGAGAAGCTCTACATAGAAGTCTTGACTAAGTAATGAGACAAACAGTTGCCAAATGAAGTACAAAATAAGAAAATTTTTTAAGATCATAAAATTTTGGGGTAAGGAACAGTAATATTTTTGTACAGATGAAAAGCCACCTTAAAAAATTCATATGACCTAACCTGTTGGTCAAAAATCATTCTGCACAGCCATAATATCAAACTGTTGTCTGAGAAGATGTGTGATTGACTGTGCAGCTGAGATATAGCACATCCACCTCTAAGAGGGTTTCACCATGGACAGTATATCAATACAATGCATGTTATATAAACTAGCATTGCTGTATTTTAACACTCTTTTCCCTCTGTTGGTCAAACACTGGCTGGTGAAAGCAGAAGTCATAAGGAAAGGCCAGTTTCCAAGCTATCTAATGCTCAACATCTCAGTTCCCTATGGCAAGTTTCCTGGGTCACTGACACAAGTGTCAAAAGAATCGCAAGTGCTTATATTAATTGTATTCTCATTATGAAAAGTGATACCATAAAAATGGTTCCCTTTTTCTTTGTTTTCACCTGTTTCACTAGTTTTATTGGGATTTTTTCTTAATCTTCATTCTTGAAACATCAATTTGTGTCAAAATCCCCAGTATAATTGTAGTTTATTTTTAATATTTGATGAAAGCAAAAAGTCATGGGCTTACCCCAAAAAGCATATGGTTTACTGTAACACAGTCATGTGGAATAGGGGGAAAGCACTTTGGGTAGGAGATAAGTTCAGCTTCATTGCTGAATTCCATTTTCTAGTACTTTTAATTGTTCTCACAGTGACATCTTAGTCTGTTTCTGTGCTAGTCTTCAAGCTCATTTCAACTCAATTTGCTTCCATGTTCTGTTCATACATACGTGACAAAAGGAGGATAGAGTTTCCCATTGCTCTGGTTGTTGACAAAGGAAGCCCATTGTACTTGAGAACAGCTGAATTATTATCTCTTTCAGTGTACAATGAAATGTCACCACCATGTCACAGCAGCAGTACACATGCTGACACCAGACTTGGAAAGTACTAAAAGCAGTGAGGGCCACAGCAGAACTACTCAGCTGAATGCCTGTCCTTTGAATTCACATGAAGAACATTAACTAAAATTCCCAGAAACGGCTGTCAAAAGATTAAAGACTAACAAATTTCTGTCCTCAGGCACATGAAATCTCACATTCTGATTCTCATTGTTTTGCCCCAGCAAAAGCAATTGTCAAATGAAGAGTGCTTATTATTTTCTTTTTTCTTTTTTTTTCTTTTTCTTTCCTTTTATATTTTCCTTACTAAGCATGTACAGAGTTCATTAAGGTACCCAATAAGACTGGGTACATGAATGCTTTAAAGCTGGAGTCCCAAGAAAGACCTTGATCCTTGGCTATAATTTTAGTGTGTGTTTAGTGTTTTGTGAAAACTCTGACCATGTAACCCAGAGCAAGTTTAATTATTACTGTGTTGTCCTCCTTAAAATTCTTGCTTCACTGTGTATTCAGGGATTACTTTTGTATGTTCACATGTTTCAGGGGTAGGAGAGTTCTGAGGGTCCTTCTCCCTCTTCCACAGCTGCCCAGCCTTCTCTGCATAATGTAGGGATGGCAGTGAGGATCTGGTCAGTTCTCATTTGACTTTTAACCATAGTGAATCTGATCTTCCACTGCAGTTCTCTGCACATATCATCAGGAGGACTGAAACTGGTGTACTTAAGAGTAGAAAACCTGATATGTTCTGGTCTTTTGCCTTTACTTACCTACCTTGTCATACTGACTCCACTGAACAAGTTCCTCAAGTTTTTGACCTTGCCCATTAGCTTCAGTAGCTACTACATATAGATGGGGTTTGTCCTCTTTTTCCTTCCTTTCTTGCCTAAATTTTTTTTCTAGTATCTGTTTTCCCACTACTTCCCATTTTAGCCCTTGTCTATTCTTTGCTGTGATCTTCAAATTCCCTTCTTTGGGTCTGAAACTGCTGTCCCTCTCCAGTGAAATTTGCTGTTCTCAATGTGCTGGCAGCAAAGTGAAATGTGATGAAAACCTGATCTCTGAAGGATTCTTTGCTGGCATATCACTGATCAGATTTTTAGTAATTTTTACTTTGCTTACAGTGCACTAATTGAATACAGCAGAGCAGAACAGCAGGGGACAGAAACAGAAAACACTGAGTCCTGACAAAGGCTTTCTCTAGGGTAGGTGTTCTATTAGCATCTCTTATTAGATAGCAAATGCTAACTACCCACAGACAACAAAGCAGTAAGATCATTCATAGATTGAAAACCATTGAATATGCACATCTGTGGATATTCAGACAAATGCTGAAATCCTGGGCAAAGTTGTAGGCCAGGTTGCCTATTCAAAAGACTGACATTGTAATGTTTAGTTAGAAAATGCTAGTTTTGATGAGACTAGAAGCACATGTATTGTCCCTAAATCAATTTCAACATGTAAATTTTATCAGTATTCATCTTTTATTATAATTGTCAGGATGCTTGTTGTGACCCTGTGAAATTTATTAAACAATAATAATTACTCTTTTTCTGTTTCTGTTCGACTGCTTTGTAGGCAGCTGGAAAATATGTGTTATATTTGCTGCGTTACTTTTCCAAGTAAGCAATTTTGCCACTGGGAGTACTATTTGCCAGTGAGAGGCTGAGGAGTTGAGAACAAATGCAGAGACATATTACAACCTCAAATGAGAGCAATTAGAAGAATACTGGCCCTTGAAAAGTAAAATGGAAACAGACATGAGGTGACAGTGAAACTGATTTGTAGGACACTTTCAGTGTTAGAATAATGCTTCTGTCATACAAATATTTGAACATCTGGATGTAGACGAATGTAAGGAACCTATCACTATATCAGTGATTCACATAGTAATAAAGTTTTCCAAGAACTGAAAAGACAGAGGCCAGAAAAAATACATTCTAGTTTCTACACTACAAAAAGTCTTTTGCATTTAGTCTCATATGCTTTTCACTGTTTATTTATTTATTGTTTGGGGTATCATAATGAGGAAATTCTTCTATTTGAAGGCAAAAAATATAAGAGCTATTGAATTTCATGAGAGTGCTCCTGGAATCTGGATTATACTTCAGGGTTTTTTTGTGTAATTATTTTTAAGCTGTCAGTATATATTTATTTCAGAGTCTCATGAAGATACAGAAAAACATGAAGTATGTCATAAAATTAAACAAATACATTCATGCCTTTCTAAATGGAGTAGTTTAAATTTGGTCTTTTTCAAATGGTTTTGAAGTAGTTTTTGCATTAGTGGTTTACTAAGCTTCCTGCTTTCTCTCAGTTTGACTCAACTTGTTCTTATACCAGGTAAATCAACTAAATTCCTAGGGACCACTCATGTAACTGGCAGTGATGTCTCTTAAGGAGTCTTTGTTTGGGATAATATGGATGACTATATAATTTAGAGATTGTCTCCTAGGTATTATCCTGCTCCTCCTAAATACATGTTGTACAAGGTGCAATCCGCATAATTCCTGATAAAGCCAGATTGTCATTCTTTTTTTGGGGTACAAGTGAACACTGATGGTATTTTCACAGCCCAGGAGTCGCAATAAGATTTATCCCTCAGTGGAACTATGATTGGATAAGCTGTAGGAGAAGCCTCTGCCCTGTCATTCAATCTTTTACTCATGATCTAGTTACCTGGTCTCAATTTGCCTGGTCTCTGTAGCCCACAGGAGATCACTGTTTCCCATATATTTCTCAACCTCAGCTAAAGCATCCCTCCCAATCTTGACAGCAAGAGCTAAATGATAAAATAGATGTCTAGACATTGCTATATTGTTGTTCTTAGAACTAAATAGTCTTTGGTCTAGATGCCCTATAAATAATTGAGACAATCTAACTCTTCGTGAATTAGCAGTGCTTCAATTCTTTTTAAGGAAGCAGAATGACTGCTGTAAAAGGTATCCAAGCTTTGTGATGTTTCCTTGTTGTAAAATAAATTGACATTTGGGGCTTTTACACTATTACAGTCAAATTGCTGCTCTAAAGACAGTTCATGATTGCAGTATCTTAGATTAGTGTGATTCAGTTTGTCTTTCAGATGGCCTTTATCCTGCTGCTGCAATTTAACTGATATATGTTTTTGAAAGCATATTACTTTGCATATTTTTATTGTTGTTTAATTTCTTTATGTACACATAATAAAGTGCACTCTATCTCTGAAGGAGGAAGGGACGCAGAAAGGTCTCCAGTCTAGTGATCACTAAGAATTCAGAGGTTTTGTTTCCAGCTGTGCAAAAAATTCTTGTGTGACCTTGGTCAAGATGATTAACCTCTGTGCACAATGGGGACAATGAACAGCATTTACCAGTCATAGATAAAACTAGCTAAACATAGGAAGTTCTGCAAGATGTTTGGGGATCTTTGATAGGTAGATAGTGTATATGTACTGAATCAGGCAGAGGAGGAAAATGGTCAGAGAAAAAAGCTAGGGTTGAAAAAATGGAAAAAGGAAAAATATCAGATAAAATTTTAAAAAGGCTAGGAGATGAGTAGGATTATGAAACCACTTTGGATCATTTGAAGGTGAATAATTATAAAAGATGTGGTCCTATTCAGTGTTAATAGGACAAGCAAAATACACCAAGATGAATGTATTTGTCTATGTACTTCTGAAGTGGTGAAGCCAAAGTCTTCTCTGAATCTTGGGAATTTGCTATGCTGATCAGCTTTCTTCAAAGTTCAAGGAAAGCCACGGTGAAATAATATATGAAAGTCAGAGGAAATATTTTCTCCAATGTATATGTTACAACTTTCATTAAATGCTAAAAATTACCATTGAATAAAAAATAATGTGTAGAAGAACACCATTGTGGAAAAAGTATAGTTGAGCTAAATTCTCATTTAAGAAGTATGTTTCAAAATGCGTTTTGCTTGGGAAAAATTCTCCCCAGTCCCTACTTCAATATATGTCCTCTGCTACTTTTTTTTTTTACTTTATTTAGGCTCATGCATCATGGTTTTGATTATACTTTATAAATAAATTAAAAAATTATAAATATTCACTTCGCACACCACCATTTATGCATAGAAGCATAATGTACTCTGAAATCATGTGTCAGTATCCAAATGCTGTTTCAGTCAATATTCTTATTCAGTGAAAATAAAGTACATTTTTACTTTTATTTCCCTAATTCATTCCCCAACATTAAAAAAAGAGACAACAAACTGCAACAATCTGAGTGTTTTAATTTACCATATTTTAGATGGCTGTAAGTTTTTATATTTACTGGTGCTGAACAAGACTTCTCTTAGTTTTTTGTTATCACAAACAGTTGATAGTTTTCAGTTAAAAGATTGACTAGAGATGCAGAGATTGATAATTCCCTGAATGTGGGTTGAATCTGGGAAAATAATATCTAGAAAATAAACCTGATTTTCCACAAATATATATATATAATATTTTTAGATATATATTAATTATATAATATTTCCATCAGTAATATATTATATTAATATTATAATATAAGTAAATTATTAAACCAGGTGAAAGGCTTATTGACAAATCTTATCTAGTTGCAGTATTTAGCAGAAAACAATCTGTGGTGTTGTGAAACACTACTCAGTTGAGCAGTCTTATATTAGACTGTACTGATCATGAATGGAGACTTTTTCTATAAATAACTGGATTACAAGTTTCTCTGTCTGACAAAACAGATCAGATCACATTGGTTGGTAGTTTGTCGTGATGTTGATACAACATCTGCTTGCATCCAATACCTCAAAACTGTTTGCATGAAAACCCCTTGGATAGAGTCCATTTGTTCTCCAGTTCAAATGGCATTACCCAGGAAAGCAATTCTACCATGTGCTGAGCAATGTCAGTGCCTATTATCTCCAGTTTGAGTGAAGAGGCACAGCCCTTCTTAGGAGATGCAAGGTAGTGTCAGCACAGATTCTAAAGCTGAAATTCAGTTCTTTGCAGAAGCTCTGCACAAAGCCTGTGCATCATTTAATTCTTCATAATGGAGCTCAGAGTGGATTTGAAGAATCTGATAGGCTTTTTGCTCTCTTGTCTGCGGAGGGCTGAATTACACCCCTGGTGAATATACACAGTAAAAAGGCAACTATACTGCCTCAGGAAATACACTATATTCCTTTGCTTTGACTAGTATAACTCAGTTTCAATTACTGATGAAAATTCTTTGATATTATGCTGATAAAAATTGTTGTACATTTTGCTCCCTTCCTATATTATACACTGAGCCTCACTCTCATACTGTGATACAAAAATAGATGTAGTCCTGCAGACAAGAGCAGGCTCCCTCGTGGCACTGTGAGTGAGGGCCTGTGTGTTGGTGAGGCTCCTGAAGCAAAGCAATGAGTGGGTGAAAAGCAGAATTAAAGGGACATAAAACCAGTAATGGGGAGGAGATCTCGGCAGGAAGCAGGATTCAAAGAGGTTATGGAGGCTGAGGAGGCACAGTTTTGATACTGATTAGCTTTAAATCAGGTGAGCTAGCTAGCTTTTCTCTACAAAAGAAGTTCTGATTCTCAAGCCTAAATGTGTGAGCTGTTCTATGCACAGCACAGAAATGTTTTAGAATTTATGTTTTGTAAAATACCCTTGGTGTGTTTTAAATTTGTGCAGATATAGCCAATATATCAGAGCAAGGACCCCATGGATTTGTGATAATATCAATAGCAACCAAGCAAACACGAAGAGTAGTTCAGAGATACTTTTTAAAAATAAAATTACTTCAAGTCATGTTTCCAGGAAAACCTCCTAGCTGAGATAGTAAAGGCAATTTAGTGGATATTTCTGAGTTTAGCTTACTATTCAGTCTTTCAGCGATTGCTCATATTGTTGAAACATTTATAGAAATAGCCATTTTGATAGGTGAATTAAGAAAGATATGCATGCAAGTAGGTCAGATTTGGTGTTAGCATTTTACTGAGCTTGTTCTATTAAGCCTGTAACAGGATGCAGGCCTTCACTGAAAGGATGAGGCTTTTATCTGTTACAAAGGAGGGTTAGTCCCAAAAACTGATATGATCCAGTTAACAGTAGAGCAGTACCTCTGATGCCCAAGTAGAATCCACATTTCTGTGTACTATGTGCTAAACAGCCTAGCAGAGTTGCTTCAAAAAAAATGTAATTATGAATCATTTCAGCATTGATTTATATATTGCCTAATGAACAGTGCAAATTCCTATGTAGACATTTAGGTGCTAAAGAGGTTTTATAATTAAAATATGAATTTCAGATTGTGCTTCCACTGAAGGAAATCAGGTTTTATTATATTACTAGAGCTTACCAACAATTATACCAGAGCTGAGGACACAAGTTGTCTTGTGCCAAAACATTGGAAAGGGTTTTATTAAAAACTTTAAATTGCACTTCTCTTTCTTGCCATGATCCAGTGGCATTGGGAATTGTATTCTTAAGTAGCTCCAGAGAGAAGAAGTCAGGCTGAATCACACGTTCAGGTGAGCATAAAGCTGCAGCTGCCACTGGGATAAATGCCTAATTTTAGTCTCCTTGGACCCCAAATTAATTTGGTACAGCATAAGCTTCTTGCACTCTTATTTCGCTAAGTACTTCTCCTGTAGTTCTCTTTTTGGTGGGCTTATGATTACTGAAGGTTTTTTATGTGTATTTGTGTCACATATCAACATAGAGGAATGCATGATCTGTGTCCCTCTATGTGGGACAAGTTCTGGCCTTGTGTGCTAGGACACTTATGTATAAATTGAAGTTCTGAAGCTTTCCTATAGTGCAGCCAAGAACTGGTGAGATGATCCGTGGAGGAACACAACCATTTTCTGCAGGTTGAAAGCCTTACAGTTTGAGCAAAAGTTAGTTTGGGAGACCTTAACTTGTTTAGCATGAGTATATGGTACCATGCAAGTGAGTGTCTCTCTGTATATGTATTTTGTGAAAAGTATGCTAAACATTCCACTGTACAATACTGTCTTTAGTGAAGAGTGAAAGAATAACAGAATACCAGATATTAGTAATATTGTTTGCTATTCTATGAGAAGGAACCCAGATACTACAAAGGTGAACTCAAAAGAAGTAGTATTATAGTCCAGAAAGAGGTCTGCAGGTATTAAAGCTCCTTCTCTTCCTACCTTGAGGAAAAAATTCTCCTCACAACTCCTTTGCTTTTACTTTATTGCAGTCAGGGTTCTGTTGTTCCAAGACTACATGCTGTGTATGACCTTGTGGAAATTTTGCAGAACTGGCTTGCCAGGGACACAAGCATTGAGAGTAGACACAAAACATGTATCACACCAGCTTTCTGTCAGAAACCTTCCTAACTTTTCCAGGCTTCTTTTCCCCTGTAGTAATAGGACGTTTGGTCCTGTCTTTTCCCTCAGCTTATTGTCTCCCTCCCCATGGTTTCTCAGCCTTGGCTCTATTCAATACCTGTCCTTCTTATGTTCCTAGTTTCTGCCCTTGACTACACCCCACTATTGCGAGTATCACAGAATTTCTCAACAGCTGTCATTAAACTGACCCTTCTGTTTATTAGAGCTTTTCTCTTTCCCCTGAATGCTTCATGTCTATTTTCAGTGTAAGCACTTCAGGATAAGGACTATCTGCTCAGTTTGTAGAGAGTCTAACACAATGGATCACAGTTGTGGGGCACCAAAATGGTTAGTTAGGATAGTAGGTCTCCAATTATTAATCCTCCCCAACAATGTTTCCTTCATTGGAAGGAACATGAAATTAGAAAAAGAGCTATTTTCTATGTTCTTTTGATTTATAATAAAGCTGTCTTTTGGTTTTTTGTTGGTTTTAAGTTTGAAATTAAATTTGTTGGCACAGCAGGTGTTGTAAATAATTTTGTAAACTGCCCAGGGCTGTCTACATCATAAACTATTGCTGAATTAGCAGATAATGCAAATAGACAACTCAAATGACAAAGTGTTTAGAGATAAGTAAAATGTGAATTCTCCTGCCAATTGTTTTTGGTTTTGTTTTTTCTTCTTCTTTTTCTGTTTCATAGCACGAATTATCAAAACAAAACAGTGGTGTGAAATGCTTCCATGCTTAGAAGGAGAAGGCTGTGATTTGCTAATCAATAAATCAGGCTGGACCTGTACACAACCAGGAGGACGGATAAAGACAACCACGGTAGGTGACTTCTGTGTTCTATACTTCTTCAATTTCTTGCTCACTTTGGTTTGTTGAAAAACAAGAGAGATTTTTAATTGTTTTTCAGCACTTTTATGTAAAGCTTATTGCCTCATAATTAATCTGTGTGCCCAAGTGTGCAGGCTGAAATACACAGCAATATTATCACAAAGTACAACACTGGAAAAGATAACAAAGGAAAATGTATAATTCCCATGGTTTCTAAGAGTAATTCCCATTGTTACTAAGAGTAGATATTATATCAAGGTTTTCTTGTAAGACACCAGTGGCTTAAGTAGCATTTGTATCCAGCCTGAAGACAGTATCTTATTGTTTCAACATACACAAACTTATGCTGTGTTAGTGTAGGGTGTAAAACTCAATGAGAGGTCTAACAGGGTGAAAAGAAAGCTTTCTCTGGGAGTTCCAAAAAAAAAAAAATTTTGCAATTCCAGCTCTACTGGAAAAACAAGTTGCTCAGATAGATCTTTGGTTTTCAGTGAGATCTACAGAAAATATAGCAAAAGATCCCTTTTCCCAGCTTGCTTTGGCCCTGGTTTGTATTAGTTCTCAGTTCTCTGATTAGGTATCTTGGGGCGTATGCTTGTGGTGAAGCTGAAAGTATATATGACTGTAATAGTTTCTAGGGCCTATAATATATCAAACAGATTTCTAGAAAATGTTCTGAAATGCCAGTAATTCTTTGACTTAATAAATGGAAAAAATCTGAAGAGATATAATAGAGCAATTTTCTGCTAACTTGCTAGGCCTCTTGAAATTATTTCCCCTCCTTCTAATCTTTTTTTAGATTTAAAGGGAGCTTGAATATAATTTAAATAAGTACAATTTCAAGAATATTTAGTCTTAAAAGTACTTATCAGTGAGGACTAAATTAATGCTCATCATCCCCTGCACAATTTCTCTGTCTGAGCAGGAGATAGACAGCAGTATAAAAACTTTTATTGTTTTAGAATGCCTGTTTTTAAAAAATTAATGTTATTTTACTTTTTTTTTTATAAAGGTGATTTGAAAATGCTTTATAAGATACCTACAAAACAAATTTTATGTCTTGTGATCACAGTTTTTATGCTTCTGTATTTACCAGATATGATACTCCTTATGGACAGGGCGATAAAATTTAACTCATCTCTCAGGTCTTACTTAAATATAGTTTGCCTTTAGATCTTTTGCATTCAAACAATGTAAATCTTTTGCATTCAAGTTATGTAAGAGTGGCATAAAAAAACCCAAAAGAAAAACAAAAAACAAGGGAAGGAAAAGGTTTTTAGACATTATTGCCAACATTCAAGGGCGAGGAGATCTAATACCATAAGTTTGGCATACTTGGAATGTAGTCTTAAATCTTGTTCGTTCAGGGGTGTTGTCTGTATCTGAGGTAAACGGAAAAGCCTTGCACCGTGACACATTGCCAGCTGTCATTTTAGCTCTTTATTTGATGTTTAATGCTAATGGCATGACTGAGTAATGCAAAGTAAGCAGAGGATCTATCCTTCAGTTTCTGTCTTTAATGAAGTGATTCAGATATGCTTTTAGTTTAAACACCAGAAGCCTGATTCTGAACTCTTACTTGTCTTTATAGGTCTTTAATGCTATTGACATGAATGGAATGACTCATGAATTTGATTAATGTAAATGAAATCATAATCATGCCCCATCAGTAAAATTAAGACCACGGCAAGTGTAATATTGTAAAACAGACTCTCCCCACACAGATACATCATTGTCATTGGTAAGGAAAGATTTTGCCAGAGAGACAACTGTAGAACAGCTCTGAGCATAAGCCCTCATCTAACATCAAGCAATCTTCAACAGTTGGTATCACACATGCAGACACACAACAAACACACAGTACTTTCCAGTCAAGCCAGACTAGCAACTCAGAATGCTTACAGAAGCTCTGAATGCAGAAGGAGGAGAGGGAAAAAAAGACAAGAAGAAATACAAATGCAAAACCCTGCAATAAATTCTAGCCTATAATACATTATTAGTAAAATATTAAGATTTTTTTTTTAATGTTCTTTAGCTACTTGGTTGAAGAGTAAGCTTTGGACCATGGTAATATATTTCGAAACCGTGTCATAAGATGACTCCATGAAATTCATGGCTTTGATTAAAAGAAAGAAAAAAAATCCAACAGAAATACTAAGAGGCATTATTTACTGTAGCTGAGAATACAATCTTCTCGGTTCAACAGCTGCTAATGCAGTAACTGCTGTTTCTGCTCCTAATCAACACATGTCTTGCCATGCACTATTGTGCCATCATGGTATTTAAGTGTGCTAGTAAGAATGTCTGGCTGGGAAGGGCCAGAAAAACGACCACAAGATAGTATGGGGAAAAAAATGTCCAGACATGCTGAATTAATTATTGTATCCTGCTCTGAAGTAGAAATAATTTTTGACCACATCTCCAGCAACAGCCAGATTAGGTCCTTCATTTTTTTAACTGTCAATTTTGTTAAAACACATTCATTAATCTAATATCAGTAGCCCTTTCCTGCTGATATAGCTTGCATCTTAAAGATATTTTTGGTAGTAGGTCTTGAGTTATCATACTGATCGTAGGTCGTATAGCAGAGATATCACTCATCAATGTTGTCAATAATTTGTCAACCATACTAAAGTCAGAACAGTGTTGAACTCTGATGGACTGAGACCAGATGTTGTGATAATACCAGCTTTTCACATTGATTCCAGGAGGTTTTGTAGAACTGCAACCTTTTAAGTACTGGGTTTAGAGGCAGCATGTGGGAAGATAGGACTTGTAGAGATCTTATAGATGTCATCTTATAGATGGCATGAGCTCCCTTTTAAGTGAGAATATATTTTAGGGCTCATAGTTAAATATAGTTCTTAAAAAGCAAGGAAAAAATAGGATTTGTTTTCTGTAGATGAGTTAAGCATTTAGTATTCTTTGTATGAGAATTGCAAACAAATAACAAGTGAACATATCCATTGCTGCAAAAAAAAGTGCAAGTTCTGTAAAATTTTTGGAAAGGGCTGCTGCTTTTTACTTTGTATTTTGTGTCAAAATTGTTTACACTTTCTATGCAGAGCCAGATTTTTCAACTGGCTGGCACTTTTGTGATCACCTCTGGAAATAATGCAACCAAATCAGAATTCTCTCCTCACATGAGTAGCAGTGTTTTATATCCATTTTGTGCTCACTTTGCAAAGCTATAAATGACTACACAAGGTGCAAGGCAAAGGAAAATCAACTCAAAGTATACTCTAAATGGATCTGGATGTCACTTCTGCCCTGTTGTTCTTTCTACAAGGTGTGAATGAACCAAGGATTTTTCATCTGCTAAGAGGCTTTTAGAATTGAGGACCGACTGGGCTAACTGCCAATCTGTGTATTAAGAGGCTGACTGTCAGTACAAGGAAACAATATGGCAACTTGCAAAAGAAGATAGCAAGAGAATACTACACAATTGTTAGCAATTTTAACATACTTAATGCTTTCATATAACAGATGTCCTTACAGTCACTAAAAAATCTCCTGCCTTTAAAAATTCCTTCTCCTTTTGCTATCCTTTTTCAATTATTATTAAAATTAAATGATAGGACTTTTAGAAATATTTTATAGTTTTAATAGTGCCAGAAGATATGCCTCTTTTTTAAAATAAGTTGCTGAAGGGCCTTTCCATTTTATATTTCCAGTGTAAAACTTGCTTGTGTATAGATGAGAAGATGCAGAATGTATTGTTTTTACAGGGGAAATTAATTTTTAGCACCCAGTGTAGATATGTTGTCAATGATCCATCACTACCTAATTGTTACTTAATTAATTCCTTCTTCTACATAATGCAATTTCAATGCACGGATCTTAACAGAACATTCATGCGCCAGTTCCTCGGTAGCTAACCTTTTAAACCTTTGTGATTTTACTGCTAAATTAGCTGAAGTGGGAAATTAAGGAATATGGAGAAGCTAAGAGAGAGCTCACAGTGGATAAAAGGTGTAATTACTCTGACATGGAGCTCAGTGCTTAGCTAGTAAAATTTACTAAGGATCTAGCTCCACCAAGGGACCTGACTTTCTTAATAGAGTTTACTTACACACAGAGCAACTTATCATTAATATAAATGCCTCACCATTAATATAAATGACATGCTGGCTGGGTTGGAAAGGCAATTTGTTCCTTACCCTGAAAAATACAGTACGTATTTGTATTGGCTGTAATTTAAATCATATTTTTTTTCAGCAGAGATTTATCATACATATATGTATGATTAAGGTAACTCAGATAAAATATATTGGTATGATTTTCAGCACTGACTTATGAGCAATGTGTTTTCACTCATATAATTACATTCAGGTAAAAAGAAATATATATATATATGTATACACATATAAATATACATATATATATATATGTTACATATTTGTAACATACTTGAGAATTTACTTTTTTTTAGACTGAAGATCAGCTGGATATATCCTGAGGCCATGATCTAGTGGTCTGAGCTTGGGAACTGGGAGCCAGAAACTCCTGAGCTCTAATCCTGGCTCTGACAGTGACTACCTCTGTGGCCTTGGGTAAGTCACTGAACCTCTCTGCCTCAGTTTCCCCAGCAGTAGAAGTAAGATTAACAATTCTTAGCTCCATAGGTCAGTGAATTTAGGAGTCCTGACTTAATATTTTAAGAGGCTTATCAGTTCAGATTAACTTAGAAATAAAAATATTTTTATGTATAAATATCCTTATTGGTACTATTCCTGCTGTTTTTAGGTATTCACGTAACAGTGGTGTTCCTGTATTTAGCCTCACCTACATTCCAGCTCTAATTCCTTCTAAATGTGCATTTCACATCTCCACAGCTCAGCTGATTTCATTTGGTTAAGCTGGTTTTGGAAGTATTTTGACATCCTGCCAGTTCTAGCTCTGTGTCTTTCCAGGATACAATACCTACCAAAACAAGCTTTCGGGCAGCACCAGATTAAAGCAGTGAAATGTTGCATGCATGCCATGCCAAATTAATTTTCACCCTTCTCCTTTGTCAGAAGTGGTCAGCTTATGAAACAGATACAATAATACCAATTCTTTACACGTCATAGCCGGGTGCTTCAGTGTCCACTCTATAGATCTGTCAGCAATTCATCTGCTAAGCTCCTTCACTGTCCAAATTGTAACAGAACACTACATATGGACCAAGATTACAGAGGACACTTTTCCACAGTGGTTTATCCCCTCTCTCCAATCCAAGTATTAGCTTTTAGAAACGAGACAGAAATTAGGATCCTGAATTTTTCATGTTTATAGTCAACTGTTGGAGAGTCAGGATCTTTGACTGTATTTAACCTATGGGACTATCTTTGCTTCAAAGCCCATGAGCTTACATCTTTTGAGTCTCTATGTCTTCTGTGTCTTTTCTGTGTGTCCCTCTTCATGATGGCATGCCTGCCACTGTCTTGTGAGAGATCTTAGCAGCTGAAAGGGCTCTCACAGATACACTTTTGTGGTGAAATAGATCATAAACTCTTTGGGTCATGCTCAGATATACTCAGTCTTAATTTCTAGCTGGTTGTCTTGAAATCTGGTTTAAGAAAACTTCTATCTTTGTTTCCACAAAGAATCATTTGCATTCTTAAGTCCCTCTGACAGCCAGTTTTCTGAGCTCTGAGTCCATTGCTTCACCAAGCATTATGCATCACAAAGTCCTTTAAAACTAACTCAGGTCTCAGTAGTGTGCCTCTGAAATTGATATTTGATTAAGATTTTCTGAGACCACACCACATAACTGGAAGTTAGCCTGAAATAACTTTCGTATATTAAAACATTGATGTGTTCTACTTTTCACATATACACACCAAACTGAGAAAAGGTAGAACATGAACACTTTCTGCAGAATAACTTTGGCAGATCTTGTTGAGATCAAAAAGTCATGATATCTGTGTCTGTGACTGTACACATTTACTGGCAGAACTAGGTTACTTTTAATTAGCTTCTCATTCTAATGTAACAGCATACCTACAGAAACAGTCCTAGTCATTGTACAGTGCTTTAACTGAGCCTTTTAATAGTTTTGTATTAATTTGATGTTATTATCAGTAGTACTAACATAAATTATAAGAGAAAAATACCAGTTCTTTACATGTTATAACCACATGCTTCAGTGGCCACTCTATAGATGTGTGCTACAAGGCCTAGATTCAACCTATTTATTTCCATGGCTTACAAGATATTTAATACTTTGAGGCATTTCCATTATTCTCATTGTTTACAAAAGGTATCCTAATCTGCAAATGTGTCATCATTGACAGTGTTGGAAATAGATTCTTTCCTGTTTATTTCCAAGAAAGGTAGTATGGGAGTTGGATGTCATAATTCTCAGAAAAGTTAAATATCATGTTTTTAATTCTTGTGTTAAAGAAGAACAGTCCCTTTAGACAATTTACAAGCAGAATAGTAGGATGCCTTTGTGGCCCCATGTCTTAAGGACTATATGCCCAGAGAAATCTAAAAAGAAATAAAATCCTCATAAAGCTGAAGCATTTCATGAAGCAGCTGTACTATTCCTTCAAAATACACAGGTTTTCTTGCATGTTAGTAATGCTTCAGCTAGTACAGTCTTTTCAAAGCTGTGCACTTCTTTGTCATACCAATGTGTTGAAACCTCCACATTCTATTTTCTGTTATCCTTATCAAAATACACTTCTTCATGTCAAATAAGTAATCTTCAAGTCCTAAGCCAAAATGCTAGCAAAGATTTTGTGATTTTTGTAGACTTTAGGTTGAAAGGAGCTGTCAGATACTTAAAGAACTACCTTAAAAAGATTAACCACCTTCCTCTGTCATGAATGCTGAATACTGGTTCTGTTGATATTCACAGATCCACACTGCTTGAAAAGAGACCAAAATTTGAGCCAAAAATGACTTGTAGTAAAATGGCATGCAAAGTGAAATCATAATTTTTAACATCTCAAATAAATAATTGGAAGAAATTAGGTAAACTCAAGTTTTGTTCTTCACTTTTAGAATATGTATTTTCAGATTGTAATGAAATATAGTATACTAATCTCTTTTGTCTTTTTAAAGTTACAGAAAATATGAATGCTCACTTCTGCATGGGCTATTTCAAAGATATTGCAATTACTGTGCAAATAAATCAATTTTTAGAGAGATAATAATTTTAGACATATATTTTCTTTCATATTTGCTATTACTTAACTCATATTCTTACTGGGTTTTCTAGCATTCAGTCCAATTTTACTATGCTAACTTAGAGACAGGCCAGCTTTAGATTCAGTGAGGTAAGTCTAGTTTCTGATTAATGCTTATGAACTTTGGCTTTTCTTTGTTATATAGATAATTCTATATGTGAAAGCAGTTACTGCACTGTAAAATGAGCTACATTTTGATCAGTTTGAGGTCTGAACTGTCAGTTTTAGCAAGTAAACAAAAGCTGTTTCTACCCAAGGCAATAATAATAATTTTCAATAACCTAGTTCATGGGTTTAAGCAAACACCATCAAAACCTTTGGGTTTTGTTTTTCCTATACTTTGCAATCAGAAGTCTGAAATGTAAATAAAACCACATCTGTTGCTTGGCAAGTTCATTGACTACTATATGATAGTATGAATGCACACAATAAATTGTGAATGTCTAAGAAGATTCAAGTGTTCAAAGGCTTTAAAAGCTGCATTTTAAGGAATGTCTAAATTGTGTCTAAATTGTTAAATTGGTCATGATAAACAGAAAATACTTTCATTAAAAATTCTTTCTAAATTGGATTATTTTTCAAGGCACCAGTAAAAATTATGTTTTTATACTGGGCTAGGATTCTCTTTCACCTTCCTAAAACAAACAAAAAAAAAAAAGCCTAAATTTAAAAATGCAAGGCTCGGGGCATAAAAATTTCATACCTATATTGGATAGTTCAGGCATTTACCTGGAAAATTTGCAGGCCCATCAAAGAGTGTATGTGAAGATCCTGATACTAATTTTTTTATTATTGTTTTACACCCTGGTCACCATTTGCATTTAAATAAACTTTTCCAAATACAGAAATAGCATGGCAACTGGTCTAAGAAATAAGCATGTTAAGAATTAGTACTGAGATGGACTAAAAGCATCAGATAAAGCAAATCCGTATCAGTAATGGTAATATTGGGGCTTTTTGTGTTTTGACAATTCTAAGCAAAACATACATTCTAATTGTCATTTAGTTTTTCTCAACTTATCATTTTAGTGCCTTCAGGTACTCAAGGGTATTAATGGCATCTTGCACAGAGTGAGCATCTGTAAGATAGAACCTACAGACCACTGCCCTTGTGGGGTGTCAGCTGGAAGTCAGGCAGAAGGTGCTGGTTCACTTATGGTCTGTGTTAAGCAACTAAATCTCATTCCTCATCTGCTAGGTCAGATAACTTGAGACAGTGCTGTCTGCTCCTACCATATGTGCTTCATGATAGATTGATATTGTCTGAAGCTACTGATTTCTTGCATGAATATGGAA
Source organism: Cardinalis cardinalis (assembly GCA_014549065.1). Taxonomy (NCBI): domain Eukaryota; kingdom Metazoa; phylum Chordata; class Aves; order Passeriformes; family Cardinalidae; genus Cardinalis; species Cardinalis cardinalis. The sequence goes on from JACDOX010000150.1 coordinate 1,299,912, forward strand.
AAAAATCAATTTTCATTTAAAAAGTGACTGCAAAGAGAGACTATCTGAGGAAACAAACCTGGAGATTACTTGTGCAATTTCTTGCACTAAGTAGGACAATACACTGTAAGAAGGGATTCAATAGATGCTGAGTGTCATATGTTTGAGCTGAAGGGGACTACAGGATATATTGTACGTATGGAAGAAAAATAGATTTGATAATGCAAACAAGGAAGAAATCTGGAAAGACTATCACAGAACTTTGTATTTAGTTTAAAACATTTTCTTGTGAGCATGTAATGTAAACTTATAAAGTCTGGAAACTGGTATGTGATATCAATACCAAGAATTTAAAATGCTAAAATTCTTACACACCCTTTTTGCACAATGAAAATGTTCATGACAGAAGTGTTAGAAGCTGAAGTTGTTGCACATATATCCATTTTGGAACATTCCCATTTTTAAGAATAGCCATGAAGATTTCTGTTCAATCATGCAAAGCAAGCTAGATTTCTTGGACTGAAAAAAACAAGCGGTGAATAAAGAAAATGAAAAAATGTTTTAGCTCAGGGATTTTTATAGTAACATTTGACATATGATTTCTTAAAACCATACTTGAAAATTAATTCAGAAAGGCCTGTCATATTGAAAACTGTCATTTCAACAAGATACTGATGAAGGACCTGTGAACAGTGCATAATAACACTTAACAGGAGTGTATTGATCTCGGTCGAGGTGGCCCAGGAAGTGACAGACTTGTGAAAAGTCTAACAGTATTTTATTAAGAATGGTTTCAAAAGCATAAAAGGTATTAAGCTGTTAAGTGTTATTGAAAATCTGTGAAAGGTAGACACATACCAGACATTTCTGTTTTTCTGTATTGCCCTGCTATATTTTCATTAACCATTTGGAATAGAAATACCCAGTAACATTATGTCTGCACATAAGTTTCTTTACCCTGGGGGCAGGCCTTAAGGATGACTTGCCAGTTTTTTGTTCTAGTTAGCTCCTGCCTATGAGGTTTTGTTTTCAGCTACTCCTCCTGGCCACTTGCATATGAGCATGCAGGGGTATGCAGAACATCAATGCAGTTTATATTGTCATGGGAAGGTGATAGCCCAAAGCTCGGGCTATTCCTGTTTTTCATTAGATCTTATCAATCTCATTACATGGATGAATCAAGAGGTTGGAAGTGAATAAAACTGGCTGATCCTTGATCCAAATAAAGCCAGGCAAGGGTGGGGCAGTAAAACCAATCAGCCACATATACCATAAGACCTTTTCTTTTTACTGACAGTGCAGCTTTATGGTACTCTAAACCAATCTAAAGCCAGACTGTCCCATTCCTATTCCCCCACCTCATTCTGTCAGTGTATGTCTGACCTCTGTTTTGGCCAGGCACTAAGTGCTTGTGGAAGTGTCCTGGATGCCAAAATAGGTATCTCTTTTTGCCAGGTTGGTTTGCAGTCACATCAGTTTCTGATTGCAATACTGCAGATTAGATTATTCTAGGCCAAAATCTATGGAGTCTGTCTGTCTTTATTAAATAGTTCCAATGCTTTTGGGCCATCAACAACTGCTGATGGATACCTTGTTAGTTTTTTTCAGCCAACACTGCTATTCTTCTCCATTTGCACTTAGCAAAGAGTTCCAAAGTTGCCTCTGAAGTAAAGACAAAGTGCATTAAATTCATCACTCATGTGAAATACACCAGTGTACGATGTCCTAAAGTCCATGTCCTAATCTGTGGAGGATGTTGTACTTTTCTGAACTAGGGCTTTTAAAGGTAGCATCTCTGTTTTCTAATACATTTACTTTTTTTTTTTTGTTTTTATTTCTTTCCTCTTTTATTCTTTTCTTTTTTGTTCCTACCATTTTTCCTTTTTCTCCATGAAGTCCTGAGAATTACAGAACAATTCTTAGAATTGTTCTAGCCGCAAAAGAATGAGACATTTTGTAGTGAGGCAATGTCAAATGTGTAAACAGCAAAAGAAAGTTGTCAGGGCTATGGGAAGACTGATACTTAGTTATTATAATAGTAGAGATAGCATGTGAAAGATCAGGTACAAGCCAATTACTGTATTTTTCAAAAGACATGAGCAAATGTGGCCAACTTTACTATCCAGCCACAACCAGAACAGTGGGTACCTATCTAGATGTCCACCAGGACACAGAAATTTCTGTCCCCAGTAGATTTGCAGTCAGATTAGGGATCTCCAGAAGAAAATTAAATCTCTTCAAACTGTTTTTTATCCCATGTCAATATAAAAATGTATCTATATTTCATGGAGAGAGGTCTATATGTTCTGTTCTTTCCCCTGATGAGTGTCAACTATTGAGTTTGAACAATATCTCTTCAGATATACAGGTGACTTCAGATTTGCTGCACAGTGCTTTAGTTTTTGAAAAGGGACTGATAAAATGTTCTGATTTGAGATATTTGCCTGGTGATCATGGCATTTTCCTGGAATGCAGGAATAGGAGATTCAATCACCCTTGTCATAAATAGGTCTAGATGCATCCCAGATGATTGGCCTACCTACTAGACTGATATGCAAATGATGGATTGTCCTATTGTCATCATCCTTGATGGAAGTACTGCCAGGTCTTCCCTGATTGATCCTGGTGGTTTAGCCAGACTTCATATTCTTGTCTGCCTAAATCTGGAAAATAGTAGAGGGGCCTCAGTTTAGAATGTGAATGATTTTTTTTATTTAATACTAGCTTCAGAGAGATCTAATAAATGTAAATTCTAAAAGACATGTAAATTAAAAGATTGAATTTGGAAGGTTTAGATGCTTATCATTTAACTTTTTAGGTGGCTTGCCTTTTCCTTTCATGTTACTTGCTAAGTGATCATGGTGATCATTGCAGAATTTTCTACTGACTTTTGAAATTTTTTCATATTAAGTTGCTATTTGTAGAAAAATAAGAACTTGGAGCCATTAAGGAATCTGAACAGAGACTGTGGATATCTTGGCTATTGTAGGCAATCCAGAGGATCAGATTTACCCATACAGTGCTGCAGTAAACATGTTCAGTGGAGGCTGGGGGAGCAATGCAAAATGCACTTGAGGGAGGAACCTTCCAAACATTTAAGTTTGATGCCTAGCTTTATTTTTATAGTCACATTTTATGTCTTTATATTTATATCAAATCATCCCATTACTCTCATTCCAGAAGACAATTTGACACTGAGAGCAGCACTGTTTTCGCCTCCATTTCATTAAGTGCATACTTGCACTTAATCATCTGATTTTCAGTAGGCTTTGTTATGTTAAATATCATGCCTTTCATCTTTGTTTTTCCTTTGTGAACTGCTGTTTTCTCTTTCCTCTTATTCTTGATGTAACTAACTCTGCTGAAATCAATGGTATGACTTGACGAATAAATGTGTGTTTATATAATAATGTTAGATAGAAGGTCCTCTAATTACAATGTGAATGCTTTTTCAAATGTCTGTGTTTCATCAGTAATCTCTTAGTCCTTCTTATAATAAATGCTAAAAAATATAAGACCACGGGCAGATGTTTAAAATCAAATCAGGAATTCTTTGGTAGCATACTCTGCAGCTGTTCTGCTCAAGGAAGTGTGAAAATGTCTCTACCTGCATTGCTGAAATAGTTACAATGTTCTCATTGTGTTGTCATCAGGCTCTTATGAGAGCAATGTATATACTTAGTAATGTAGGAATCCACTCCCATTCTATCCCTCGAAGTAATATTTTATTTTTCATTTAGGAACATCAAAATTGAACTGGGTCAAAACATCCCCTTACAGTGTTACATGCCAAGCTTTTATTTATTTTTATTCTAACACTAACAAAAGAATAGTTGTCTTCTTAATGGTGAACTGTTGTAATGCACTAAATGTGAACTTGAAGGAAAAAAAGGGTACTGAAAAAATCACATTCTCTGCAATATAAACATTTTAATGAAAGCCAGGAATGCATGATTTTGAAATACATTTTTATTTTAAATGCTTCAAATTAATGAAATTTAAAATGAAACAAATTTTGAAGCATCTTCTAAAGTGTTTCAGATGTTGACAAAGCAGTCTGTATTTGAGTATTATTCCTGTTGAAAGATACAGTACTGAGCGTATTTGTCAGCTCTTCACAAAATTATTGAAGTACAGGGAATTTGCATAGACATAACACAATTTTTTAAAGGAAAAAAAATAACATGCACAAAACGTCTGCCATATAAGTGTCTGCATACATGCAGACTTGTGCCATGAAACTGCACATTGCATAAAAATTTGGCTCCATAGCTTAGAAGAGTATTGTAGCTAGGTTGTAAAGAGTGAAATATCTGCACAGCAGGGTTTATATGGCTTTTCAAGGAAATCTTTATTACAGTACTATTCATTTTAACCAAACTCTGAGGAAAAAAGCAAAAAAGATCTAAACAAAAAATAAACAAACAAAAAGACCCAAAAAAACAAACAGAAACCAACCAACCAAAATAGCCCAAAAAATGAACCAACCAAAAAAAATCAAACAAAAACAAACAAACAAACAAAACAAAAAACCAAAAACAGAGCCACAATATTTGCATACCAGGGAAGTTAAGGATAACAGAAGGGCCTCTTAGATATGTTGCAAGAGAAAGACTGGGGATAAATGTGGGCCCTCTTCAGAAGGAAAAGAGAGACCTTACTACCCTGGAAAAAGAGAGTGCTGAGTTTCTCAATGACTTCTATGTCTCCAAACTGGACAGACGTGGATTTGATGGATGGACCATGTAGTGGATAAAGAACTGGCTGGAGGGCTGCATGCAGAGAGTTGTGGCCAGGGGCTCATTGTCTACATGTTGAGTGGTGCCCCTCAGGGGTCACAGCTGCAGCCAATGCTGTTCAACACCTTTGTTTTGGTTGTGGACAGTGGGATCAAGTGCACCCTCAGCAAATTTGCTGCTGACACCAAGCTCTGTGGGGCAGTCAACGCACTAGAGGAAGGGGATAATGCCATCCTGAGGGACCTGGACTGGCTTGAGAAGTGGTCCTGTGTAAACATCATGAAGGTCAACAAAGCAAAGCATAAGGTCCTACACCTGTGTCAGAGGTACAACACATTCTGGGTAAGGGAGTAGTTGGAAGCAGGCCTGCAGAGAAAGAATTGGGGGTGTTGGTTGATGGGAAACTCAACATGAGCCAGCACTGTGCACTCACAGCTCAGAAAGCCAGTCTGGTCCGCATCAAAAGGAGCATGGCCAGCAGGTCAAAGGAGGTGATTGTCCCCCTGTGTTCTACTTTTGTGAGAACTGAATTGCTCCATGCAGCTCTGGTGTCCCCAACATAAGAAGTGTTGTAACAAGTCCAGAAGAGAGGCACAAAAGTGATAAGAGTGTTGGAGCAGCTCTCTTAGAAAGGCTGAGAAAGCTGAGGCTGTTCAGGCTGGAGAAGGTTCTGTGGACACCTCATAGGATCTGTCCAGTATTAGAAAGGGGCCTGCCAGGAAACTGGAAAGGGATTGTAAATCAGGAATTGTAGTGACAGGGCAGAGAGTAAGTGGGTACAAATTGAAAGAGGGGAGATTTAGGTTAGATATTAGGAAGAAATTCTTTACTGTGGTGGTTGTTAGACGCTGGAACAGGTTGCCCAGGGAGGTTGTGGATTCCCCAACCCTGGCAGCATTCAGGGCCAGAATGATAAGGCCTTGATCAGCATGGTCTAGTGGGAGGGGTCCACATGGCAGGGGCAGTTGTGATTAGATGATCCTTAAGGTCCATTTCAACCCTTTAGCAGTCTAATTCTATTGCCCACAGACTGAAAGCTGATAGTTTGAGAAGGGACTAGTAAACCTCATGATCAAAAACCAAGTTAGGAGTGCTAAGTAATAAAATTACCGTGTTATTGCTGATGTTTTCAGACAGATTTTTATTGATTGGTTTTGTACATATCACATGTTTCTAAAATCTGAGGTTGTTACAGCTTTGCTGGCAAAGTGATACGCTGGAAAGATATGACAGAGCTTTTTTTTTTTTTTTACTTGTTTTTTTTTACTGAGGCCTTGATTCAGGCACAGGTCTACTCACAAATCATGTACATGTTGGGAAAATTTTGCTAGTATCAAAAAGACTGAAGACATACCGACTATATCGACTACAGCATCAAGTATGACTTCTTGGTACATGTTTTAAATTGTCTGCATGCTGTATTAAAAAAAATTGCATTGAATTCTCTGTCCATTAGTTCAAGAATAGTCCACTAATTTATATTCAGCGAGAAAAATGTTCCCTAAAAAACTTTCTCCTTTCCTTTTCAGTGACAGTTTTGTTCCTACTTACAAATGCAGGGGTAGACAATTGTTATGACAGAAATGATAAAATCATAGAATCATAGACACGTTTTCACTGGAACAGACCTTTGAGATCATTGAGTCCATTATCATAGCACTTCCAAGGTCACCACTAAATCATGTCTCTAAGTGCCACATTTACACATATTTTAAATGCCTCTGGGGCTGGTGACTCCACCGCTTCCCTGGGTAGTCTCTTCCAATGCTTGACAACACTTTTGGTAAGGATTTTTTACATAACATTCAATCTAACACACACACACATACACACACACACATTCCCCTACCATCCTGCCCCTTCAGTGGAACTTGAGGCCATTTTCTCTTATCCTATGACTTGTCAAAAGAGACCAACCACCACCTGGATACAATCTCCTTTCAGATAGTTGCAGGAAGTGATAAGGTCTTTGCTCAGCCCCCTTTTCTCCAGTCTAGGATAAAGCTTTGTCTCTAACCATATATTTCTGTGCATGAGGGCACCTTCAAGGCTCAGGATTAGCCAGCTTCCACTTCTCACAACTGCCTGTGGCCTACAGTGGGATCCAGCCCTAGAAGACTTGACCCTTATGTGTGGCCTGTGCTTTCAGGGAAGCCAGCAATTGAAGCAGAAGTGATTTGCGTGACTTTTCCTCCACAGGGTGAAATTTTCCTGTTTTCTTTTTCTTCTTTCATGATAGTTGGACTGAAACCCCAATCATTTATCTTATTTGCTGATGGTGGTGAGTTTTTTCCTGAGTTTTGCTAAACATAAAATATCAGAATTTATTGAGCTGGATTCAGTAATATCCTGTTGACCAGCACTACATATGTATATTTCATCATGCTGCTCCTTATAATTATAATTATAATATTATAAGGAGCAGTATGATGCAATATAAATTTATAATATTATAATTTGTTGTATAATGTAAGAAAAATCTGGGGTTTTCACTGGTAGTATATAATGGCAGAAGCAATTAAATTGCTGCTGGTATGAGGGAAGTTTTTTGTTCATAGAATGTGTGTAAAGTTCTGTTGCTGTGAATAAAGAAACACTTTAAAAGATCTTTAACCTTTTCAGTAAATGAACAACATCCATAAAAATAAAGCTGAGTTCTGTAAAAGCCCATAAGATAGAGATACTATTTCTCACAAGTTATTTCCAAGTGAGTTATTCTTAAGGGGCCTAATATAAGTGCAGAAAGAAACTAATAGGTTGTATTTCTTAACTCTCTGATATATCTGGAACAATATCCTTTAAAAATGGTATTCCATTATGAGACAATAAAAAGATGAAAGAATAAGATAACTGCGCTAAAGATTATTAACCCTGTAAAATAGGATGCATTTCTGGTTTGTAGTGTTGATAGTACATGCTCCAGTAGAATATTTTATCCAACTGTGCCTCTTAAAACCAGAAATCTTCCTGTATCTCTTACAATTGCCACCATAAAGTTATGTACTTTCCTGCACTAGGCCTCTAGAGGGGCTCCATAGTGAGATGACAAGAGTCAAAAGTGAACTGAGGGTTTGGAAAGGGGCAAAAAGTATTAATACATTAATACAAAAGTTATTATTACAACTACACATGCCAATGCCCTCTTAAAACTTCTGGAAAAATCTCTGTGAAAGTTTCCTGCAAAATCTTAGATTTTCTTGCTTCTACTGTTATCCCTGCAGTGTCATCTGCCAACTTAGTCAGGTTTCAGGTGAGGTGGTTATTGCCCCAGACAGACAGTGGTGCTTCAGTTAAGGTTGTGCTGTAGATCCCCATTGCTGCTTAATGATGAACTGCATCTTAAATATCAGAAATTGCATGAACAGCTCTGAGTCCTCTGAAGATACCACAGACCTGATAAGAGTTAATCAGTGAGTTTTCATCTACAGTGAGTGGCTAGTCACTTGGGTCATTTGAACTAGGTCTTCATGCAGAGAGGACAGTGACCCAATGACCCAATGATCTAAGGGGCTGCTGCTCTTTGAGTTCTCTGCCTCCCATAGAGCCAGAGCAAGCTGAATTACTTGACTTGATCACAGGAGCAATTTGATCTTTCTAGGAGGAGTGATTTGTCTTTTATAGTCTTATTGGAACCATTTCCTCTAAAAATTAGGGTGAACATGAAAAGGGCAGGAAGCACAAGAAATATGTAACCAGTATGAGACATCCAGCCACTATAGTTCCTTTCATTTAAAAAAAGTTAATTTTGCTACTTTATTTGCTCTATTGCTCTTTCTCATGCCTAGTGGTGCAGAGTAGTCTGTTGTTAGTGATGGAGATTTTACTGCTGATAACATTTTCTGAAGTAGAAATTTCAAAATAATTTGTTATAAAGGGCCCATCATTAATTACAATTATTTTAGTAAAAGTGTTTGTTAAAATAGCAGTCAGGGATGTATCTTATATGTCGCTGATAATGCATGGTAAAAAAGGCAAATAAGGAAGAATTTTATGAGCCAAGGACTAGGTCTTCCATTAATCTATGTGAGGAATGACACATGCACATTACAATTATTTTTTTGTGTACATTTCATTTTTTGTCCTTGAGAAAGTATATGATGTATCTAAAAAAATAATTTTAAAAAAGAAAAAACCACTGAGTTACAGAGGATAAGTAATTGAAAAATCTGTAACAGTAATAAATTGTTTTTCATACTGATCTTATGATTAGATATTAGCTTTGTAGGTTATCTTAATGTATGGTAATTGTTGTTCACCTGGGAAGTGTGTGGGAGAAGGTGTGGGATCCCACACCTGATAGGGTGTGGAATAGACGCATGGAGATGGCTCAGAAGAGACCATTCTGAGATAGTTTCAGTTGAATGGAAGGGAAAGGTAGGCAAGCAGCAAAACAAGTAGAAAAATCAGTATCTGATCAACAACCTGCTCAATACCCAGTTCAATAGCAGCCCCTGCAATGCTGACAGCTGCAATGGCCCATGGAAAAGTGGTTTTGTACAAGGTGTCTCTGGCCTTTTTTTGTTTCAGAACTAGTTTGCCAAGGTTAAGAGCTTAAAGTCTCAGTGATTTGGTTTCAGTCTCCTGAATCTCAGTGCTCACATTTGGCACAGTGGCTTTGTTGGATTCGAAGCTTGCAAATGCATAACATTTTGCATTCAGGTTTTCTGAAATACAAGCAGTTCATTTTTGTGCAGCAGAAGAATGCCTGGGGCAAAGGATGTGGACAATGGAAAAGAACAAAGCAACAAAAAACCTTGTGGATGATAGATTGCTGCCACATGGCTCTGTGGGAATAAAGAACTGCAAATTAAGAGGTTGTCAACAGTTATTAGCCTGTAGGACTTTGCAGAGGAGGGTTGTTTCCAAGGACTTAATATTTTGTTGAATGAACATTTGCAGATCTGAAATGGATCTGAACTATCTGTTTTAAAATTGTTCAGATGGACAGACTATAGTATCAAATCACAGATCTGTTACCATTTAGTAAGTTATAGTAAGTTCCCCGCTCTCATTAGGGGAAGACTACAGTTGGTTTATCAAGCTGAATAACGACTAGTATTTAATTTAATAATACAAATGGATATTGAGTAAAACAGTTCAACTGATGCAAAAATCTGGCAGTTGAATATTAAGCTGAGCTTTCGTAAGGTTTGAATAGATGATGCTCATTGTATCTTTGTGCAAGCACAGTATGGATATAATTGTAATATAATTTCATTTTACATCAAGAATTGACGCCCTTCAGAATATATTTTCATTTTTGGCAGATTTTTGTTTTCCTGTTAAGGGTCAAGAAAACCTTTTCCCAGTTAAAAGTTAGCCAAACAACAGTGTCCATCTAAATAAACAAGGACTTAATATTTGTCACAAATATTCAAAAGCAATGGTTTCAGAACCTTCTGCATGTTAGTGTACATGCAGAAGTATGTCTTTTATCAGCTTTAATAGATTGTTCCTTGTTTAAAATCCCACTGTTTAGTATGGACAAATGAAATGAAGAAAGGTGAAAAATGCCAAGGGAGGTGATGCTGTAGTCTAGGTTATTCATCTTGGAGCCTCCCAGAACAGTGAATGACTGTCTGATGGAGGTAATCTCTTGTTTTAGGTCCTGGTCTAACAGATTACTTGAATGCCTCAGCATCATATTTCCATCATCTCCCGTTTCATGTTCTACGCTGATATGCTGTAATAACACTCATTGGCTTCTCGTTAAATGCAAAATAAGTGAAATACACTGTTTTATTAATTGTACCAAATGAAGCAAAAAAATTTTAAAAAGACCGTTTTATTCTTCATGATGTGAAAGATGTTGAGGGGTTCTAAATCACTGCAGATGTTAGCAGATTTGTGCCATGTAAATTTGGTATGTTAATGATGTTACAAAATGTTCTAATCAGTGTTTATTCTGTCATACTTTATTTATATTTGTTTTTCAAAATATATGTGCATATGGTACAGGAACCTTGAAAAATCCTAAGGCTGTCAGATTGAAATGCAGGCTTTAAGTTAAATACAGAGATATGTGTTTTAATTAAAGTGGTTTATAAATATATATTATGGATACTTTTAGAAATCCTTCTAATTTTTTTAACACAGTAGTACTTTAAAATAGTCAGAATGATAACAGAAGTCTCTTTCAGCATGAACTGGTCAGTGTGCTTGCTAATGATCCAGGAAAAATGCACTGATATTCTTCAAAAATACCTAAGAGATAACATTTACAATTTTTTATTCAAGCTTCTAAGCTGAGCTCTTGGAAACTTTTCAATATGGTTCAGGCTGTGAATATAAACTTTTATAGCTTAGATTGCAAGGAATATGGATGATACCCATTAGGTTGCTTCCTAGGAGTTAAACACTGTTTTCCCTTGCTTTTTAGATTGAGACCATAGAAGTGTTCGCAGTTTTTTGGGGAGTTAAGTGGAATTTAGGTTAGGCACAGTAGATCATAGAGAAGGTTAGGCAGAAGAAAAACAGGGTCCTCCCTAGAGCACATTCTTCCCAGTGAATCAGTGTCAATGTACACACACTGATATTTAATATAAAAACACAGAGAAAGTTGAGATCAAATTGAGAACTGAGCAGAGAGTGAAATGCTTTCAGGACTAGGTAAAGCTGGATATTAAGATATATCCAGTGTAAGGTATCTGAATGTCATTTTTGGCAATATTTAGTTTAGTCTACTATTCCTAGAAAGAGAAGTATTTCATTTTGTATTTGGAGTATTATTGCACAGCTATACCTTTGAATCTCTTCCACAGGCATTGCATCACAGTAAGCCCAAGTGATGCACAATTCATACACAGAACTTGCTAGTAAGTTATGTCATCCTAGAAGTGTTTTTTGAAAAAGAAGCAACCGCTAAAGACTTCAGCATTGTTCAATATTTTTTGTACTCAGCTCTAACACAGAAGTACAGAATGTATATCTGTGGCCAAAAAGAAAAAAAATTATTTCTTCTCATTTAATGGGCAAGTATGATACACATTGCAGTTGGAAATCTATTCTGTTTTTTGTGAAAGAAATTATTTACTGTTTACCTCCTCATAGATGCAGTTCTGTTTTTTTGTTGGCTTTGGGTTCTGTTTGTTTATTTTCTATCTTTGTAGTCTTTATCAAGAGCTTATTTTAAGTGTTTTCTTATAGATTATCTACATAACTGTCATTGATTAGGTTTTTCGGGGTTTTTTTACTGTACAAGTTAATTTATTGAGAGTTGGTATATGGAACTTGGTCGGGCATGTGATAACAGGATTTATGGTGCAAACCCTAGAGATGTGTTTATTTATAGAGTCTGTGAATTAAACCAAGATACCACAGAAATCAGAGGAAGTCTACCTGTTCCATTCATTAAAATCAGAACTTTACCTCAGACTTAAGAGTCCACCCAGTGTCATGTTGTATTTGTATTTGTGAGGCAACTGAAGGTGTGGTATAAAAATTAAATATGTCAATAATCGTGTTTAAGGAGCAAAACTAGTGGGGAGATGGATTTGCTGAAACCTAATTGCAGTCACAGAGACTAGACTGAAGCAGGAACTGGCAGAACTGAACTAGCTATTTAAAACCCTGTCATGTTTTTTCTTCTGCAAGTTTGATATAACAGTTATAGCCATCTTTGGATCTCTCTTGAGCTAACACTACAGTCACTTGCTCAGCAGATAACCTCTTCAGACCATGACTTTAATAGCATTTTAAAGGTAATATTTGTATAAGGATGAACACTTCCCTAACAATTTCTCCAGTGAATGAGAAGCACACTGTTTTCTCCGACCATTTGCATCGTTTGGTTTCAAACAGAAGTATCTTTCTAATCAACTAATGGAGATTAATACACTATTTTGAATTTTTTGGTTGTCTTTATTTTTCATTTTTGCTAGTTTGCACTTCTTTTGTTATATTGAAAGACATCTTTGGATGTTTCTAATTGAGGGGTTTTAGTATAACCATCATTGCTCTTAACATATTGAAGGGAAAATGCAAATAAATACCTCTAATAAGCCTATTTGGTTTTTTCTGTATACCAAACAGATTCTCATCCTGTATTATTTACTACTGTACTACTATTCCACAGCTGTCTTCTGCATAATAGGAGATGAAAAATCACACATCATATTGTGGGAGAGTGGCTTTAAGAATACTTGAGAGAGAACATGAAAATATTAAAAAATCCAGGCTAATCACATAGGAAGAACATGATCTAAGTGCTTCCCCTAAAATTCCAGATAATTTTGTTTGCTCATGTCAGCTGTTAAGATGATTTTGAGTACTTAATTTCCTAGGAAAGAATAGTACTCTCTAGAGATTTTATTCATGGTTTCTCATCTTTTCAAATAGAGGCTGGCTTTCCTTACCTTAACGTGTAAATGTATGGTGCCCTGGCACCAACCCAAACTGGTAATATTCTGGGATTTTGGTAGGACTTAGAATTATCTGCAAGATGTTGTGGTTTTTTTGCCTATTCTTCTATTTGTTAATAAGTGAACTTATAGAGATGTTGGTACAGCACTTTCAAGCAAATAGACAAATACCAGGTTCCAATTCTCTTGTTTTCATTTCAGTTGTCGCCGTTGCGTTTTTGATACATATTTAGAACATTTTAGTATTCTATTCACCAACTCAGTCCTCCATGACAACCAGAAATGAAATAAGCAAGGAACTGAAGTCTGGAAAATTTGAAATGCAGTCTTGTACATGAGGAAACACCTTGGTTGTTTGTTGTCTACAACTGTCAGTTTGAAAACCTTAAAACTTTTTTTTTTTCTCATAATGCAAAGAATTTGCACATTAACAATAGAGATAATTCATTTCCTAATACATTTTGGATGTTTTTTTTTCTGTATATCATCATGGAGTTTCACGGCAAATTTTGATCTTGACCAAGATATCACAGTTGCAAAGAGAGTGTAAGTGTTTAGAGAACAGTGTTTTATTACTGCAGAGCACACAGTTTGGGGAATTGATCATTTTTCTTCTCTCCCCCTGTGGTTCAGCTTTTGGCAGGTCGTCTTGCTGCACACAGAGACTGATTGATCTCTCACCATGTGAAAATGGCAGGTGCTTGTTAGGCCCCCAGTGGGACTTACTTCAGTCTGCAGTGATTCCCTTCTTCATACAGTTTTGTTAATAGATGCCGTCTTTTGGTCTCTTAATCCTTAACTGGAAAACAGAATTGAACCTGTTAAATATATCCAGCATTCCATGTTTTAAATATGGTGCTTTAGTGCATGATTGCAGTGAGTGCACTGGAGTTTAAAAGCAAACTAGTATTTCCCAAGAGACAGGAGATTTTGCTGTTCAAATTATCTGTAGTCCACATCCTACAGAAAAAAAAAACGTGAATAGACAAGATTTTAACTCAGCATATTACCTTCCCTCATGACAAAATTAGAATGGATGCTGTGTTTTTAAAGAACTGTGGATTCATGAATAAAGAAACATACTTCTTGACCTAAGAGAAATGAATCTTTGTTTAGGAGCTTTTGCAAAAATATGTTTAAATCATAAATCTGTTCTTGAAATATGGGTTTATCATGCTCATTTTTTCATTTAGATTGTTGGTGAATAATTTGCTGAATTAATTTACCCTCTAATATTAGAAGCACTAATTATCAGTTAAGTTGTTCTGTAGGTTATTAATTTGGAAAAGACCATCATGTTATTAAACAATGCTCTAAAAAGCATTATTTTAAATCATCAGGTGGGGAGACTCAAAAGTAATACTACATAAATGATTCTAAAAGACGTTGCTTAGAAAATTTAATTACACTCCTGAGGTAAACTTGTCTATCATCAATGCTATCACTGCCAGTCATGGGATCCTATTATACCTTTTCTGAATAGGAAAATGCAAGATAAAAACCTGTAGATCTTTACAGGCTGTGACTAAAGTCCCTTCTTCCCCATTATTCTTTTCCTTTGATCAGGCAAGTTGGACTCTGAATTGCACAGAAGGCCTATTTTCATTCCTTTAATTATTTTCTCTAATATTTTCTGAAACCTCTCAATTTGATTGGTGCTATTCTAGATGACAGTTTTAGCTGAACTCAATATACTTTTTGAAAATTAACTGTGTCTTGGACTGCAGTGCTCTATCGACTCAGTAGTGAAGATCCTCCCTTCATATACATTTGAGATAAGTCTCTTACAGGAAAGTGATGTTCAGCCCAGTCCCAGTCTCACAGCACTTTGGACAGTTTTTGTACCCCAGAATCTAGTTCAACATCCTTCATCAATGCCATTCATTCTTCCTTCATATAGATATAATCTTATTTTGGCCATACTAATTTTCCTTTTTTTTTAACCTGAAATTTTTCCTGTTAACAGTTTATCAACCAGTCACAATTGCTCTGTAGCAGGGATCAGACCTGCTCATTTACCTGGCTGTACTCTTTGTGTTACCATATATCTTACCACAGGTGATGTTAGATGTGCTTGTGTTGCAAGTTTCTTACATTTATGGTTAAAAATCATGTGGCCAAGAAGTGACCTATTTGCAAGAGAAAAAAGTTTAAAATGTTTCCAGAAGCAGTCAATGAGACTCCTCTGTTTATATTTGCAATTCTTTTAGGTAGCCAGCTAGCTAGTTTTAATAAGTTTCTTTGTTTTTTTAACCTTTATTGCTTTTTAAAATCTAGAAATCCTTCAAATAAACCCAATCTCCAAACTGAATATTATCAATATTTTGATTGGATTGGGGATTCCTTTGCATGCATGGAAGAAATATAAATGCTATGAAACAAAAGTTCATGTACAGTGTATATTTCTTTATGATCTGATCTAACAGCCAGCTGGGTAGGAACACAGTTACATTTAAAAATATCATGTCTTCTACTTTTTAGAAGCTGGTAGAAGAAACTTCTTGCTTTGTAAAATTAAAAAATCATACTATGACTTTTTGTAATTAAGAATGTGAGAGAACAGTTGTGATTGGTTGCAGGCTGTTAGTATTTTCTCCGTGAGGTTTTTAGGTATAATTGATATGTATAAAAGCTTCATATAATGACTAAGAGGAATCTAGTTCTACAAGTGGTACTCTTTTCTAAAATTCTAAGTTTAGATTTTCCTATTTTTAATATAAAGAGCAGATTTTTAGACCTCTACATTAATATTGATAAAGTAGTTAAGCTTTTAGTTTTGCAGTTGGAGTACCTCATGACTTCAGCATAATTTTACAACTTATCACACACTGGGTTTTTTGATGGAAAGTAATAGAAAAAAATCAGAGCATTAGTTTGTGAGAGATATTTTATACATTCTTAGTGTTACAGTAGCAGTAGAGAAAAACCTGTGCAAAATTCTTGAGGACTACTTAAGGAATCTTGGCATTCTTATGCCTGGAAAATCTATATCTTTAGATGGCTACCCATGACTGTGAGAAAGTCAATAAAAGATCTAAGTTAATCTACCAGATCAAAAGTAAGACAATGTGAAACATTCAACTTTCAGTTAAAATATAAGGAATTGAAAGACCTCCTCAATGGGGCTCATCATTTCATGAGGATTAGTCTCACTTTCTTGAAGAGGAATAACCGGAGGAAGTATTTCTCTTACTTTGCAAAAAGCATTTGCTATCAAATTATGACATTTGAAATGTCTGCCTGTAGACTTTCAGATTAACACCACTGAAGGTCAGTCACAACCATTGTTACTGTTATCCTTATCTGCTTATGTGCACAGAACTCCTCCATGGAATTTCTGCACAAGGTCAGTCATGAAACTGAAATTCATCATTCTCTTCCATGACCCAAAATATCCAAAATAACAACCACTTCTGCTGTCAATTAAGTCCAAAGTACACTTGCAGAATAACATTTTGAGTAATACTACAGATTTGTAAACATTTGGTACTGAAGAGAAACACAGACATTGCAAAAGCATGTAGAAAGATTGATATTCTTCAAAGAAACAGAAAAGCCAGACCTTGGCACACATAATTGCAAATCCTACTAAGCCAATTTTTTTAGATCTTGTCTTGATTTAATTCATGCTAGTGCTCATGAGAACTGGCCTGAATGAGGGCAACCTATAGTTGGAGTTTTCTCTTTGAAATGTGTTCCCTTTTCATCTACTAAATCAAATGAATGAATCTGGATTTTCTTTCTTATGATTTGTGTCATTTTTCAGGTACCTGAGCTCCAGTGTTGTGCTGCTAGTGGGATTTCTGTGTGCCAGTTTTGGGACCCCACATTATCTTAAATTCTTAGAACAGAAATTAGATTTAAAATGGATAATGAGGACATGCCTTGATCTTGGGGCTGAAATCCTCTTGTAAGTTATGGAGAAAAGACTCTTTTTCAGTACAGAAAAGACTGGGGTAGAATGAGCTCTGTTCAGGCTAATGTGAAGACACTTTTCCTGAATTCTTGAAAATTTCCTGGTTTAACTGAAGTATTTCTCTGTAGCTGCATTTCAGGTACAAATGTTGTATTGACAAAGTAAAAGAAATGCCATTATTTTGATTTAATAACACATCATTTGAGTAGTAAATTAGTGTTTTAATGCCAGAGAGGCTGCTGTAGCAATAAAATAAAGTATATATTTTAAAACCCTTGACTCATATGAAGATGACAATCTCCAGTGACCACACACTGTTACAGCTTCAAGTTTTCTCATTTTTAGCAAACAAAATAAAGTCAGTATTTTTGCCTTTCATTTGCAACTGCTGTGGCTTTTAAAGAATATTTTGTTTTTCTTGGATTTACAAAGATTTTATGATTCTATGAATTAAATTCTTTATTTAGATAAAAATACAAGTTTTGAGTATTTTAGTATTAAGAAAAACCCAGAGATTTTTACTTTTAGAGTGAAAATCTCACCTGAATGTGATTGATCAAGCTGACATCCATCCGTGCTCCAATTTGGGACAACGCAGGAGTTAAGAACTTTGTCACTACATTCTCAAAGGCTATATATGGTAATTGATAACATAAGTATCAATTCTTTATAAAATTGTGTTTCTTACAACCATTTTAAATGCAGAAATGGTAAATAATTTAAATATATCACAGCATTCATAACTTGTCATTCATCAGCAGCCTTTTTCAATGCAAGCTCTTTATTTCATGCTAGACAAGGCAATGCCTCTAAAGTGCTTAGCTCAGTAAATAAAGAGGGATGATCTTCTACAGGAAAGTAAATCTTGCTTTAAGGTATAATCAGTACTGTATTGTTAGTGCAAATCCAGCTTATGTGCAACAATACTGGAATCTAGTCAGCTCACTGGTCCCTTCAAATATAAGACCTTTTCCAGCTACAAAAGGAACAGCTCTTAATAATTTTATCCTCTAATCTTTTGAGTCTAGCACAAAAATGCCAGGTACATTTCTATTTTAACAAATGCACAAGATGGGCAGTAAATGTGCTCAACATGCTGCACTCTGCAGTGACATTGAGACGCATCTGTATGGGAGAACACACATATTCTTTGCAGTACTGGGAATTTGTTTTGATTTCACCTGAGGCAGCAGGATTGTATTCTGGAAAAAATTAGAATGTTAAGTCATTTGATTTTCATCCCCTTTGAGCACTGTATAATCAGAAATTGTTAGTGGTGTTCATTTTAAAGCTTGACAGTGGGATTAAGTACTTCATGTCAAACACTGGGATTGCTTTCACAAAACGGAAGCAAAAAGATGTGATTCCAAACTAATTTCTGAAATCAGAAGAACCAACAAAATTTTTCAGAAAATGAAACTACCTTTGAAATGTAATGAAATTGCATTGTTTGAAGCTTAAATCCTGATAATTTTTTTCATTCTATCTTACCTACTTGCACTGTTTCTGTGCTTATTATGAACAGAAGTCACCCTTAAGAGATCAAGACTTGACAACTTCTATATAAAGCAGCATATCATAATTGCTTTTCTATTCTAGGTGTAGAATTGGGCTTTAACTGCTGGGAAATTCAGATTTTTAATGGTCCCTCCTCTAAGTAGCAGCCTTTCAATTTTATGCACTAGGAAAGAGCTGCTGATATCCTGTTCTAGCAACCTAGGTATAAAAGAGCATTTTGAAGTGCCTCATGAAATAAGATAGTAGTGAATAATAAGCTAGAAAATATGCTTAAGGAATCACTTTACTACCGTTGCCATGTACAAATTATACAGGAAGAGCTGAGAGCTGGCATCTGTTTTTCAGCTTACTTCTGTGCACTGCAAGCTTAGTATTGTTGTTTGCCTACAGCTATTTTTTGCACTTATTAAGAATCAGTCAATCATACAGCTCCTAAACAAAAGAAAACCATTTGGTGACTGAATTTACTGAGATGACTCTCCAAAAGTTCAAATTATGGTTTTCATAACCAAGGTGAAAAAAAAAATGAACTTCCTACATCTCTTCTAACATGTAATATTTTTTTAAATCTCACAGTATGCCACTAATAATGCTTTGTAACTTAACAGATTGACTCACAAGAAGGACGTTTGATGTTAGATAATCAACTACATTTCTTGTTTGAAATTGCCTTGAATTATATCTGGGTTTGCTTTATCAGTATTTATCCAGGAATATCATCTAGGAGATACAGACTGATGTAAATTACAACCAAGAAATCTATCCTGGCTCCAATAAATTTTTGCTTTTTCATTGGTTCTTCCTGAATAGAGCAGACTTGAGAAGTTAGAAGGTGCCATATATTTTCAGTACTTTAAATTTTGAAAATATTTTTGAGAACATTATTGCCTGGTGTTCAGTCATAGAATTTCAGGCTTTTTCTGGTGAGATGGGTGAGCCATGTGGTTATCCACATGCAGTGCAAGGTTATAACCACCTCTGATCTTCTTTCAATTCTGTAAACTGCAAACTGAACAAACCTCATATGCAAGATGTATATACTAAAATTCTACTGCCTCACTAATGACTCTTAAAAATATCTCTTTATATTGAACCTAAACTAAGTCCAAAGACCTTTATGTGGGAAAGGCAACAGAAGTAGATTCTATTTTAAATTCTTAGTACTGTTGGCTTGCAGTATAATTCAAATTGCCCACTTTCCTGGACCTCAAGATCACAATTTATCTGCTCAGTCCCTGTCTTCCTAGAGTGATGGAGAAATCTCCTCAAGAGCTGATGTATCAGGAAAAAGTGATACTATGATTTGGAGAGCTCCTTCAGCTGCCTTTCAATGTGACAGTTTCTTTCTAAACAGTCTGGGTTTTGTTTTCAAATGTGAATTAGAAAGAACTGCAATCCTGAAATCAGCATGGTTAAATTGCCTAATTAAATATGATATGCGGGTTTAGTTTTCAGTTGTTGACTAGACTCCTGTAGAGTGATAGAGACATGGTTTAATTGCACATTAGGGAAGTTATGGATGAAAAAGACAGACAAGGAATTGGACTCGCTGAAGTGTAGATATCGAGAATTACATTTGAATTCTATGGAGCAAAAGCAACCATAACAGTGAGTGATTTCTCTCTTCCTTAAAGAACCTAGTGTATGTGGGTAAATTAATAGTTTCCTGTTAGTTTTTGGCTGCAGATGGAGCCTGAGTGTGACTATCTGAGAATAGAAATACAGTATAGATAATGTGAAGTGTAACTCTAGGCAAAATATAATGAAATACATCATGTAGAAGACACCCATAGTCCTTCCAAAATATCTTAGATGGAAAAAGGCACAGCACAGGTATATTAATCTACAAATCAGAGTCTGTATAGGCAAAACAATGCAAGGGCTGAATCTGACATCCCTGATGACATGTCCACAGAAGAGGCAGACTAGATTTAATAAGGAATAGCATGACTGCTGTGCAGATCTTGCACTTTTATTTCTTATTAAGAGATCTAATGAAAATAAACCTAGGAAGATTTTTTTTAAATTAGATCAATATCCAGGTATTAGAAAGTTTAACTGCTTTTCACTGTCTTTAATGATTCTAATGCTGATGAGCACAAGGATGAAATAACTGGTGCTACTTTGTGAAGAATCAGAGATAAAATGTCAATACCTTTGATGAAAAACAAAGCATCCTGCAATTTCTCACTTATGACATGTTTCCAAATAAATGGAAACATTTTTCTTGACATCATGATTAAAAGAGGACATGATTCTTTGGCCCTCAATAGTGATTAACTGTTCTGCTGGTAAAGCAGATTTACTTCTTTTCTGCTAGAGTAAAAAACAGGAATTTGGTTTAAGCTTAACAGTAATAGTGTCAAGAAAGAAAAAATTATTTAATGTAAACTTTCCTATGAATTATTATATTGTCATTTCTTACAGACTTAACCAAATTATGCTTTTATTTAAACTGAAAGCAATGAGGGAACAGAATGATGATGCAAAAGAAGGTTGTTCTGTGCAGAAAATAAAGACTGAAGATCCAGAACAGTTTTTTTTCTCCTCTCTGAGATTATAACTTCAAATGTTCTTTTCAAGAATAATAGCTAAAAACAGTTCATACAAAAGCATGGATTTTACATTGGAGTGATGCCTTTAAATGATGACTTTTAAAGAGGAAATCTGATGGAAACATACATTATAATCATGCTATAACATTAAAATCTATACATGATCATGGCAGTCAGAAATTAGAAGGTTAGAAACGAAATTAGTCAAATCTTCCTGCTCATATTCTTAACATTTTTGCATTTTGCAGTGACAGCTTTGGTTTAGAGAAGGAAAAGACACAGCAGACAAACCATTCAGAGGTAGAGTGCTGAAGAAAAGCTGCATTTATCAGGAGAAAAGACAGCCTTTAGAGAAAGCTGTAGGTTTCAATACAATTCAGAGGCGTTTTGCTATTGATGCTGCAATATCTAGTTCAAAAGAAAAGGGATGTCAAGAAAAAAATTGTTATTTGGAAGTAACAGAATCATCCACTGCCCACAGCACTGGGGCCTGCTGTGCGTGTGGCTGCAAGGAGAGCTGCAGCCTCAGGATGCAGCCATGCAGCTGCTCATCATGCCACAGAGCACCCGTGATCAGCAGGAAAAGTGCAATCCCTTCTCTGACTCCAGGTTGGTCTAAAAAAGCCATTTTGGTCCAAGAAAAATAGTGTGCTGTCCTGTACTCTCTCAACAAAGGAGCGTAGCAATAGTAGAAATCAACAGCCTTTCTTTGTGGCATCAACTTATGTTCCTATGACATAAAAAAATAAAATGCTAACAAAATGCACTAAAGTAACCAGTCCTGCTCAGGTGGAAGCAATGACAGGCAAGTTTCTACATGGATTGCTTGATGACAGACCTGGAAGGAAAACAGTGTAGAGTTCACACCAATGAAGAAAGCATGAACAAAGGGAAATTAATTTAGTGAAAATGTTATTGGTGGTTCTTAAAAACACCTTGCAGTGTCTTGAAATCAAGGAGGATTTTGAGGAGTTATTGGAAACATCTGTATAGACCAGGAGACCAGATCCTATTGATCTAAGCTTTCTAACTTGCAATATTTTTTGAAGCAGTTTGTGTTTGCTTTTGTTTTGGGTATTGGTCTGTTTTTTTTAGTTTTGAGGTGAATTATTTTGGGGTGATA
>JACDOX010000150.1:1322126-1365452 GCA_014549065.1 Cardinalis cardinalis
GTTGTTGGTTGTTTGCTTGTTTTGGGTTTTTTTTGTTTTTTTTTTATATGTGAATGCAGAATATGCTTTAGCAGGAATAAAGTTGAAGACAGAGTAAGATCCTCAAACACTGTCCTTTCCCTCTAGTTATGTTTGGTGGGTTTATCTTTTTCTTAGAGATTTACATTTTTAAGCATAAAGTTCTTTCTCAAGTTGCTTCAAAAAATATATATGGCCTCTTAGAAATTCTGTAATATGTTGTGAGATATATTACATCATCTGCTTTGTCCTTCAGTAATATTCTACCAAGGACAGTAAAAATACAAAAAGAAATGCACAGCCCTTCTGCATCACTGCAACAATTAAGCCAAGCAAAGTGGCTGCTAAGATTGCCTTACTTGTGCCAGGGGCCAGTTTGATTCGCAGCAGCCTTAAAAAATTAAGAAGAGAAGGTGACAAAAAGGTGGAGAAAAGCATGCATGACTTCAAATGATAGGCCCATCTCAGCAGTCTGCTTTTGGCATTCCATGGTCTATATTGCACCAGCTGACCTCTCTTCAAAAGGAGTCACAGCTCTGGAGAGGGCATGCCAGAGGGGCAGCTCTGTCATTTTTTGAAAGGGTTATTGAAGGTCACTTCAGTAGATGGAAAAATGAATGAGAATTCCAGAACCTGGCTTAATCGGGTGATTTGTGTGACAATTACTCTTAAGAAAATATTTTTGAGAAAAAAAAATTCCGGAAGGAGTCCAGTATGGTATAATTCCATCATAAAACTGTACTTTGGAACAGAACTTCTTTCCACAAGTAACAGCCCTTATAATTTTAGCCAAAAATGTTTACAAAGCCTATGGGGTGCAAGAATAGTTATTTCTTATTTTTTCCTTTACATATAAATTTCCACTTGGCCGTGTTGTTCCTTTAACTAGCATACCTATATCTTTATAATTCAATTATTTTTTCAAAAAGCCCAGAGAGTTTTGTAAAATAATCTATACTTTAATTACAAGTGAGTTTCATGCTATGATTTTAATGTATGAGCTATCACTGGACTTTAAACTGCCAATGGCAATACAAACATTTTTCAATGACTAGTGCAAATTATAAAAACAGCTACTTTTCTACATTTGCTTTAGAAAAAATAATCTAAATTCACCAGCTTCAGTTCTTTTCTCTCTTTGCAGAAAGCTACCACAACATGAACTCTTAAAAGTAATTAAAGTATCATGGAAAAAGTAGTTCATATTAAGGAAACTTTAAAATCAGGCCTAATGTATGTGGTGTGTGTGAAAAAAATCAAGATATACTAAAATACTGAATTTGACTGGATGTGGGAATAGTGAATATTTATCACATGAGATTTATAAAATATTACAGAAATAGCTTTAAATTATTGCAACTAAAAATAAAAATTTTTGACGCAGTGGGTAAGGGAACTAAAAACTAAAATAAGACAGCAAATAAAAGATATGCCTTAAATTGGGTGAATGCTGCTATTGGAGGAGCATTTGTATTTTGAATACCAGGGATAAAAGAAGAGCTGAGCACCATCACAACCATATTTAGTAGAAGTTTAGTATTCATATTTTCTTGAAATGAGAATGCATAAGGCATTGAGAGTGAATTTTTATGAACCAAGCAAAAATATTCAGCATAAAGGAAACATCAAATACTCCTCAGTCTGTGATTGGCCACAGATATGGAGAGAGATGTGGCCCTTTCTCCCATGCATTACTTGGTGCATTAGATGGATGAATTGCCCTTTGAGGCAATTTTGCCATTCCAATTTATTGGGATGATTTTAAAAAAATTGATTAATTGACTTCTTGATGGCTATAATGAATGGAAGTATTAATCATGTTAAGCTTAACAAAGGAAAATATTGAGTTTTGCAGCAAAAGAAACATGACACCATGCATCTGTACAGGCTGGGGACTGACTGGCTGGAAAACTGCTTTGCAGAATAAGGAAGTCTTGATGGGAAGCAAATTGTGCCTGAGGCAGCTGAGCTCTTGCAATGAAGACCACGAGCCTTCTGGGCTGCATTAGACTGGGCATTGCCAGCAGGTCAGAAGGAGTTGCCTTCATCTCTGGTGAGCACTGGAAAGACAAATCAGGAGTGCTGTGTCCAGTCTTGGTTTTCCCGTTAAGAGGGAAACATGGGCTTACTCGGGCAAGTCCAGCAAAGGACCGCAAAGATTTTGAGGGCTTGCAGCATCTGTCCTATTTAGCCTGCAGATAAGAAAGCTCAGATGGTTCTTATCCATTTCTGGAGATACTTGATGGGAGGGTTTAAAAGAAGAGAGAGCCTGATTTGCCTCAGTAGTGCACAGTGAAAGGGCAAGAGACAATAGGTGGAAATTTAATTACTGGAAATTTCACTTATGCATAAGATTTTTTTTTTTCTTTGAGAGTGGTCAAACACAGTGGGATTGTGTGAGATATTCACAACATATCTAGACACAGCTCTGGGCAATCTGCTTTAGCTCTTCTGAGTGTAGGTGTTAAAGGATTTCCAGACATCCACGCCAAGCTCAACCGCTGAGATTTTGTGATTCCTTGATGAAGTCTAGGGAAAAAGAGGACAAGCATAGAGGTACATGTTTTAACTTGCATTGGTCATTTGGATTTGTGCTGATTTATCTGACAAAAGCAATCAAAAATATAGAAATACAAGCTTCAGATATCTATCCTAGCTCCTACCTGTAAATTACACAGAGAAAAGGACACTTACCAATGTGCTGACCTATCTCAGATGCTTATTAGAAAATAATATTGATTGCTCTCTGGATGAGGGCTTTTTTCCTCTTCCAGTGACTGCGATGTAAGCTTAGTGTCCAGTTCTTTCTGAGGTATTTAAAAGTCAGGTATCAGGAAAACTATTCAGTCAAGAAAAAATGTTCAAATATTCCAATTAACATCTACTGTAATACTTTTTCATACTAAAAGGTATTAAGACAAGACCTATTTCACTATGTATAGTATTAAAAAAGAATAAAAATAAAATATTGGAACAACTGAAATCATTGGTATCTAATGGTTAAAATTCACAGACTGTTGATCTGAGAACTGTTCCATGAAGTTTATATAAAGTCACAATGCACTTCTTCCTAATTTAATCAGACATTAAATGCTGGAGTCATTCTGAGCATACCCTGAAAACTGGAGGTGTATTCATTATGCAGATGCAAACATCTGTATTTGTGTGTAAATCCAGGGTCTGAATATTTGAACGTGACAACTGCATGCACTGTGTTACGCTAGAGGGAACAAGAGACAAAGAGGAGCCCTGCAACAGTGGAATTCCCTCAAGGAATACTCTCTGATTCATCTGTCACATACTGAAGCCTTTTCAGAGGGTGCCAGACCTCTGGAGAGGGGATGCTGGAGGAGGAGTTCAGCCACAGTTTGAAATGATTCAGAGCTTGTTTTTCACTGCTCAGCTCAATTCTGCTAACCTCGACTGCCCTCCCCAGTATTCCTGTGGCTCTCCCCTGCAAGAGTAAATTTTTCTGTCATCTGGCCACTCGTACGTCAGCCACAGCCAGGAGAGTATTAAATATTTTCTTTATGCTGAACATGCCTGATTAAATGCATCATCAGTATAATATCACTGAATTCAATACCATTTGTGTTTAGCCTATTCTGCCTTGTAGTCATCAATGTAGAATCTAAAGACACATAAACAAGAGCCACAGGAGGATTTTTGAATGATGCCGATTTCATCCCCATATTTTGCTCTCTAGAGCAATTAGTCCTCTAAAGAGAATTAATTTTAAAAACCACATCCAGCAACATTGTTGTTCTGACAATCAAGGTTGATCTGCAAGAAGAATAAATAGGAAAGTGGTGATAATGTTGAACATCATTAGAAATGAAAGCCTAGAGAAAAAAAACTCAAATCATAATGTGTTTTCCAAATGGAAAATAACATGTATTTGAAATGATTCAACTGTTGATTTTAAGCAAAAGAGAAAGAAACCCTTTGAAAATGTAACTGAGACAATCAACAGTTGTTTTTCATTCTACTAAGATAAAATTAAATAACTTAAAGAGTTGCAAACATTACATAATTTTGTTGTAGTTTGTTCCTGTTTTCAACTACAATGAACTCAGTGGTCTTATTTTAGTATAACCTGTCTCAGTCAGCAAGCTCAAGCCAACAGAGGGGGATCTGTTTCTCAGCTATTATTTTTAGTTGCACTTCAGTTTTTTGTAAAACAGATTATTCAAACCATTATTGCCATTATTACCAGGTCTTCAGTTTAGCTACAAGGGTTAATAAAAGTCTATGCTTATATTTACACCTATAAGTTGGTGTGTGTGTATAAAGCATATATATTTGTAATATGTATCATGCATCTGTTTTGTGGCTTTTTTTTGTTTATGTGTACCAGGAGCAGATATAAGTGAAGAAAAAAGAAGGAGGGATATGGGATGGTGGAAGTAATTTCCTTCAAAACTTCACACATTATCAATTAATGTAATTTACATGCAATTAATGTAATTTACATGAACTGGCTAGACAAAAATCTAGCTTACTTATATATCTATATCTATATCTATATCTATATCTATATCTATATCTAATATATATATATATATATATATATATATATATATATATATATGATTGCAAAAGTAAAGGAATAAAAGAAACAGTATCATTTTATTACAAATTTTTATAGTGGCCTCTCAGCTAAAATCCTGAACTTCATTTAAGAAACCCAGTAAAAGATGGGTTAATAAAAATTTGGTTCCATTTACAAAAATTGCATTATAAGCAATAGCAGGAAATATTGTCATTCCCCTCCCCCTGCCCCTCTGTCTTGGGTAAGACCTATTTTTGAGCTGTTCTCATTCAGAGAACGAGTTGCTCCTTTTGGCTTTGTTCCCAGAGTACTGCATACTTGGTGGTGTGTGAGGCATTGCCTCCTGGGGAAAAGGGAGGAGGGGGACTGAATCACAGCACTTAATTCTTAATGATTGTTCTGTGTGGTCAAGAGGACACAGAGCAGGCAATGCTCTTTATTCTTTACTTACTGTTATAGCTATTGGCAGCCAGCCCTTTTAATTTAGTTATCAATACTCAATGCCCTTAATCTTTTACTTTAAAGCTAGTCCAAAATAAGTACTAGCCAAGGAGCATCTGCTAAACAGAAATATTGGTGGATAGATATGATTTAAGGCAACATGCTAAGGGCCTACCAATTGAATTCTGGGTAAGGTTTATTTGGTATTCTCTTGACAAATCTTGTTTCTTTTTCAGCATAGTTGCTTTCCTGACAAAATATCTGACAACTAATAGTGTGTGGAAAAAATCATAGGTGTTGCTAATAGATGAGCTTCTCAGATTATCCTATCTGTCTCCCTGTTGATATAGGACTCTCTCCTAAAGCACATTTTCTGTTATGAAATTGAGTTTGGTTTTCAGTATCCTGTGAAGCGGGATTTCTGTGTTTCAGAGGTTACTGAATAACTAAAAAAGTATCACTGGCTGAGAAGTTTCTCTTTATATTTCTCATCTTTGTTTTCTAAATACAACCCTGAGTACTGCATACTATAATCTCCTTCTTTCCTAAGGAGTTGTACTGTATCAAGCTGATACTATTTTTCCTTTCCATCACTTGGCTGTGGTTGTTGGAGCACTGAGTTTTTGGAATATTTAAGTGATTTAATAAGTAAAAATTGAGGCATTTATTCCTAATTCTGTTGTTCTCTGAAGAACTCCTTCCCATTTGCCAATCTGTTTCTAAGAATGTAGTTCCTTCATTTGAATGAAGTATTCCAAATAAGGTGGCTTCATATGACAAGACAGTAATCCTCTTTCTTTCCAGTGATTTACCTGCTAGATTGTAAAAGTTAGCACTGTGGGAGTTCACTTGGTTAATAATGAATCCAAGGCTTGGCTCATTTGTAGAACATGTGCACTACAGAATAATGTTTAACCAACCACTTAATATGTATGCATAAGAGAAAGTAGATGCACATTACTTAATTCATAGTTCTAATTTTATCCTGGCCCTCTGCAGGGGCATGTAGGGATCAGCTCATTCCATCTGCTGAAGAAGTTCATTTTGGAGGGGCTTAAATAGCCCTTTGGATCCATTGATCAAATAGCTTAGCTCCAGTTGTCCATGCACAGAGGTCGAATTTATGGGTGATACCTCAGGTATTCTTGCCTACTCTCCAGAAGAGTGTCCCTGAAGTCCTCTGTGATGTCTACCAGTCCCATGGCGTTTTCTCTGATACTCTGAAAAAGGATTTTAAATTGGAAGACATTTTAAATGGGAAGGCAATACTGGGTTTAGGCAGCTGACTGAAACTACAGTTTTTTACTGACTGGACTGAGGTCTTGGATATGTAAGTCGCATGTAGATACATAAATTTGGTGTCTCAAACCTGTGAGGTAAATCTCATTGTCTTCAATGTCTATATCTGAATGAGAAGAATCTCATCTCCACAGGAGGTGATCTTTTGCTTTCTGAACTCAAATATCCTGTAGATATTAAGTAGAACAAGGAATGTTTAGAAGAGAAGGGTTTATCATCTCACTTTTTTTTTGTTGCCTTGTTTTCCATGATCAAAATTTGCAATTAAACAGTATTTTTGTACATTGGGTTATTATTATAGGTACTAAGTTTGGTTCTCTTTGCTTATTTTGTAAAAAACTACTCTGTTGGCGAGGTCGAACATGACTACTGTGCTAGTTTAATAGTATAATCTGTCAAAAACTGGGATGTAATTACACTCCCATTGTTCTTATCAAAATCATGTCTTCACATTGAATGGGTTTCTCTAGTAGATTAAAGCCATGCTTTTTACAGCAATTCCAATAGCTGTATTGCAAATTATTTTTCTCTGACTTCTACCAGTATATTTATTTATTTGTCCATTTCTTTTCTGACAACCAATTTCTTTTTCCCTTAGTGAGTTCAGTACTGTCAGTATGGAGCCATAAAAGACTTAATAGCAGCTTCACTCAACATTTACTATAATCAGAAAAGCAGTATTCACCACACCAAAGGGAAATTTCAGGATTCCCATTAAAAGTCTTGTTTTTCTTTAAAAGCTCTATAGCATCTTCACATTCCTGATGGACTGCAAACTGAAGAAGAAAACGCCAGTTTGCTGTTAGATCACCTGTGAAAAGTTATCTCCAAACCACAAAGATTAGGAAAAAATTCAGTGAATGTGTGTGCTACAGAACTTGATTGTTCTCTCAGGAGAACATTTTCTAATTTCCATGGTTCATTTGAATTTTCAAGGTATCTTGTCTGGATTTTTTGACTTTGAATCCAGGCCATTAACAGTGACTGGCATCTTTGGGAGTACTTTAGCCATGAATTGAATCTTATGCCCTGTTTCATACACTTCTGCACTCCACAATGTAGCTAGTCTGTCCCAGCTGATTAAGTGATGATGGAGGATGGAGTTCAAGGAAACACATATTTAAAATCTTGTGTAAAATGTCATTTAAACACGTTTCCCGTTTTATTCTTAGAGTCACTTAAAATAGTTCTTCATGTTTAGCATATTTAAACAGCATAAGGATGTATCAGACCACTAGCTGCATCATAGGATAAAGAAAATACTGGTGTTTGTAGATAGATATAAAGATTAACAACTCAGTTGTGCTTCAGTTTGTGTTCACTGATTCTTTTCCCAGCATTAACACCTTTTTTTTTCTACATTTCTGTTGTAAATGTCACAAGTATCAAATATGACCTCCAGGAGAACTTCTTTGGCAGAGTGTCGTTAGCTGTTAGTCCCTCTTCAGAGAGAGGCAGCTAACTAGGCTTGTGACTGTCACCAGACAATTCTTTTTCAAGAAAGATTTTTTTGTATGATGTTTGTTCGAGTTTATTTTTTTTTCTATTCAATATTTATCTAAGTTAGAATAATCATGGATGGTTTCTGTAAATACTAGACAGACAAAATCAGTTTTAAACTGCGTGTCTGCACTGATTTTTCCCTTTAAAGAATTCTTAAAATTTTACCTACTACCCTTTTTAGAGTATGAAAATGTACAATTAGTCTAAAACTTTCTCATACACACAGCTCTTTTTTTTTTCCTTCCTGCTTATATACCTCTATGCATCTTCTGCAGCAGAAAGTAAAAGAAATAATGATAGCACACCCAAGAAAAGCTGAGAGATGCTATTTTTTTTATAGATACACAAACATTTTCTTAGGAAAATGTTTCTTAAAATGTTTTAAATTTTTTAAAAGTATCCATTAATGAAAAAGAATGTCAGTCACCATAAAGTGTAATGGGGTTGTGACCTGTCAGCTTCAGTCTCTGTTTCCTTGGTTGCTCTGATAGAAAGAACTTATGCATAATGCTGCAGCCAACCATGCTTTGGGAATCTCAGGGTTAGCACAGGGAGGGCTTGTAAATAACTGCTTCAGAGGCTGACATTTATCGCAGCAGAAGTCAGTGGGCATTCTGCAGCTGGCTCTGCAGCTCCGTGTGGCTTGACCGCCCTCTAGTTAGGAGTTGACTTCTCCCCCTTTATGGAAAAGGGGGTCTATTGACCCACAGTCCCAGGAATTCTGGCAAATATGTCATGATAAAACCATCAAAAATTCTCCTTCCCAAATGACTCCTTTCCCACCTGTGACAGACTTCCTTATCACAGTGTCCAGTTCAAAGCATTCGGCTCTAAACAGCTGACAATAAACAGCCTCTTTTTTAATGAAGTTCAAATAATAGTGTTTGTAAAGGTAAGTGCTTCTAAGAGAACTACTCATTGAAGTCTGAGAGATATTTTAAATTAGATAACCCTTTCTTTAGCAGCAGCAAAAATCAGTATGGTTTGAAGCAGTTAGTATTTAATATGCTTGTTCACTGTCTTAATTTTCCCCAAGTCAATTTTTAAAGCTAAAATAATCTCCCTTTGGCTTTGTATAGCCAGCATTATAACCACAGTAATTTTTAAATTAAACTCCCTTATTGTCTATGTGTATGTGAAGTAGGTGATATTACACAAAAGCATGGGCTACATTAGCTTGATACAAATGCATATTTAAGAGCTTAACAAGCCTGCAAGAAAAATAGTGGTCTCGATAAACATTAGTATGGCTCACTTGTAAGCCTTTTTGTTTAGTTGCATTTTCCTACTTGCACATTCAAAGGAGTGATGAAATGCACTGAGTAAATAAATAAAGCCTATTATAATGTCCCAATAGTAGGGAGAAGTTGATTTTAGTTACACTAACAAGTATAAAAACTCTTGAATTATTAGATTTGCTGTGAATTAAAACACACAATGCCTATTTTAGAAAAAGGAGAGATTCCATATGCAAGTTGAGATCTGGTATGCTACATATATGCATCTATACTTATATAAGAAGCATTTCTCTAACCATCCTAACTGTATTGCTGATTGTGAAATGTAGAATTCTACTGTGTATATGTAATTTTGTCTGGACTTGTGTTATAGTCGGTAATTGAATAGCACAGGGATGGGCTTATTGCGAGAAAGTGCTAAGCAAAACAGAAATTATAATGAAATTTGAGATGTCAGTGACAATTAGCTGTGTTATGAATATTCATTTCATGTTCATTCTGGATAGTGCCATTTTTCACTATCTTTAATAACTGAATCGTGTTTCAAGAAATAGAGATATAAATAATAGTCATGTGATAATTAACATGGTTTTTTCTGAGTGTTGTGGCACTTGTCAAGTGCCACGTGGTCTGGAGCAACAACTAGAAAGTTAATTTTCAAACATGGCCAGTTTTGTGTGTTTAGCAGAACCATTTGACTTTCTTGCAGAATTGTTAATTTACAGGAAGATAAAAATCTGCTTGTGCATGGTTTTACTTGGGCTGAAATCTCATTAGAAAGACTGAGTGTTACACTAGAATTACAGAAATATAAATCAAGACCCCACATAAGAAGTGAAAAGAAATGGAGTTACAGTGAAGCAATGCACCCAAATAACACTCACCACCAACTAATGCTGGGGAATGTGATTCACTGTCCTGCTTTCAGACTGGTACATGCATATTGTCAGAAAACTGAGTATGTGCTTCAGTGCTCTTTTTATCAGTCAGGATGAAGGGATCTATGAAAATGAAAGGGGGAGTATTCACTGTGCAAAAAGTAGTCTTTGAATATGATGTTTTAACCCATTTTGAATACTTCTTAACATTGCCAGTGTCCCCTACAAAGGTATGACCTCCCAATGTTGTCCTAAAAAGCACTCATGTGCTCTCATACTGATGAAATGCAGTGAGTCTTTCATTCAGTACCAATATATGAAGCCACACAGTCCATGGAACAATAATGGGATCTTCCCTGAGTCTGACTGAATTTTTTGAAAAGAATGTAATGGTTTCCAAAGAAAAATTATTTAGCTGAAACCACAAAGACCCTCAGAGAAAGAGCATAATAGAAATTTTCCTTTTAGATTACAAAGCAATGCAAAAGAGCAGAACATTTGTTAAATTAGTTCTAGAGGACCTCCTTTGTGTAAGCCTAGTATGAAAATAAGTAAGACAAATGTATTACTGCCACTCCTTCTGCATCTCACAGGCACCCAGTGCCTTTTATTTAATACCCAGTTTCATCTAGCATGTGAGGGAATTTGAAGCAGCTTGGAAATTGCTTTGTTACAGAATGGCTAGTAAAAAGCCATGTGTTGATTTTTTCCATAGTCTTTATTAATTAAAACTCAGACTTATATTTTATAGTTTATTCAAACATATCAGTTTTCATTGTTTGAAGAAGAAAAATGAAAAAAAAAGATAGCAATGGGGAGAACATACCTGCTTTAGGAACATGTTCTTGAATTGCAATGTGAAAATAATAAAGAAACAAAGTGTAATAGAAGTGAAACTGTGCCTGGTTGTGAAAGAACAGTGTAAGTAGAGCCCCTTCAATATCGCTCTGAACATCCCAGGATGCTCCACTGCCTTGGAGTATTCCAGAACCTTGTCTGTGAGGCAGATGCCTCAAAGGAGCTTACCTGTCCTGAAAGTTACATGTCACTACACTCTTGAGAGTAAATATGCAAAATCTTGTCAAGTGTGCACCTTTGGAAAATCATGTGCAGCAGATTTTGTTTTCCTGGCTAGAGCTGCTGACCACAAGCTACTCACAAAGCATGTGTTCCCTCAGAGTACAGAAATTGTGTTGCTTCCACCAATGAAACAACAAAGCTCATTTGCCTGTAAAATTGGATTTTTAAGTAGTGATAACAAAATCTCAGTTGTAGAAAATAGACTTGGATTGCATGGTCGTAAGGCAGTTGACAATCATTTAAGTAAAAGACTAAATAGAGGCATGTAGTAAAGGATGTCAGTTTTGAAGAGGCAAACTAAGATAAACAAAATTTATTAGTTACTCATACAGCCAACAGAACTCAGATTACTATTTGTCTTGGATGTGAAAGAGGCCTGGAAGTGCTTTGTCTTGAATGTCCAGAAATGTTCTTGAACACGTATCCCAAGCAGAGAGCTAGAAGACATTGTAGAAAAGCTGAAAACTGGATAAATAACCAATACAAATGAGACATTAAGATTAAACAGGGAAACTGCAAAGGATGTAATACCTTACTTCTTTTAGAATAAAATCAAGATTTCTAGAGAACAAATTGAAATGAAACTTTTATGGGGTATTAAGGTTGACAATGTGCTTATTGACCATACAATTACAACATTAAAAAAGGAAAAGTGAAGAAACACCACCCATTTATAGGAACATTCAAACTATCCAAGTGTTGCCCTCAAATTAAATTACTTTGGTCTTGATTTCAGCACAAGTAATGCTGAAGAGCAATAGTAATATGTCTCAAAGTTTCAGTGTCCAGACAGAACACTGTTTATGTGTTCAAATTTATGTGCTCAAATTGTTCTGTTTGAGAAATGAAATTAAACTCTAGTGAGCACTATATCCGTATTAGAATCACTGGTGGCTAATCAATCCATGAGCATATTGGAAGACACTAAGGAAAGAACTTACAAGTGTCCAACTCCTGCTTTCAATTATATCCTCATAAACACAATGCAGAAATGTTTCCATCCTTGATTATTTGGTTTAAACTACTTAGCTAATCTTCTTTATATTTATCCATTTCTAACTGTAATAACTCTTATTTCCCAGTTTGCTAGTTGTCTTTTCCCAAGGCAAAAACAAATATTATTTTAATCTAGCTTATCTGACCCAAAGCCTTACCAACAGCATTTGTCTTTTATTTGTTTCTTTTTATTCTTTTAACCAAAGTTAATAGTCTTATTATAATAGTTTCCTCTAACTCCTCAGGAGTACACTCAGTTCTTAAGCTTTTGTTTTGTTATTAACTCTATCACTTCTGCATCAGGTCTTCCAACAAATGTGAGTTGTGATAAGTTAAATGTTACCAGCCCTTGGAAGCACCAGAAGAACCACATCCTGGAGCAATAGTGTATTGCATAAGACACAAATGAAACTTCTAGAATCCTAAGTTTAGTTATACTCACCATTCAAGGTTATTTCAAAGTCGAGCATGTAAAAAAATTGGCTACTATAATAATCAGATTAAAGCACTTTGCTAAAATAAGCTGAGTTTTTTTTCTTTTAGAAAAAAAAAAAAAAAAAAAAAAAAAAACCAAAAAAAAACCCAAACAACCCAAAACAAAAGCAAACAACCGCCCCCCACTCCCCCAAAAAAAATAAAACTACAAGATTCTGTGCTTTGTAGCCCTGTCTGGAGAACAAGCCTGTGAAGGTAGATGATTGCAAGATAGGCATAGGTTAGAAAGTAAACACCAAAAGGAAAGAATTTTTTACACCGGTACAAGATAAATTGGATAATACTAGCAGCCATGGACAATTCAGACCTTAAAATTAAAATTTTTCTGATTAATAATGGAAGCAGGCTTTGGATTAGCCTGTTAATAAGAGAATGAAGCTAAGATGATGTAATGAATTTCAATATATATTGTGATTGGTGCTACTGGTGTATGATAGGGATGAAATTTATATAATCAGGGGTGTGGTGGACCTTACTGTGCTGTATTGCTTTGCTCTTTTTAAAGGGTACAATTTGTTTTCCTTAAACATTGGCCTTTCTCATTGCCTATACTTCATAAAAAAGTTGTATGGCTTTTGGGTTTTTTTACTTTGTTTTTTATTTTGTTTTTTAATTTTCTAGTCAAATTGAAAAAAAAAATCAAGACACAGAGACAACTGAAACAGAATAATTAATTATTTTGCCATTGTATTATTCTTATTTGAGGGAGAAGGAAAGTTTTTTACTTGGTGTTTTTGTTTTGATGTGTGGAGTAAATTTAGTCAAGAAATCCAAATTATCTATCCTAGTATTGTTGGTCTCTTCTGGATTGTATTTCTGAGCGAAATTAATTTTAAAAGTTGCCTAAGTCCACTGCTGACCATGGCCTTAGATCCTTTTTTGGCACTCAGTGTTTCTATAAATATTAAATACAAAAGTTGTGCACATTCAGAGCTCTACTAAATCAGGGATGAAATTGTGTCTTGTGTCTGCCCCTTGACTGAATGCTCAAGAAAGCAGGAGGAGTTCCTTGTATCCTTTTGTCTGATTCACTGCAAGCCCATGCAAAGCCAGATGCAATCTAGCCGAGATTTATCATCTGTCCTTCATGTACCAGGGGGCAACACTAGGAAAGAATAACAGATGTAGCCTTGTGGATAGTATCAAGTGGGAAATAACTCTGAAAAATGTTTTGCATTTAACTAAAACATTAAAAGAATCAGCTGAGTGACTGTCACACAGAAGGTCACTCAATCCTTGGAGAAACAAGGGAAAATGTCCTATGCTGTGTCTGGAGATAGCTGAGGTACAGATGGTACTTAAAGCCAGCTCTCTGACCTAGAGCTCAAAGTCTAGATTGAACCTGACTCCCAGACCTAAAGATTTTCTTTTCAGTCTAATAGGGCTGTGTAACTTGCAAGATGATATGTATGTATGTTAGAATCCAGGAGAGCCCTACATGAGACATTGCCACAGACAGTGCATGCCAAGTGTCTTTCTTCCTATGCATATCTAATAAATCCAGTTATCTAAAAGTTGAAAATTACTTTTATATGCCAGAATGTATTTTATTTTATCTGGATACATGTGGAAAATGGAGAGCTTACAGATTTTTTCAAGCCTGTGAGGACATTTTAAGGACAGAGCGAAATTACAGTTGTGCATTAAGAGAAATATAAAGCTTTTCTCCAATTTCATCTGATATTCTATGAATTGGGAATAAGGTCTGGTAGTGGTTCAGCTGACAGTGACTGGTATCCATAGCACCCTACTATGTCAGAAGGGTATAATGAGGAGCAATTGGTACAACAGCAAGGGAGAGAGGGGGATGAGGGAGTGGCTATATATTGCTTATTTTCCAGCTGGGCTCAATGGCAGGCTGGCAGGCTGATAGAGAGAAGCAGCACCATGAAGACTCTGCCCGTGGAGGAAGCTTAGGTGTACTGTCTGCAGGAGCAGTGAATCAGGTGCCATAGCAGAAATGTCAGCCTGAAATGTTACAGTACAAAATGCAGCAGAGCCAAAACTCAGGAGGTTGCCATTGAGCGGTGTAACAGCAGCAACAACAAAGCTGTGTGGTCAGAATCTCAGTGATGTATACAGGGACCTGTACACTTAGCAGCTGACACTGTCAAGCTGGCAAGGCAGAAATCATAAATGGTCATTGCAGTAATCAAATTTCCACATGACTAGGCACAACCACTGTATTCTATACCAATATTCCTAGAAAAGTCATGACTTGAGCTTCCAAAAAACCCAAAAAAAACTATCTTCTTTTCTTCCTACTGTGTTCCCATCTTCTCCTAATTTTTCTGTGTTTACAATGTTAGTGTCCTTTTAACTTTGCTCACTTTGCTAATAGCACTTCACAGTTTGTATTACAGAAAGATGGTGCTATTAAAATCTCTGTTGTTTTGCATATTCATCTCCAGTTTATTTCTTCTTGTTGTTTTCATATTGTGTTTCTACACATTTTGTGTGCAACTGTGACACTTTTGCTATTTTTTAATTTCAGTGAATATGAACTTTCCAGAGAAATTATAGTCCAGCCAAAATGGTTAATGTTCTCAAGAGGTATTCCAGTGTGCAAAATTCCAAAACATCGCAGAATGATCAAAAGTAAATTCAACAGAAAACCTTTTTTTCCTTTTTTTTACAATAGACATTTTTTTTCTGTATTGACAATTTGCCAAGACTTTTTTGCAAATTGTGGACTACAACTATTAATTAATGGAGTATGCACTAGACAGCTTGCATTTTTCCAGTTAGAAAAATAATCTGACCAAGTCATAAGAAGCAATGCAAAATGAAGGGAGTAAGCAAGCCAACAAAACTGTTAGAAGGTACAGGCTCATTATGAAGAATAAAGATTGTTAAGATACTTTTATTGCTAATTATGATGCTTGATAGAAACTGTGTTGCACAAAGATTTTTCTCTTACATTAGGTCATGATATGAAGAAAAGCAAAGAAGGTCCCATGGAAAAAATATTTAATTTTTAAAAGAAATTATAAATGTAATACTGAATTGTGTAGAAGTCCTAACATGGCAGAGATAAATTTGCTATGTAAATATAATACTATTTAAAATTTAATTTTGAATATTGCATCTCACATTCAAAGGAAAGAAGAAACTGTCCATAAAATTGTGAGTGCTTATGCAACAGACATTTTGATAACTCTTCCTTTCTGCTTATCTTATGTGCACTGAAATAATGAAAAGAGAGAATAAAATTTCAAAAATTAAGACTGCAGTAAAAAATTTAAAAGGAGCTCTCTGGCCAGCAACCTGCACAGCTGGAGGAAATCTATCAAAAGGCTCCATGGCAGCTGTCTTTTCTTGTTATACCACGGTTTACTCAAACCACCAGTGAAATGGCATGGCTGTCGTTTTCTAACCCAGGACCTGGAACATGGAAGTGAAAGTTTTTTTCTTCTCCTTTGTATCCCTGATCTGGGATGGAGAGAGGGAGACATGGAAATGGTGATCTGTCTTTCCTACCCAGCTCCTCCAATGAGAGCTATAAGAACAATACAGATGTTTACATTTTTAGCTTAATTAGACACAGATCTTAAGGTACCACTGAGGGACCACAGCCCCCCTTTCTTACCATAGCTATACAACACGCTGTGGTCTTTGCAGAAGCCTTTTGGTACAATTACAGATGTTACAGACCCAAATATAATCAACCATACCTTTCCCTACAATGCATTACCCACGGGACTGGATACAAAAGCGCTGAAGCTCATTTCCAGCTTCAGATACAATGTGGCACCAATGGAAGAGCCATCTTTTCAGCAGTCCCTGTGAGATGTCTCCCTTCCTGCTTAGAGGTCGGTTGGTGCTGTGCCATCACAATGCCAAGCCAGAAACATGTTGTTTGCCATGACCTGGTGTATTTTAGCCATGGGCTCATCCTTTGCCGCAGCTGAAGTAAAGCAGAGAAAAAGAGAACAAGGTCTGTGTATGAGGTGTGCATCCAAATCTATGTCACTTTTCCATGACAAGGCACCTGCCATGAAATTCTCTTCCCTAGATAACTAAGAGAAAGGGAAGGAGAAAAAAAGAGGACCAGGACACAAAGCAGAGAGAGATGCACTTCATCCGTCAATACTCTTCCAGGCTGGGGGGCTGGTCATCACCATTTTCTGTCCTGCTCTCTCTCACAGCTGTGCAGTCAGTTCTCAAAGTTAGATTTGATCAGCAGGAGCTCATTATCTCACACATAATTCATCTCAGTGGGGTGAGTTACCCAGAGAAGCAGGTACAGTGTAAAGCATCTGATTCTACACTAAAAGAATGAGTATGGGGTAAAAGGTACAGTGAATATCCATTTTGAAAAGCTGGTTGTGCATCAGGCATCCATAAAAGTTAAGCCCTCTTTTGGGTGAGTGCCATTATTTCAGCTACAAACCAGCAATCCCACTCCTGAATTATTTTTAGAGTGTGGTAAATCCTGAAAACCGTTGCACCTGTGCTAGAAGGTGCTGC
The DNA here is from genome assembly GCA_014549065.1 of Cardinalis cardinalis. NCBI lineage: Eukaryota > Metazoa > Chordata > Aves > Passeriformes > Cardinalidae > Cardinalis > Cardinalis cardinalis. Next base: position 1,339,097 of record JACDOX010000150.1, read on the forward strand.
CAGCTTGTGATGTCATCAGTCTCCTTGGAGTCTATGCGCAATTCAGGGTTGCCCAGTTACACCAGAAAATCCACCCTCTCTTGGTCAAAGCAGCATTTCTTCTGATCAGCACAGCCAGCGCTGCTGCAAGTCATTGAAAATGCTGTTAATAAATACCTCTTTAGAGGTGCAGAACACCAGGAAGTCATACAGGTATACCATAGCATAACTATGAAGAATGCCCTTAGGAACAACATTCACAGAATACTGGAATTTTGAAGAGGCTGGATGGCATCAGAGGATGCTCATAGTGGCCCCTTATAAATCCACCACAGAGGGCAGCGGAGCCCACTGCAGATGTTCAGAGCACTTCAGAGAAAGTGGCAAGGAGTACTGGTTCTTCACTCTGATGTCCTTCTGCTTCCTGTAATCCATGCAGAGGCAGAGACTCCTGTGCTTCTTTGTGAAAAAATGCCATAAGGAAATCCACAACAGGGGAGTCAGAGGAGAAGTGGAACCAGTGCACCAGATGGTTCTTGAGGTACTCATCGAGAGCTTCTGACCCAGATTCTCACCAAGCAGTGGGGGTGCCAGAGAGCACCTTCTGAGTGGGGGGAGTCACAGGTGACAGTCTTATACCACTGAAATAGTGAAAGGTGTTTTTCTATTAGACATGGGAAATGTGGAAAGCAGCACTTGTGTAATTCCTAACATGGTTATAGCACAGAGTCTGTGTGTGCTTGTAGCTTACCAAGATGTCTCCCTCAAAATAGAAAGATACTGGGGTGATGAAAATGTTTGTTACCTGTTAAATACACTACTTTGAACACATTAAAAATGCTAAATCTAGATATGCACATTAAATTCTCTAAAAAACCTTCTAAAATTGCCCTAAAGAAACCTGAGTGGCCTTGTTGGGATGCTGGCAGATATATGGTAGAGATATGTAACCTATAGAAATGAGTATGTCACCTCAGCTATTAGTGCAATCTGAGTGAAATGCAGGAAAATACAGCAGTGAAATGATACAGAGATGAATGATAACAGAGGTCTGCTAATATAACAATATTATACCTCCTTGGTCAGCATGCCTAATATACCTCCCAGAAAATCCTTATTTATGATGTACAATATAAACTGGAAGTAACCATGTGTAAAAACATCATCTTGAAAAGTACCATTGAACTGGAACACCAAATGCACCCATTGTAATGTCTAATACCCACACCACTCATTACAACCTATCATGACCATGTTGCATGTGGCTTTCAGTCTTCCTGGCACCTTGTTCTGTTCACTGTTTGAGGGGTGATTTGGAAAGGGAGCATTTTCTGAAAAAGACAAAGACAAATTGTTCCAATGATAGGCCAAGGGAAAAAAATGGAAATGCAGGAATATGATGACAAATATGATGTTTGGCTTTGCTTCAGTCACTTTGATACGACAGTATGTAGCATGTTCAGAACTGCCAGCTTCTGGAAAAATGGAGATTTCAGCATTGTCACAGTATTTAAAAGCAAGACATCTGACAGAAAACAAAACAAACAAAAATATCCTCAATACTTTTCATTTTTGGTGGAACAACAAGATTTAATTATTTTAACAGGCACTGGCAACACAAATGTGCTTCAGGTATTTTCTTTGGTGTGTCTGTGTATGACATTCATGTAAGGCATGTGCCATTCCAGTTCATTCTGTCTCACACTGTAGAATGGTTTCTAAATTTTTACAGCCTGAAGCAGCTGCGAAATTAAGAACAATGTATTTTTTAAAGAACAATATTTTGCGGCATAGAAGGAAAATATAGTTGATCTCATATGTGTGGAAGCTAGTTTCATAGTAGTGAAACTACTCAGTGAGTAAACTCAGTGAATAAACTTAGAGCCAAAGTTCTCATTTAAAGTTTCTTTTAAAAGCAGTTTCCTTTTTTTGGAAGAAGGTACAAGTGAAATGTTTCAACTAACAGGCAAAAAAATTAGTGTCTTTAGGTGATATGACAGTAAATTCTTCTGTATATATATAATAGTACCCAAATAGTAGCACATATGAGTAGTTACCTGATTACATGTATTAAAAACCATCTCTTCCAGAGGTAATACCAAGATTTTGTGCTAAGCAAATCAAAAGAAGCATTGAAATGGTCATTCATATTTCACAGTATTAATTTCTTGTAGTAAGACTAGTAATGAACTTCACTAAAGGTTATGTGATGTGCTCTTAACTGTATTTATTGCTTTGTCATGACAAGTGCTCTTTCCAATAGAAATGCCTCTTTTCAATGTAAAGATAACACAAAGGCTTTTAAGGGAAAAAATGTCCATTTTCATGCTTGATCAGCCATGTTCCCTTTCTTTTTGCTGCTTGTATTCATCTGGTATGTTTACCCGGATATCTTGGTCATGTTGACTGAACAAATACTCTGAAGTGGGGTGTGCTGTACAGAAAAACTGTAGTAGCCATCAAACTACTTGGAAATTAGTTTTCTTTAGAGCAAAGAAAATATGGGCTTCTCTTATCTCAACCTATAGTGAGGGAACTGAAGAGCCATCAACAAAATAGAATGAACTCATTGATCATAATCTGAGGGAACTTCAGAGGCAACTGTGAGAGTGTTTTAACTCTTGATCTCCATAGTGGAAAGAGGCTATTCACTAATCTATTCTTTCCAGGTGCTGTGGAAACTGCAGTACAGGTTGAGCCATTGAAAAAATAGCTGACAAGCTTGACCTCTAATAAGAAAATAGATTCAAAGTTCTTTAGCCAGGAGGTGGATATGCTTAGTCAGTCTCTGAAGAAAGATTTGCCAGCTTAAACTGTAAACATTTTATCCAGTTTTATCTACTTCAAATCAAAATGTTCTCAGAGCTGGCCAGGAAAGTGAAGCATTGTTAGCTCATTAAATAAAAAGGGCTGAAGGCCAACACCTCTCTTTATCATTAAATTTTATTTGGAGCATGTTGCAAAGATGGTGGATGACTTGTGAATCCTTTTTAAAATTACAAATTTCCTTCTTGAACCTTGGTATCAGCTGTTGCTTTTCCTATTAATACAAACAAAATCAACACAGATTTATATAGAAATAATCTAAAATGATCAGCAACTGTTATTTCAGCTCTTGTACACATATGACATATTACTTGTCTTCAAAACTTTCAGTTTCAAATCTGTGGGAAGCAATCTGCCAGATAAAGAAAAGAAAGGAGATTAGTAAAAACAAAGAAGACCACTTAGCTTTCTAGACTTGAGTTAATATTAGTTAAGTATTTATTATACTATGAAACATACAGTAGTCTGCATATAGCTGGGTCATCCCTGGGAAGATGAGAACCACAGTTTTCATGGAAAAGGCATTATTTGAAATCATATGATAAATATTTCAAATATAGTAAAACCTTCTGCTTAAAGTTATGGTTCTTAGCCCAATTCAAATATGGCAGACCTACAGACCTGATAAAATGGTCTACTTTGAGTCCTGTGTATTCAAAGTCTCTATAGAAGAAATTGTTATATTTTGCGTATGTCAAAGCATCAAGAAGACTTCTAATCACTAAGTTTTCCTATCATATCACAACTAGTCATTAGCCTTATTTTTATCTTTCTCAGGACTTACTGTGAGATTGTACCTGATTCGGTACAGCTATACATTGCCCCTGAAAAGTAGGCTCTTCTAGACCTGGCTGGAAATTCATGTCCATATCTTCCAACTAGCAATTGTGTTCATAAATCAGTTGAGCTCGCTGCTCTGAGAGAAGGTCTATTTTCCCCTTTTTTTTAATGAATTAATTTTCTATCAGATCATTGAACTGTTCCACTTCCTTCTTTGATTGCACCATAATTAGATTTGAAACAAGTGGATAAGCAACTGTGTATGGTGCAGGAAGGCTGGAGAAGAATTGAATAGACTAAGAGTGAACTATGGCACAGGGTATAATGAAACCACACCTTTATTTCTGTATCTGGAAAGCTTACTAATCAAAGTGAAAGAGTTAGCAGATTAACAATGGCTTTAGTATTGCAATCAATTGCCTTGTTTCATCCTTTTGTTTTATTTGACATGTGGCCTCTTTTGTCTGAAGATGGTGAGGGATCACTCACTTAAAATTATGATAAGAAGGCAAAATACTGCAACAAACATTTACCATACCCTTAATCTGTTTGGATTTCCTTTCAATAACACTGAAAACAAAACCACATTATGGAAGCATAAGGATAATGTTTCTGTTACAGGATCCTGTAGAAATCCTACTGGCAACAACAACCATCTGCAGCAAAGTTCAGTGTTATTTTCCATGGTGTTACTAGTTTTCTCAAACAAGGAGCCCTTAGTTTGTACTCTGAAATCGGATACAAAGTTTGCTGGCCTTGTTCAATGCCAAAAATCATGCATGATTTCCATTCACATAAACCACTTCCTGGTGAATCAGCCTTATGATGACTTTGACTACATGACAATATTGTGTTTCAATTCGAATTTACCAGCCAGCTATTTGTTAGAAAGGAAAATAATAATATTGGTGATTATTATTTTGATTGTTATTATCATTGTCATCACCATCATCAACAACAATAACAACAATAACCATTATCAACAGACTTCCTTTTAATGGCTGATGGTTAAGAGCCAAGGAGATGTGCCCGTTCTTACTGTACAGCTATTAGACTTTGAGCAAACTAAAACCATCACATATGTTTGGACTATCAAAGGAATTAATGTTACTTTGTCTATCACTGTTTTCTGATGTTTTCATCCTGTATTTCCATAATAAACTAGGCAGCTTTAACAATTTGTTTAAGACTGGGGATAGGGAAACTTCTTTAATTTCCAGTCATAGTTTAACCCAGTTCCTTCCTTTTGTTGATGTCTATTTCCATTGTGGGGACAAGTATAAAAGTGTTCATGCTTTGTTTCAGTCTTCTCTTTTAGAACAAAATTATTATGATTTTCACAAATCAGTAGACATTGGAAGGTTTTAGTACAGGATCTCAAGAGCAAGCAGAGACTTTCACAGTTCAGGACCCTGAAAAAGCAAGACATGGCCGTGAAGATGATCGTGTAATGACAACATTCATGCAGTAGCTATTTGTGAGCTAGTAGCAGTCCTGTTTTAAATTATTTTCTTGCACATAAAATCATTAATCCATACTTTCCAAATGGGAATTAAAACTATATTTTCTAGTATTATAAATCAAGCAGCTTTGAAATTACCTTTTATTAATTAAAATAATTTTTTAATTATTTAAAATGCAACATTTTGGACAGTATCAAGTAATGCAAAGGATGAATTGACTAGTTCAATGTTCTTTCATTTCTTTAAAACTCATCTCAGGGTAGCATTACATGCTACATATAGTGTGGCTTTCCATTTTTATGGATCCTCTTGCAGTGTCATCTATTTTGGTCTAAACAAAGGCCAGGAATACATAATTGCTGCTGAAAATATATACAAAGCTTCATTTTAAATTTCCCTGTTATTTTGTTGCATATTTTTATAAGTAATAAAGAGATTTTCCTGACTTGTTTCTCAACACACAAGACTAGGGAAAAATAACGGTTTAATCATCTTAGAAAAAAACAAGAGTAGTAACAATATTTATAAATATAATAAAGGAGGAAAATGTTTGGAAAATATCTATTAAAATATATTTCCCTTGGGAAATACAATTTCAACTTGCATGATTAATTTACAGTGTCTCAAGGATTCACTGAAACCCATCTTAAACTTCCTTATGTGATCAATTCTGTTTTACTGCTGTGAGATTTATGCAACAAAGCAAATAAACAGTTGATTTATCTCACTGTTCCACTTGTGTGACAAAGCATGAGAGAAGCAATGAAGAGAGATGAAATCAACTGATGTACAGAAAAGAATTTATTGTATCCTAATGTTGTTTAGATTTGTGAAGATAGTTAAGATTTTTTTAGTGTTTTCTTAACATATTAGGAACACCAAAAAAGTTATTAAAAAATTATCTTTGTATTCAAACTTGAATATGATGTGTGTATATAGTTCTAATGCTGTAAAAAGTTCAAAAATTTTGCCTTTTGAATAGAAACTGAAGTTTTCTGTTTAGGCCATGAGTACACAGTGGAATGGAAATACGTTATAATCTTCACAAGTGCTGTTCAAAGTGTTTGAAAATGTTGTGGTGATACCATCACTAAGAATAACAGAGTTATCTACTTTCTCCAGAACTATAACTCACAATGGCTTTTTTAATTCTGACAGAAAAAATACCCAAGAATGAGTGGGGATGATCCTTGTCTAAGATAGAAACCAAAATTAAATCCAGACAGCATGAAAGTCTGAGAAAGACACTGTATAAGAAGAACATTTGGAGGGCTTATTTTATAGAACAAATGCATTTTCTCTATGAAATTGATTTTAAAAAGGAATAGTTGTAATATCTTTTTCCTGAATTTTAAATCAACACTAATGTTAATAGGCACTGTAGTCACTGTTTGTGGATACCAAAAAAGCCTTCTTAATAGTGACATATCCTTAGGTCAGTGTCATGAATTTTACTGATGTCAATATTGTATATATTCCTCTGCCAATAGAAGGTTTTGTAGATCTTGATCCTTCAGTGTATAGCACATGACAATATGTTTGTAGAGAACCTTTCCCCATTTACAGTCAAAGTCAGAATCAACAAAACTTCAGAGATGACTAGAAAGCTCAACACACAGCTCCTCACTGGTACAAGAATCAATGGACAACCATATCTTTCCTGGATGGCATCTTGGCGTCGCATTTGTTTTCACCTACAACTGAAGGTTGTCTGATTTTTTATTAGGAGTGAGGAAGTTTGGCCCAAGTTATTCTGATGATCATCAGGGATCATAGAAACGTAGAATCATTTAAACTGAAAAAATTCTTTGAGTCCAACCATAAGCCAGAACAGCCAAGTCCACCACTAAACCATGTCTTTAAGTGCTCCATCTACACATCCTTTAAATGCGTCCAGGACTGGTGACTGAACTTTTTCCCTGGGCAGCCTGAAACCCATCTGGTGAAGAAATTTTCCCCAACATCTTATATAAACCTCCCCAGATGCAACTTACAGCCATTTCCTCTCATCCTGTCACTTGTTATTTGGGAGAAGAGACTGATCCCCCACGATATCCAAAAACCACTAAGAAACTTTTGGTGCATCTGCTGCCCTTGATAGCTACTCACCCACAAAAAATGCCTTAAATTTCACCTTTCTTCTTTCCAAGAGGAAAATAAATGGATTAGTGTGCCTCTGAAACTAAGATAATAGCTTTTTAAAGCAGAAGAGAAAGTTTTAAATTTGGGATGTTTTCCTTTTTAAGATTTTTTTAAGCTTGCCTTAGTGGTCAGTCAGTCATGCATCTTTTATGACTTTAATTTTTCAAAAGGAGTTATATGACTTCCATTTGCTTCCCCATAACCAACCATGGGCTGATGCAGTGGCTGGAGTGAAGGTGTTTTTCAGGGTCATAGGTTTTTTTTTTCAGTCATCCCCTATCTGTCCTGTTGAGTGGGGATATTTGGTATACTTCATGGGCATTAAACTGATGGGAAGTACGGGGCCTAAATTAGCTTCAGAAATAAATTGGGGATTGACTGTGTTGTAATATGAAATAGGCCTCAGTGAGAGGGAAAGCTGTGCGAAGCTGGAAGGTGCTATAAGAAGAGCTGTGCCACAAACACATGAACTCCTTGTGACCCTGGGGTGGACCACAGACAGGCAGTACTTTACTTCAGGCAGCTGTATGAGACAGAACAATACTCACCTCCTTTTGTGCAGTATCACTCATTGCTGGTTGATATTGCAATGCAAAATAAGATCTTAGATGCTACATACAGTCCAGTGGAAAGAAGTAGAGGTTAGGGAATTTTGAAGTATATTTGTTTGAAAAGACAGAACAAGAAATTGGCAGCACCTCTTTTTATTGTCCCCTTCCTTTGTATTTTCAAGTATTCATTTTTCATGAGTACAGATAATACACAAAAAGTACTAAAAATATATGGTTTTTTTAAGATCTAAAAAACATCAGGATCATACTATCAATATTACAGAGTATGCATTAGTGCAGTCCTCTGACAGTTTGATACATTTATGAAAGTTTCCATCATTTTTGTTGTCACATTTCAGTGTTTCCAGAACATCGTATAGAGTTGGTTGAGAGCACCTGGCTGAGCTCTAAGGGAAGGTCTGACCTTAGGCATTCCAGTTAGTCCAGCATGCCTACAGTGCAACTTTGTTAAAAAAGGCATCTGCAGAGTGGCATTACTGATTTCTGCTCTGCATCCTACAGCAATTCCGAAGCAACTTGACTCTTTTAAGAAAGGGAAACTAGGTCTCCTTCAGAATGAATTCTTTGTGAGAAACATCTTTGGTGGAGGCATCCTTCAAAGACAACATGGAGAGTGAGACTGGTGAATAGTGAGGATGAAGAGATGTGCAGTAGGATATCTGCTCCCTCATGTGAAAAGTCAGCATTCTTTGTCCCTGGAGTAGACATTCATTCATCTTGAGTCTTGTGATGCTGTATTTATCATATTTCCACTGGAAGGCACTTGACTGATATTTACTGAATAGAAGTTCTACTATGCCAAAGCATCCAAAATGTCCAGGATCATTTTCATAAGCAATTTATGAGCCCCAATGGGCTCATGGGGACTAGAACCCACTCAGCTTTATCCACTCTGACTTCTTTTTCATAATTCCTGAGGAATATTGCCCATGGTTGATACTGAGGTGAGAGTTTTCTGACAGTGAGATCAGAAGGTGAGCTCAAAAATGGTTGCCAATACATTTGGTGTGCTGATTAAGGCACAAATGTAAATGGAAACAGATTATCAGAGACAGAATAGAGGGAAATAGGCTTTCTTGAATGGAACCACATTCTACATTAATACTCTAGTGCAACTGTTCCTGTTTTATTAATGAGTCTTAGATCCAAGATGGTGTTCAATACATGGTCTGCCTTGTATCTTTGTCCTTGTAATTTTATAAACAACATATTCTTTCCCAGTAATGTTACTCAGAGGCATATAATTTCACTTCTGCATGCACCCCAAGGTCTGGCTACTGTGGCAAAATGGAGAAATTTAGTGCTGCCTTGAGGTTAAGCATGTTTGATATCCTCTAAGTGCAAGTTCCCTTGTTTAATTCTGAGCTGATCCTGTGCGTATTGGTACTCTGGGCCTCTGCAAAAAGCACTGGATCCAAAAGTCTCTCTCTCAAAAACTAGAATAGGAGAAGAATGCACCAGCCATGTTTTTGTCACAATACCACAGAGGACTCAAAGTGAAAACCAGAACCCAATCTGTCGGAGGTTTCATGGAGTTTGAGCATTGTTTTGCAAGTTAGCTGCCTGGGGACTAATAGTTCTAGGAACCTCTGAGGTTTGGGGCTGTCCAAACTTCTACTGAATGAATTTATCAGAAGTCAGGAATTCTGCTCTACTTCTCTCTGTGCAGACTTTTGTCACATAATACCTGTAAGACAGAAGATTGTACAAAATTGAATTTTTTAAAGGAAGTGGCTCATCTGCTGCAATTTATTCCTATGTGAGGTAGTTCCCACAGCTGCCTACCTGCCTCCCTACTAGGAGATACAGTACTTGGCGAAGAAATATAGGCAGGTATCCATGGTCACTGGAGCCTGAGCAGGTCCATCAGCACTCAATACGCCGAGGTATCTAAACATGGCATTTTGGGGTTAATGAATTGAACCCATAGACTTAGTGGTTAGACCTAATAGAAAATAATTACTGTTGAGGCAAGAAACTCGTGTTCTGCTCTCTTTTCAGCGTAGGAATTGAAATCTACTTGGTCTCTAGTCTAGAGATAAGGAGAAAAGGGAGAAAATGAATGCTGAATCTTTGTTATGTAGATGTACCACAGTGCAGCCAGGAACATTGGAAGGAGCGGGGGAGAATTTGGAACTGCAATCTAGCGAAGAAGACAGTCTTTTGAATGGTTCCTTAGGAAGAAAAAATGTAGAAAGAAAAAACCAAAAAACTATTTGAGTAGTTCTTTACTCATCATCTGATTAAAAATAGACCTGAATCTGTGAACAGGTTCACATTGTGCTTTGAGACAGTAACCAGAACCTGCAGATTCATACAATTCAGCTAAGTGCTTCTCTGATGTTATAAAATTTAATAACTCTGCTGTGCTAACGTCCATACTGCTTTCAGATACTGATATACTAATTATATCCTTAGTCCCCTTATCTCTTTCTGTGACTGAAAATGTTACGATATGTATACCTTATCCTGTCTTCAGAATCTCAGTGAATAACATTCTTCTCAGTTTCTGGGTGGTAGTTGTGAGCTATGTTTAAGGTAAAATATGGCAGTTAGCCAGTGCTTTAGATATTACATCAAACTCTGTGCCTTATTGCACTGGGAACCAAACTGTGAGAACTAGTTATTGTTTGTACAGTTGGCCAGTCATAAATTATATTATAGATAATAAAAAGCAGGGATTTAATTGACAATGAATCATTATATTTATTTGGCAAAAGGACCAAGGAGCTTTTTTTTACTTATCATTTTTTAAGCTTTAAGGACTTAGCCAAGAGTTCAGTTTACCTTTCGAATCTTGAGATTGGAACGCTTCTTTCTCTTAACTCACAAAGTTGACAGACAGACGTGTTCTACCACACTTTTCACTTTAGGATACTATATGTTATATTTTCTATGAGCCAAATACCCTTTACAGATATGTCTGGGAAATAAGCCAGTTATAATGGTCTCAGGAGAATCAGCAGGATTTTTGTAAAACAAAAAATGTATATTTAAGTACATGAATGTTGTGAATTAGCCCAGCAAATGGCAATTGACAGCTTTTGATGAATCTTGGCACTATTTTCTGATCAAACCATGTATGAGGCTTTAAATGAAAATGTATTTCTTTCTTCATTGACATTATAAAGGTCTAAATCTGTAGCTTCTGAATTATGTCTACTTATAATTAATGTCAATTTTGTCCAAACACAGTTCGTGTCATTTTGGCCTATCAGGCTACTGTATATCTAAAAAGTGAGCAAAGCAGTGTCATTGCTAGGAGTGACAGCATTATTTTCAAGTCACTCCGTTAATTTTGATGGCAAGGTGCTCAATTTCAGTTTATATGGTTTTGGCCAAGGTTAGTTGGTCCATCTTTGAGAAAGGTGCCCTCTGTCACATAATGATGGTTTTTTTTTTCCATTTGGAGGTAGCCCAAAGTGCTCCAGATGTCAGAGCTCTGACTTACAATTGTGCCAGATTTTGAACAAAAATTCCTGGGCGCAGAGCTTATTGGGGGAATATGCAGATACTCTGCTATTTATAGAAGAACACTAGTGTAATCAAATGTCAATGTAAGTGCACCTTTAAATAGAAAATTATGGTGAAAGTATCTTCTATTACACATTGATATAGCTGTTCTGCATTTTGTAAGTCTATGAAGAATAAGGACCATTGATTAATTAAGCACACATTATTGGAGTAAATTTAAAGACTTGATAGTGCATCTATTGTAAAAAATTAACCCTCCTGACACCTAACTTTTAGTCAGATGATATGCTGGTATGAATTTTTAAAAAGAAACGGAAGTTTCAGGAATAATTGCAAATTTTTCTGCCCAAATGTTAAATCAAGAGTCAGATGAACAACTAATCATATTTGTTACAACTTAGAACTTTCTCTTCTTTTTTGATATCTAAGTTTATTTAATTTTTTAAAAAATATTTTTACTTTCAGAACCCAAAGAAACTTCAGTTCTATCACAATGTTTCTCATTAGCATTACACTTCAGGCATTGTTATATGTCCTATCCATAGAAATTATAATGTGCTCAATTCCTGCTGATGTGTTATAAGGAAATGTCTTGATCTGATCAATCTTTAGGTGTTCATTAAAATTATATATATATATATACATGCATTTATTTGTGTATACATATATATGTTCATATACATATATGTATAATTTTTAAATTATTGGGGCCTGATGCTACTTAAAACTGATTAAAACATTTAGATCAAAGTATTCCCTGTCTGTGCTGTAATGAAAAGAAGATAAGCATCAAATGTACTAATTAGAAAGGCAAATGTTTTCTTGTTAATATCTTAGCTTGAAATAATTTTTTGCTAGGAAGATGAAAATGTCATCTTATCTTTAGAAGTTGCATAGCATGCAGTTGGGGTTTTTTGTGCATTTTTTGCTGTGATTTCTTTTTTTTCAATAAAAACCAACAATAACAAAATAAAACCAGGGAACATGATTTTTAAAATATCAAAGAAATAATCCGTGACATCCAGATTCATTTTTCCTTATAAGGCATTTAACACCTACATTACTTCAGAAAAGATTTGCTGTAGTCAATGAGACCAACAAAATATTAAGTTGGGCTTTTAAATGCCCAGAGATGAATAGGATAATATTTGCAGACCAGGTTTTTATTTTTCTATTGGAAGTTTTGTCTACTTTTCAAAACAGCTCATATCTTATTGCATATTACTACTTCTGGAATGCAAAAGTAAAAATTAATTATGTAACTTTTAAATGGAAGTTTAACGGGGATGTGACTGCTGGGACAAACATACTTTCACTTTGCAAGGTTGTCTTTCAGTAGTACTTTCCTGTCTATGTTGTCATTCCCAGAGTGATCCCTGTGAATCTTGCAGAATCTGTAGAGCACACCCACATTGTCTCCTACACAGACCAGATTTCTGCTCCTACTTGAGAAAAAAAAAGTGCCTTTTTTTTTTCATTTCTGATTAATTAGTGAAAAATGGCCAGTGTTAGAGAAACACAAACTATTCCTTGCTAATTAACCCTGATACACTGATATCCAAGAAACTCTTAGCCCAAGCCAAGATCTAGTATGAGGACAATATACAAGTATCCTTCTACAGCAGAAACTCAAAACATGCAATGTCAGTTGTGCACCAATCCTGTTCTATATGGCATGTTATTCCTGACCTCAAGGGAAAGATTGATCATGACTTCTTCCATCTGATATTTATGAATGTTGCCTAGCATGTCTGGCAGAGTCAGTTATACATTTTCCTCTTTTTCTGTTTTGTCTCTTGTTTCTATAGCATCTGAGTTTTGTGTGATTTCTCATTAAACATTCTCAAGTTTCACCCACGCAGGCCATCTGGACTATAGTTAATATTTTAGGACCTATCCCCTTAACTTTGATGTACTTTCTTGTAACTGCAAAAACATGGTGATATCTCTTCCTTCTGTCTTGAGAACCTCCTCCTCACATACCCAGACATACCAGAGGAACCAAGGGCTTGATACTGCCAGCAGCTGAACTCTTTCAGATTGTTTCTATATTTTTTTTCAAATCTGGGAAAATCTAGGATGAGAAAAAGAAATCTGTGAATTCTCAGCAGCAAAAATCTTACCATAATGAAAAGCCTAAAGTCCTAAAGCATAAAATATTTTATTAAAAATAAGTTTCATGTCAGTTGTTCCTGAAGGTGATTTGTTGCATTAGATTATGAACACCAAAATGGTACTCTGATGACCAGCACAGGAACAGTGTGATCCACTAAAATGGATTCACTAATGACACTGTCAACACTATAGCTTGAACCCTGTCTTCACCTGAAGTTTATTCCCTCTCAGGTTCATTGCATTTTATCTGAGTAGCTGTTTTATGAACCAACAAGTTCTGTTCCACACCTATGATTGGAACAAGCATTTTACTCTGATTTAACCCAGAAGTATCTCTCAAATAGCTCAGTCACTTTTGAAATAGTCTTAGGGTGTGATGTTACTATTTGTCATTCTTATAACTGTGAAAACATTCTTATAAATATGAAAAGCTTGGAAGATAACAAAGGTCAGATAAATGCTTTTAAAAAAGAAATTGACACCTCTTATAATTCTTGTGCTTAGTGTAATAAGACACTTATCTGTGATCTCATCTTCCTGATACTGTGGGATTGCTCTAATAACATTTCTTTCTTAAGGATGGACCCACAGAAATGTTTCATGGTCTGTCCCATAATGTTGTCTAACTGAACCACAGTCACTTGCTTCTTGAACACAGCGACTGATCATGATTGGTATCTTCTTCTTCCCTGTCATGCATCATTCAACCCAGACAAAATGCTCAGTCACAAGGACATGGTTTGGGCATTGATGCATGTGCAGTGGGTCACTCATGACTGAATGAGGCTCACTGAGCCACAAGCAGGAGCTGCTTGGAATTTTTCGGCTTGTGAATAGAGAGTAAGGGCAGAATTCTGTTCCCCTTATTCATATGTCCAGGGCAGCCTATATGTTCCAGAAGTCTAAGATATATTCAGGAATGCAACAAGGGCTTTTTAAGCAGCATCTGTAGAAAAGGAGACATACCCGAGCACATCCAATTGACACCGAGAACCTATGCTTATGTAGAATTGAGATCTAGATTTTGTTGATCCTGATTGAGATCACAATCATCACATACAATACCTACATTCAGGCGTCATAACCTCTAAATTTGACCCAAGGAGCTGTAATAATGGGGAGTTTAGGGGCTGTCATGAAAGAGACACTGCATTAGGCATCTCTAAAATCTAGCTGAGAAAGATTTTACAAGGTAGGGGATTCATGCAACTTCTAGGAGAAGCACATGAGACTGATATCTTTGAGAGAAGGTAAGATTTATTTCCTCTTCTGCTCCCCAGAAATTTTATTGAAGCTGCTTTTATATAGTTCTGTGTTTTGTCGTATAAATTTATTGCAAATTACAGAAAGTTCCTTGAAATTTGCCACAGTTTATTTTTCCTTTTTTGTTGTTTGTTTTCAGAGTACTGCAGAAATCTGATCACCACAGAACCGCTTGCCAAAATAGCACAGAGACAGGGTAGAGAGAGTAATGGTGATCTTGCCAAAGAATTTTGGTCCGATATGCTGCACAGGGCACAGAGTGCTCTGCCTCAATAGTCATTGAAACACTGGTTGTTTCTAAGACACTGCATCCATAACCTGTGTTAAGCTTAAATATATTTGCACTGTCAATCAGAATGCTACACAGTATAATGCATTTAGGTGCCTGCTATGCCTAAATGTGTTACTCTAGGGGAATCAAATAGTCTTAATTGGCTAGTTTGAGATAATGATCCTTAAATTCCCTGTCTCATCCTTCTTCCCACTTCGTCATAGTCATCCACAACTTAAAACTGGAGGATGAGCATAGGTGTGCAAAAGGACATTCTACTGGGGATTATAAGAATATATCACAAAATGAAGATAAATTTTTCCTGGAGTGAAGAAAACTAGGACTTAAAAGTTTGTAAGGTGTATGGATACGTTGTCATTAAACAGAAAATCAGCATATGTAGGTGTATGCACAATCCCCTACATCTGTCAATTTTCCCCTTACCCTGTCAAGAACTATTCTCTCCCTCTTAAAATTGTGAAGAAAACACAGTAACTACATTTTCCACTCTCCTTTCAGAATGTCCATTGTTGAATGATGGATTGAAGAAAGAAAACCTTGACTTTAATCTGATACAAAATGATAGTTGACTTTTTGAAGAATATCCATTTCACTTTCTTGAAGAACCTCACTGTTTCTGTGGTGAGGTGTTTTAGGGAAAGATTTTTCTTATTTTGAAAATCATCTTTAGGGCCAGGAACTAAATCTCATAAACCTGTTAACAAGGATGTAACAATCTGTTAATCCAGGACTTTTTTGGTTTTCACTGAAAGTGAATAGGATGAAGGTTTAAAAAATTGAACTATTTTATACTATTATATGCTTATTTTGTTTTCCATGTACATATTAGAGGACTGTCTAATAATTCAGTTTTAGAAAATTTTACCTTCAGAGGACTTTCCCTTTGCAGAGAATGTAAGGACTGAGAGCAATAATAGACTTTCTTCTGTTTACTTATCTACCTACATGTAAGCTGTGTTGAAGACATACTTGCTGTTCTGCTTCCAGTGAATGTCTGTGTGTTATTTCTACAGAAAAATGTTGTGTATGTTCCTGCTTTTGTTTTCAAACATGTCTCTGAGACAATAAAAACCCTCCTGCATTCTTCTTTTATCACATATATAGTCCTCTTCTACTCTGATTTCCCATAATTGTCCACTTATGACTTTCTCCTCAAGTTCTAGACAAAGGCTAAGCAGAGTAATTCCAAAAATTTATTTCCGACACACAAAATATTTATAAAGATTGCTTGTTGGAAGTAATTTACAGTGCTGCATTGCTTTCTGGGATGATGTGAAACATGACTGCTTTCTCAAACAATCATTTGTCAAACGGAGTACATAAAGCAGACAAAGTATCTCACTGGTGAACATTGACTATGCAGTTCCTTCACTACCAGTTGAACTTCCAGTTTAAAGCTCATGCTTTTAAAGTCAGAATTAGCTTATTTAATGGATGAAATATCCTAAACATTCCCTTTACAAGCATGTTGCACTTTTGATGTATTATTCAACTTTTTTCACAGTCAGTCTTAGTAAAACACTTCCCGTTTTTACTGCATATGAGACTAACCTTGCTTCAGCCCAACCACCTGTTGGCTGAACCAACACAGTCAATCAGATAGTACTCCCAGATGTCCTTGAACAATCTTCTTCTTTAAATTAAAAAAGAAAAATTAAATTTTTATTTGTGTGTGGACTTCAATGCTGGTTGATGTTCTTCTTCATACTTTTTTTTCCTTTTTTTTTCCCATGGTGTAGACTAGTAAATTTAACTATAGAGAAGATTATTTTTTAAACTTTATAATTAAAATCATATCACCCTCTTAATAAAATACTCTTCTATTGTTTGAATAAAAAAATTATTTTATGGAATATAATTGTATTGCATAGATTTATTAACACACAGAAATATTTAAATCACTTTTTCCACAAGAAGATTTAATTTAATTAAGCTTAAAACTTTAAGATTTGTTAGTCTATAAAGAGTATGCTTTGAATACATGTATATGTATGAACACTCAGAATTCAGTGAAAGCTAAGTTATTGCATTTAAAAATTTATTTAAAATTAATTAAAACAAAATTCTTAGATACATTGGTAATTTTATCTGAACCTGTCTCCTACCTTAGAGAAAAGTGTCAAAAATATATATATAAATTTAAATAAATATATAAATAAAAAAAAATTCCAGTTATTTTTTCAGTATCCTGAGGAAAGCCCACGGCTATTCTTAGGCACTTTTAATCATGCTAATATTGCTGTTGTTTTTTATTTAAAGAGTAAAAAGGTGACAGAGAAGTAGTAATTTTTCAAGTTTACAATTCCATACCAGTTACAAATCTTCCTTGGTTTTATCTGCTGTTAACCTTCATATATGTGCACAGCTCTAACCAACCTGAAAGAGGAGAAAGAAATCATATAAAATTGAGTTACTTGCTCAAGGCCTTTAGCTGGAGTTATTTTAAGGATATTTAACATGTTAGCCATTTTAGCTGTTAGTGAGAGATGAAAACATACTGTTTGCATTGTTGTGCCTAATAAGATGTGTGGTCCTCTTCATCTTTCCCTCTTTCCACCCATGTTGCTTGAAGGAGCCTTCACAGGGGGCAAAATAAGGCCTGCCTTGCTCTTTTGTTATCCACAACAGTTTTAAATGCGACTGTGAGCAAAAATCTCCCATGATCACCTTTGTATCCAAGGGTTTTGAATCTTCTGAGGAGAGATGTTCTTGCTGCTGTCTTTCTCTTCTGGATCAATGTTGACCTTGGGTGCGAGTTCACAGCTGGCTGAACATGAGTCAGCAGTGAGCTCAGGTGGCCAAGAAGGCCAGTGTCATCCTGGATCAATTATAATGGGGCCAGCAGGACCTGGGCAGTGTTTGTCCTTCTGTCCTCAGCACTGGTGAGCCATACCTTGAATCTTGTGTTTAGTTCTGGGCCACTCACTGCAAGAAAGATATTGAGGTACTGGAGCATGTCCAGAGAAAGGCATGGAGCAGGTGAAGCAGCTGGAGCACAACAAGCTCCTTGTAAGGAGCAGCTGAGGGAGGTAGGTGTATTTAACCTGGAGAAAAGGAGGCTCAGGAGTGACCTTATTGCTCTCTACAAATACCTGAAAAGAGGCTGTAGAAAGGTAGGAATCACGCTCTCAAGCAACTAGTGATAGGAGAGGACACAGCTTCAAGCTGCACCTGGTGAGGCTCAGGTTTGCTGTCAGGAGGAATTTGTTCACAGGAGGGTTGTCAAGCATTGGAACAGGTTGTGCAGGGAGGTGGTGGGGTCACCATGTCTGGAGGTGTTTAAGAAAAAACTTCACGTGGTACTTAGTGCCATAGTCTAGCTGACAAGGTGATGATGAAAGATTGGAGATGATGACCTTTAGAGGCCTTTTCCAACCTAAATGAGTCTGTGATTCTGCCACCTCCATTGCCTTTCCTTAGCATGCGTTCAGATGCCACAAACCAAACTTGTGTAATTATACATCCTTAAGGCTGAGCTGTTAAAAAAGACTTACCTGCATAACCCAGGTTCAAATTTCAGCTGGTTTACAACATATGGTTCTAACTTTTTCAGTCATTGTAAGGATTATCCAATTATAACAACAATCCCACTTCCTTCACTGCTATTGCTTATGAAGTAATAGGCAATTCAAAAGAAGGAGTGTATGATCTGACCCAGTGTATTCCAAGATCTTGTAAGTTTAAAAAAAGTAATATGAGACAAAAAGAGTTTTAACAGAAAAGGAAATTAATGATCATGATGATAGTCCTGACAGATGGTCAGGGGAAGTTGAGAAGATAGGACTAGAAGTGTTATTTAAGGGGAAATGAGACTTTGAGGGGTTTTTTTGAGACAGACTGATATTAAAATAGTTATTGGGAAAAAAATATGCAAAGAGTCTCAGATTGGGAATAAACACTTCTCTCTGTGTCAGGCTCAATAGTGGAAGTGAAAAGAAACATACAATGGGTGTTAAAAGGCATTGTCTTTTTGAAGGGCACTGATAATGGGATTCTGCTATCTGTAACTCAGGAATGCTACTTTGTTGGAGTGCAGCACAGGAAAATACACTTGCATATACACTACCTAATACATTAGACTTCTTTTTATATATATTCATCCAGAGGCACAGATACTAAATTTGTTCAATCTTATAACTCCCAATTCTGTAGGTACTGTGGTTTGAACTCTGAAATTTCTCTTCCTGTGGCTAGCTCAGTGAGACAGAATACAGCATTAAGTAGGATAGCTTTTATGTTTCTTTTTCTTATTCCTAATAGCTGTGGATACTTTAGAGTTAGATTACCTTGTCTTTTTTTTTCTGAAGACTAAGCAATTTAGTTTGCATATATGAACAGCGTGGAGAAAAGGAGAGGAAGGGAGGGAAACAAAATCAATTTTCAGGAGGGACTATGGCAGTTCTCATGAATGAAACAGATCATTGCTGCTCCTTGGATCATCATCAGAAATTTACATTTTCATTCCCATAAAGCAGGAGGTATCTTGCAAGGCAATGTAAGGTTTTCCTAGGGCATTTTAATGCTTTTACATCTTTCTTTCTGCATCATATATGCTTAGTTGTCTAGGGACCTAGAACTGAGAGCAACACAAGCAGAGGGAAAAGGCATGCTGTTTATCTGACTTGCAGTCAGTTGGTAAAAGGTTTGGAACTGTTTCTATTATGAGTAGATTTGTGAGTCAGAGACTGGTTCAACCAGCATCCATCTCTGTGAATTTTCTTAGGTGAAAAGAACCCAAACAAAAAAAAGCTGTTTGCACTCATGGATGCTGCACGAAATCCTTAGACTCACAGAGGCAAAAGACTATAGTTGAAAGTGTAAAACACACAATTTAGACAAGTAGTTCAGCTCTTAACCAACACTGACCAATTATTTTGACCAATTACTTTGCAGGTATCCAGAAAATTTCCAAAAATCAATTCTGGAAACATGATAGAATTGTCATCAAAGAGTGCCAATGTGACTGCAATAGGTAGTCATGTAAGAGCCCTTGGCTACTGTAGCAAAAAACAGAACTTTGATGAACTCTTTATTCTAAAAACAGAGTGAAAAACGGGAAACTGCTAAAGTTTTATCAGGCTTGACATGGAATTGTTGGTATTTATGTGGATTCCATATAAAGTGAAAGGTCAAGATATACTTGAAACTCAATCCTAACTGAAAATATTTGCTACTTGCAGTAAGCCTGGCTCAACTTTCTGGTTGTGATGAGAAATTCAAACATTTTTGTCATTCAGTTAAATCTTAGATACTACACTGAAAGAGAGGTTTTTATAGGGATTTCTTTTAATAGAAAGCCTGTGTAAGTCAGCAAAGTGTCATAGATCTCAAGTCATCTTCTCAAGGTGACTTGCATAACTTTTATTCCTTTGTTTTGACCATAAAAATGAAGAAATAAAATATTTTTTGTGCCATTAGGGCACAGTTGGGGCTAGACTGACCCTTATTCTACTTCTTCCAGAGTAAGACAAATTAAGTGGAATGTGTTATAATTGCTCTAACAAGCCAAACGCTCTTAGGACATATTCAAGCCCCCCAAGAACAACAGTAATATATATGTGGTCATGTGAACTGTATTGCTTCTTATGTTTTGGATTATTAGCAGGAAAATTCATTTTCATCTTGAGCACACAGGGAATTTGTTTTTCTCTTGGAACACACAGGGGCTTGGACTTCCACCATGTAAGCAGTCAGAGAACAGACAGTAGTATTTTAATTTCTGGTACTAGATGCCCGCTCAGTACCTCAAATTTGAAGAAACTCAAACTAACAGCCCAAATATTTGGCTCCTTCCAAAGGAAGCAGAACCCGCTGTCTGAAGAGCTGGGAAGAAATTCTGACTTCACTGAAGTCAGTGACAAACATATGCTTTGGTACCTAGAAATGACACGAGTTCTGTGTATGAACAGAAAAAATGTTGTTCTATGTGATAGTTATGTAGCCTTTCTTTAATTTGATGCTGCTACAAATTTTCTAAGTGAAGGGAAAAAATAACCAAATCAATGCAAAAACCAATTTCCCAGGCTTTGAAGCAGTTTTATGTAAGTAGTTATTTATTTTACAGTTATTATTGCAAGCTGATGAGCTAAATAATATTCTAAAAATTAATGCCAAACAGCCATCAAGAGCACCATTTTACTTTAAACTTGCCTGTTAGGGAAGTGGTACTTTCATGTGTTTCAATTCATGTTTTCAATTCTTAGAGAAGTAAATAGAGAGGTCAGCAGAACTGCCACCTTGGGCTTCCATGGAGTAGGTTATAGGCCTTTCAGCCTGACTTTGGTGCTAGGGAAGGTCGTGGAGCAGATCATCTTGAGTGTCATCCTGTGGCACATGCACAGGGGATCAGGCCCAGCCAGCATGGCTTTATGAAAGGCATTCGCCTGCTGGACCAACCTCATCTAATGCCGAGGCTACCTACTCAGTGAGTGAGGGAAAGGCTGCAGATGCTGTCTACCTGAACTTTAGTAAAGCCTTTAACACTGTTTTCCGCAGCATTCTCCTGTCAAAATTGGCTGCTTTGATAGGTGCACCCTTCACTGGATTAAAAAAAATACTGGGTGGCTGAGCCCAGAGAGTTGTGGTGAACAGAATTGAATCTGGCTAGCAGATAGTCACTAGTGGTGTTCCCCAGGGCTCAGTATTGGAGCCAGTTCTGCTTAATATCTTAATCAATGATTTGGACAGGGGTATTGAGTGCACTCTCAGTCAGTTCACAAATGACACCAAGTTGGATGGAAGTGGTTATCTGCTGGAGGGTAGAAGGACTCTGCAGTGGGCTCTGGACAGGCTGAATTGGTGGATTGAGGACAAGTGTAGGAGGTTCTACAAGGTGAAATGGTGAGTCCTGCACTTGATTCACAACAACCCCATGCAGTGCTAGAGGGCTGGGGAAGAGTGGATATAAAACAACCCAGCAGAAATGGACTGGAGAATGCTGATCAAGAGTAGTTGAACATGAGCCAGCTATGCCCAGGCAGTCAGAAAAGCCAATGGAATCCTTGCTTGTACCCACAACAGTGTGGTCAGCAGGACTGGGTAGTGGTTTTCCCTCTGTGCTTGGCACTGGTGAGGCCACATCTCAAATCCTGTGTTCAGTTTTGGGCCTCTCACTTAAATGAAAGACATTGAAGTGCTGGAGCATGTCCAAAGAAGGGCAACAAAGCAGGGAAAAGGTCTGGAGCAGAAGATTTTTGAGAAGTGGCTGAGGGAGCTGGATAAAAGGAGGACCAGAGACACCTTATCACTCTGAAAGGAGGTTGTAGCCAGAAGGGGATCAGTCTGTTTGCCCAAGTAACAAGTGACAGAATGAGGGATATCATCCTCAAGTTGCACTGGTGAGGTTTATATTGGATATTAGTCAAAATTTCTTCACTAAAAGGGTTGTCAAGCTTTAGAAAAGGCTACATGGGGAACTGATTGAATCACTATCCCTGGAAGTATTTAAAATATTTATGGTGGTCCTTATGGACATGGTTTAGTTGTGGACTTGGCAGTGCTGGGGTGGACTTGATGGTCTTAAAAGTATTTTTCAACCTAACTGATTCTATGATTCTATTCTATGGATTGAACTATTTCTATAAATAGTAAACTAGTCCTTTTTATTTTTTTTAGGAGTCCCTCTTTTCTCTTATTTGATCTGTCTGTTTTTCTGGGGAGTGATTAATTTACCTGTAATGAGGAACGAAAGGGAAAAAACAGGAGGTGGGAGGGTAGGTGTGCATTCTCTTCCTCTTCTCTGGACTCATCATGCTCTCTCCTATCTTCTCTCTCCTTTTTATCTGTTAATCTTATTACCTATCTTACTTCTTTTTCATGCCTTCATTAATAAATGATGTTTATACTTCCCTTGCTAACATATGCTTTTTCATCCCTTAATTTCATTTTTCTCTGTCATTGTCCAAAGTTGTAAATTCACTTCCTGTTCTCTAATCTGTTCCTCTTCCTGTCATCACTTTATTTCAAGCCTGCTCTATGCCCTTCCTCAGCATTTTTAAAGTGCATAATTTTCTCCCCTCTTCTTGTCTTCTTTTAAAGTGTTAATACCATATTCATGCAGCAGGGGTGTTCAAGGCAGAGGCAGGGATAGCAAGGAAGGAAAGAAGGAGGCTTTTATCCCCATAGAGTGACAAAGCGGAAGGTTATCTCTGAATGTATGTTGTTGTACCTGAAGTCTCTCTTCTTCCTGGGACCAGTATGGTAGAGAAGCACACTGTGAAAACACTGAACATGCAGTCCATCAGCAGTTTACGCTGTTGCTTTTAGCTGTGGGCCATTCTGGCATTATAAAGGAAAGATGGAGCTATGTCAAGCTAATTCTTAACACATAGTAGTTTACTTTCAGACCTAATAAACCATGAATTGTTTGCTTTGTGTCTTGCAACCTAAAAAGTATTGCTACCTTAAAATTTGTGTTCTTTTCTAATGGGAAGAAAAATAGGGGGCATAGCAGGAAGGTCAAGAAAGAGTTTAAAGAGGAAAGAGGGCAATTAATAGAAGCAAAACATTATTTCTCTTGCTGAAAGTATATTTAAGAAGGGGAATATATCACAATAATCAACCAGGTTTTTTGCCTTCAGCCTGTCTGAGGCCATGTGGTTTGGAGATCTGATCACTAGTCCGAAAAGGAAAGGCTGTTTGCAAGATTTCCGGGGTGTTTTTTCCTGGAAAAGGTGAGAGGACAAAAGCAGAAATCTATGATGTACACTTTATGCCTTGTAAGGAAAGTATTCATCTGTCTATCTGCCTCTCTTTCTCTCTCTTTCTTTCTTTCTACATGCATATATATAGAGATCCATATGTTTCAAGCTGTCACAAAATTGATTTGGAGGCAGATTTTTCTTTCATGTACTGCTCTGAAGATTAGGTTAAAAATTCAATATATGGCTTAAACCAATTGAATTGTGTTTTCTTATTTGTTTGCTCTTTTACATTCACTGTTCAGTATTTTATGGAGTTTTGCATGGTATTTCCATCAGTAATAACAGTTCTGACTACTTGGAGACAGAACAATGCCGAAGCAGAAGATAGTGTTTGAAAATGCAAACAGCATTTTGTAACAATCATGCTTGCTTAATACACCCCACAACATTTTGGTGTATACAGAATCTGTGGAGTTTTTAAACTATTTCTAAACTCATATTTTGGGTGAGCATGAGTAGCTAGCTCTTTGTTGTATAAATAAGTCATTATTTTCTCATTTGTGTTTGTGCTGTCTTCCAGTACTCTTGTTTTCTTTAATAGTGTGAACTTTGGTTCTGCTTCTCTTTAGAAATGCTGCTTCCATTCCATTTTCTTCGCAACAGGTTGATTGGGCAATACTTTTCCCATTTTTATTATATTCTGTGGGGTTTTATGAGTTTTGTTTTGTTTTGTTTTTCTGGTGTGTAAGTAAAACAATTTTCTGATTAAATTGACTATAAATAGCCATTATTTACATTAATTTGCACTTGTAATAACATCGCTAGAGGGCAGTATTGATTAAATTAGGCACACTCTAGTGCTCTTTGGAAACTTAACTGCAGAAAAGCCTCCAGTACAAACATCTTTGCATTTTTAATACATGGTCATGGCTTTCAAGTCCATTTTTCATTGCATCCTGAACATAAAAAGTAAAAGTAATCTTAATCGCCATGTGTATTTGGCATTGTTATTTGTAACTTTAATGTGTGTAAAAGAACATTCTATGATTTTTATGAGAAGGAATATGCATGAAACAGTAGAAATTAGATGGCATTGAAGTTATTGTAAGCTATATATTATTAGAAATAACTATTAGAGCATACATTTTTTATAATAAAATATATGCTTTTTTAATATGTTTTTTCTCAGTGAAAATGCTGTGCAAAATAAATATCTTCTAATTCATTAACTGTCTCCTTGAAAAACCTCAGTAGAGTATATTTAATGATAATGGACGGCAAAGACAAGCAGAATTGTAAATTAAAACACTGACTCATTTGTTCTTATTGATTTACAGGTCTCCTGACAAATGCAGCAACACAGAATCCTCGTAGGAGTGGTTTAGGCTCTCTATGAGCTACTTAACTTAGTCAAGTTTCACTGCTGTTGATCATCATCTGTTATATGTCATCAACTCAACTGTCTGTTTCTCTGTATCTCATGAATGACAGCATAATTCCTCTGCATTATGAGCTAAAGTTTGTTCTACCATTCTAAGGATCACTGGACTAAGGAATATAGAAAAAGAGATATGCTTGGGCATTAGCAATACAAAAAAGTTCATGGTTAACGTTTCATCTGCGTTATACACCACTGCTGGACTTGCTGTTACCTACATGTTTCAATCCGAAGAGTCTGCTACAATGAAGAGTATCATCCCAATCAGCCTTAGAGAAGACTGTTTTGCCTATGGGAGGACACTGAGGTGCAAAAGAGAAACTCTTCTTGTGCCCTAAACTGTCTGAATTGCTTTTATTTTCTTATACTTTCAGTATTTACAATAGACCAAAGAGCAAAATCTATTTTAAAGTGGACACAATCTTACTCTTAAGGGAGTTATGTCATTAAAATGAAGGTCTCCACAAAGACATGATTCCAGCTTTCACAAAGCTGAAATGTTGTCCAGCAGAAGTCTTTATGGAAAGCTGAAGTAAAAACTAACTCAGAGACCTGCTCTTGAAATGCCATGTTCAAGAGAACATAACGGAGCACTGAGAAAAAATTACCTATGTTTGAAAAACTTGGACAAAAACAACACAAACTGTCTACACAGCACCTTTATTCCTCTGTACTTAGATTGACTTTCTCGTACTAAAATCATTTTCCGTTTTAACCAGTTAAACATGCCTCTTCTACAGTTCCATTTTTGATAGTTAAAGTTGGATAATACAGTATTTGCAAAGAGCATGTTTGGTCATCTGTGGCCTATGTCTCATCTGATACACCATTTAGCACCAGAAAGCAAATTAAAGAGAAAACAAAAGTAACACTTGTTTGAAAGAGATCATTAAATGTATTTTGAAAAGCCTAAAGTTATATATTTAACAGTTTTTATATGTTGTATATTTGTAGAAAATCCTATTTAACAATTAACGTGATAACTCTGACAGTCATGAAAAGTGGTTCAGAGTTAAGTTGTGTTTTATTACTTCAGTTGTCTCTGAAGTGACTGGTGTCGTTTGCTTTCTTCCATTGGGACATTCTGGATGTAAAGCATGACCAGAGAGGACTGTGTAGAAAAAGCAAAGAATAATGTTGTTTATATTACATAAATGCATTCAACCATTGCACTGTTGGAAGGCATTTTTTTATTTTTATTTTATTTTTTTTGTCTTTATGTACTGATAAAAACAGAGTGTAAAATATTTTGCTCATTGCTCTTCATAGCAAGATCTTCCTTCCTTCCTTCCTTCCTTCCTTCCTTCCTTCCTTCCTTCCTTCCTTCCTTCCTTCCTTCCTTCCTTCCTTCCTTCCTTCCTTCCTTCCTT
>JACDOX010000150.1:1365742-1414850 GCA_014549065.1 Cardinalis cardinalis
CTTCCTTCCTTCTGCCACTTCCTTCTGCCAATTCCTTCCGCCGCTTCATTCTGCCACTTCCTTCCTTCCTCCCTTCCTCCCTTCCTCCCTTCTTTCTCTTCCTTCTCTTCCCTACTTTTATGTAAGGGTCAGTTTGAAGCCTGTTCCTTTTTTCAGTGTTTTACCTCATTGTTAGAAAGCCCACTTTTTCAGCATTATTGGTTAGTGAAAATTTAGTAATGACAGCATAGACAAGGGAGAAATTATGATAAAACAGAAACAAAACCTTGTTCTTTTTACTGTACCTTTTGGCATATAAGTTTAGTACATACTGGTATAATACAATCAACAAGGGAGCTTAATTTCTTCCTGGCAAATGTATTACGGTTTCAAGTATACTACCTAATACTCCAATTAACTTTTAGTGTTATGCTAGTTCTATTCTACTAAAGAAGAAGAAATAGAGATTATTCAAGTGACCATAGATGAAAGATACAAAAACAAGAAGTTAATTAAAGAATTTTTTTAAAGCCTACTCAAACACTGAGGCTTATACAATTCAGAGGTTGCAGGAAAATATGAACTATTGATCATTTTGTCTTCAAGCAAAATAAATATATACAAAATTCTTATTTAATCATAGGATTTTGACCAGTATCAAAGTAGCAATTAAAGCCCAGCCACTTGTAAAGTGTTATGGACTGACTGCACTATAAATGACCAATGTCAGGTTTAAAATGTCATGCAATAAATGATGGTAAATAGATTTACTGTACATGTAGACCTCAAGAGCCAGATCCCTCACTCTACCAACTCTCTGTTTTGATTTATTTTAAAGGGAGCTTCGTAGCCTTATTTAGTAAACACAGAAAAAATGAAAGATGTTGCATCATTTTTGTTGCTTTACAGTATTCAGTTTTGTGTTGGTTCAGCTAAATTATGAAAAATAAAGAAAATCCTTTTATAAGTGAGACTTGTTCCCTGAGCATGACATCACCTAAGAAATTTCACCAGATGATAAGAAATGTGGGAACACAGAGAGGAAGATGGAATTGGAAATTGAGGACATGAACTGTGTTTTGAAGTTTTACCCTTCCGTTTTCATGTCTTGGGTACCTTCATTTTGGTGTGTTCAGTTACAGATCATATCACAGTCATTTATTTTCAGGAAAATGGACGCTCTAAGAACAAGAGGATCTAAGAATGGACATCTAGAATCATACAGTCCAGTCAGTTCTGAATATGCAACCTTATGTCTTTGATTTCTAATTACGTTAAATACTTAAAAAAGGGTAGATGTACATGGTTATAAGGTCTACTCTGGACGAGAACTATCAAAGAAAAAAGATTCTGATTACTCTTCAGAGGTGCGTTCTAGTTTCTGAGTCTCTTGTGTACAACAGACACTTCAAGGCACTTAAAATGTGTTTTGTGCTTTTCCGTCCTCCCCCAGAATGTATAGTTTTAAACAAACAAAATATACTGGCTGCCTTTGTCACTGTGAATTACTACTCTAAGAGCAGTGGTGAAATGTTTCTCTCTCAGGAACAATATGTTTTCAGAATATTGTGAACTTTAATTTTACAAAACTAAGTTACATAAAAAAAAAATTGTTTGTTTCTGAAAGTATTTTATGTGCCTCTTCCAAAGCAGAATTTGAAACACAGAGGGTAATGTCTTATTTGAATGCTATTAAATATCCATCATTTCTCAGCTTGCACACAAGTAACTTTTTCAAAACATGCTTGAAAAGGAACAGAATAATACATAAAAATACATAATAGACTAATAAAAACAACCTCCAGAAAGGCAGTAAACCTTCAAACATTTTTTGAAAAAAGCTTCTCTGTAGCTTTCTGTTAGCCTGGGCAAGGACACGTTTAAGTACTGCTTTTAATATCGGGGATATCAAATGGAGCAAACATTAGCGCACTATAGCAATCAATGTGACACATCATTCACCAATTTAATAATTATGCTTTTAGCCTTTTTTTTTTTTTTTTGCCAATTCATTTCTTCTTAGCAGCAGCTCAGGTTTTATGTGGTATTCTCAATCATTCACTTGTTTACGGAAATTGTACCCATGTGCTGTTGCATAAATCTTTAAGCCAGGCAGTTACTATCTCATATAGCCTACTCATCACAATCCTGATTACTAATTAGAGTTTCGAGAAGAAAATAAAGAATTCAACACTATGTCTGAAAAGCCTCTATAGCTATGAGGAACAGCTGAACTAGAAGGTGTTAAATGATTGGATGACAGAAAAATCATAGCACTGAATGCCTGGGGAACTGAACTAGTGGAAAGAAAAAATGAATGAGCCAGCAGTGGATGTAGCACAAGAAGCCCAGAAGAAAACCCAAAAAGCAAAAAACCACAGCGAACAACAACCAACCAAACAAAAACTAACCAACCAACCAAGAACAACAAAAACAAAAACAAAAACAAAAACAAAAACAAAAAAAAATCAACACAAAAAAACCCCAACTGAAATTGTAATATTTATTATATTTAATCAGGGGAGAAAAAACACACCCAGAACCAGCTCTTTCATCACTTAAACCTACATATATGCAGTATCTTTTCCAATTAAAAATATACATAAGAGCACATTTCCTTTTAAACATCTTTGTCTGACATATACCAAGAATCATATATACATAAGTAACAGACAAAGACAGGAATGGCTTGACTATTTTTTTTCTGACATCACAGAATTGATCCTACATTGAAGTAATGAATCTCTCACACTGGGCACAGGCAAATAAAGATGGACAGAAATCACAATATTCTACTTCTTTCAGACTGAGGCTTGATCAGAGAAAGGAGGTCAAGAAAGAAACTGAAGAAAAAAACAACCAAGACCAGAGAAAAATAAAATTTTTCATTTCAGAGTATGCAGTGTTTAATAAGTGCTTTTTAGTATTCAATACATGGTAGGAGAGTCAAAAGGAGTATTATTTGAAACAGGGAAATAAGAAAGGAAACATTATTTTAACTGCAGAGATGAGAATTTTACTGATAATGTGGTTGTCTTCTTTTGAGATATAAATCCCATTAAACTTAGAGACCCGCGGGTAATATATAAAAGGTAATTCTGTCACTGATTAAAAATAAACTAAAAACTGGGAACTAAACTAAAAAGTGGAAATGACAATAAGCCAGAATAGATAGTGACTAATAATGAGCCATTCTGTGGGAGGATCGACACAAGTTCCTGTACTGCTTCTGACTATGAATGAAATATAAATACTGAGATTGCACAGTTTAGTATCAGTAAATTACACAGATTAGTGAAGATAGAGGAGGCATATGAAGACATGCAGAGACAAAATGGATCACCAAATATTAGCAGAAAATTAAAAACTGAAAATCGGGAGTGTCAATTTATCATTTCTTACACCATCAAAGTAATTGTAGCTTCAACTATGTCAAATTTTTGGAAATATGTGAAAAAGGACTTCTGCTCTTGAAATAGAAACTAATGTTGGTTTCAAGCTACTCAGTTGAGGTCAAATCACTGGTTTCATGTGGTGATCCTATGTTATTTATGCCTTTTCAGAGCTCCAGCAAGCCACTGGAGAACCCTTACAAAATGCGTGTGTAATCACAAAACACAATGTGCTCATGGCACTGATGTCCTCCATGTCTGGCTTGGACAGACCATGCCCACAATTTTCTAAGTTTGATGTTGCCAATATCAGGCTAGTGAAAGTGACACTAAAACACTATATTGTGCGGCAGTAAGGCAAGAACACCTGTGCAAATGAATTAAGTTGATTAACATATAATCAAAACCCAATTTTTCTAAAAGTATTATTAAATAGCACGCAAAGAACATCTTCAGTAAAAAACCCAAACAAACATGAGGACTGTTAATGTAAAAAAGAAAACAAACAAACCCCACACCAAAATTTAGAATGAAAGAGGAACATTTCTGCAAAGATCTTTGTTTAGGAGTAAAAACTCCAGAGGTATTTATGTTAGTATAGAGCCTGACATAACAGAAGGAACATTGTTGGCATGTACAGAGAGCAGTTTACATTATCTAAGGAGCTTGAGCACTACCTCAAAACCATTGTATAAAGCACTGTGAGCTGTGTCTGTCCTCCTTCACTGCACTGGAAGAAGCTGATGTATACATTTCTATGTTCCCAAGAAGAGAGGCAGATGCTTTAGTATGGATTCTCACACAGGCATAAAAATACACCCACCTCAGGCAGAGGCTATAATGACAGGAAAGGTCAACATCAGCTGTCAACCAGAATTTTTTACTGAATTGTGAAGGTGCTAACAAAAAGTGGGTAGTAGAAGCCTGATGTATTTGTTAATGTGTTTGTACATTAACAGCCTGGCTGTGTTAATGTACAAGCACATTGCAGAAAACAGCTCACAGACTCCCAGTGGCAGTAAAGAGGGCCTTCCCAGCTTTAGTAGCAAGTGCAAGTGCAAGGGTCATCTTTTTCTTCCTGTATATGCAGACAATCTCCCCCTGGATAGATAAAATTAACATGGCTCCTTCTGTCTCTATTCACTCTACAAAGATGTATTTAAGCAGACTCCACAGCAGAAATTCAACATGGATGACAACTTTAAAACACATAAGGCTAAATGGTGTGCTATTAGCAAACAAAAATGTACATTGGTGCTTGAAGATAATTATATTTAGTTTGACACAACTTAAAATTTCTGCCTCAATGAAGCCATGAAAAACTTGTTTTTCTCCACAGACAGATTTGTTTCTTCTCAGAATATTGAAGAGCGCAACCTGAGAGTGATAATGTAACTTTCAGCTCATGCAAGACAAATCAAAGCTCTGGAGGTGAGCTCTAGAGTGGCTAAAATTCTAGCTAAGTAAATAACAATGACCACATTGTGCACAGAAAACTCACACTCCTGAAAATGACACAGACAGTTCTTGAGAAGAGCAAATGGCCAGGTCTTTTTCTTGAGAGGAAGGCTTTTCTGGGAACCTTCATGTGTTGCTGTAGAGTTTCTTCCAAACCAGGAACACATGAAAACTGTCTAAACCCAAAGACAAATACAGCAAGTTAGAGGGAACCGTTATTGTGAAATCTTCGTGTTTAATTGTACACATCAGGTTAATGTTTATTACTTGTTCTTCATGGATTAACAAAATACCACCGGAAGAAATCTTTGTCACTGACTCCATGGCAAGGCCATTTTGTATTATTTAGATGGTGACTGTAGTCAGTCACCTTAGGCATTTTGACAAACTCAGCAAGCTTCCTCTCCTCTCCTTTTTCTCTCATTGGTTGCACCCTGTAGTGCTGTGAAGACATACCCACTGCAATGGTAACCAGCATTCCTATAGGGATTATTTGAAGGTTGGTCATCCAGATTTGGCTGCCGGTGTGGGTTTGGCAGTGTCTGATGCAGTACCAGCCCAGCTTTCAGTTGCCTCTAGCTGAGCACTTGGATGCCAGGTGGAAACTGGCCCTCAGGTTTGTTACTCTTGAGGGGATTTTGTATAGGCTGCATAACATAAAACCACTGCAATTTGAATAGCTTTCTGAGATGAACAGGAATGAAAGATTTCTTCAGTATCTCTCTCCAGTTAAAAATGTTTGCTTTTTCAGAAGTCTTTTATCATTCTTTTACTGTCTTGTGAAGAATTATAAGTACAAGAATTATAAGTACTATAAGTACGAAGTCTAGAGAGATGCGCAGTAAAGCTTGTTCACTTTCTACTTGCAAAGATGTCTTGGTGTAGAAACAAGGCAATCAGCTTGTAAAACAGCTATTTACATCCAACAATACTTTCCTGTGCTCCAAAACCAATTCTTCCTGAAGAAAAAACTTGAACCAGAAGTAAAAATATTGCTATTCATTCCACTTTTTAAGGTAATGCCTTAGCTTATACTCATAATTGAGAAGCTTCCCAAGTTTAAACATTTGGTTACTCAGTGAAATATTTCAGAGGTCTGTGTCTAATGATGCAGTCTTGTGACACCTGTCATAATGATAGCTAACATTGTCTGTTACTTTTCCAAACAAAAAAAAAAGCTATAAAGTGGCTTCATCAGATAATCAATGCTTAAAAGACATGTTGACATATATAAGAAAGAATAGCTTGCTGAGTCTTCTAATATTATTAATGAGAGAGGTATGGGTACGAGGACAGTCCTGTTTTCACTGTACCTTAAAAAACATCCTTACAATAAGGCACACCTCTTATAGGGGTATGAAGAATGTATTAATTTCTTAGACAGTGAGTTGGCTGCAGGGAGTAATGCTGCACAGTGATCTATTGCTCTATAGCAAGGCTCCAAGGCAATACTGTATTGCTATTTTCATTTTCCTGAAAGGTTTCTCCTACTAGAGTGCATTGACCAATATTTCAGTCCTACTATGAGCTAAACCAGCATTACTGCTGTACTGAAGTAATTAATTCAAAATATAAAAAAATAAAATAAACATACAATTATTTATTAAGAAATCCAGCAGAGAGCTCTTACAGTGACAGATGACATTAGCCTATAAGCCTTTATAACTTACACGGTAATAAAATGGGGTTACGTTTTTGAATTAAATTGATAACATGACCAAATCGATTTCATTAGTGTATCTGTCATATTTGCTGTTAATGATGGCTAACAGTGGAATAGAAACTGACAACAATCCCTGAAAAACTGTGCAGATCAAAATTATATTATACTGGCATTCATGAATTTTAATAACCTTTTTTATCATGAATTTTGAACTCCCTTTTTAAATTTGAAGCTCACAAGAGAGAAGAGAATTAAACTTTCTACACCTGTCTCAGCTCCTATTATTTCTATTGTTACAAGTTAATAGGCTCAAGAATAGAAGACATTTCCACTAACTAAAACAAAAAAAAAGGTCTTGCTTGAGAGTCTCTTGTGAGTGGTTATAGAGGAATGGATGTTCTTTACTGCTAAAGTGTTGACATCAGAGTAATTTCTCCTGAATGACTAGAGAGCTTTAGGACACCCAAATTGCTGTTTAGAAGACTGTTTGTGGAAGATGCTATTCGTATTAATAGACATTGGTACTCTAGTGTGTAACTCCCTTTAATGATAATGGAAGTTCTGCAAAAATCTACAGGACAATATGCCTACTGCCAGGAAAATCATAACTCCCTAATTCCATTAGCAGGGCTTAAATAAGCGTGAGTTAAAAGTGGACAAGTATTGAAATGCTACACCTTGCAGAACCATTTTAGAATATCAAAATGCTCTTATGTAATGAGACACCTTGATCCCTCTGCTACCTGAAAATGTGGTAAGATATTAAATATGTGTCAAATTAACTGAAAGACCAAATACTCTTTCCTATTTCAAAGCCCTGAATACAACATCATTCTTGGGTTAAAATCATATGAAAATAGATAATTAAAAGGGAAAAAAAACCTGTGGGATAATCTTGGCACAGGTAAATGAAAAAATTATTAATAAAATGGTAAAGACAAAGTTATCTTAAATATATTAGATAAATGTATGTGTATATATATAGTGAAGTACACTGTGTCTGGTTTGAGCTTACTGTCTTTTTTGCTCTCATAGATGTTACACTCAGGAGCTATGACAGCGACATTGGTAAAAAAATTAAAGATTTAGTCTGTAGAGCTTATGTTGTAGAGGGAGAAATATTTAGTCTTCCATATGTGAGGGTTCTTCTGGCCTTTTGAAGATGCTGATCTTTACAACAGAAACTTTGTCTTCACATCTTCTATGGTACTGTTAACAAAAGTTGGGTACTTTTAGTGAGATTCTTCCTGTACTGCACATACTATACATATATATACATATATTCATAGGCTACAGACTCTTCACAGAATCTATCTTCATGTTGACAATGAATTAAAAAATATTGCTGCTCCTGATATTCAAGGTAACTATTCAGATTTTATACCAAGGTGGATTAACCTTGGCCTGCAGCCAGATACCTACACAGCCTTGCTTTCACTCCTGCTCCTCAACAGGACAGTGGAAGAAAATGAGACAGGCACAGGGAGATTACCTATGAATTAATCTTAATAGAAAAACAGACTGAACTTGGGAGAATTTGTCCAAGGTATCGACAATAAATTGGTGTTGATAGTAAGAAAAAAGAACAATATTTAAAGATCACCTATTCTCTCCTCTTTTTCCCAAAGTTCAACTTCACTACTTCTTCCAAATTCCTCCTCATCCTGTCTTCAGGAGGCACAGGGAGGATGTGGAGTGGGAGAATAGTGATGAGTCCATAAAAGCCTCTTTGCTGCTCTTGCCTCCCGAGAGTTTTCCTTGCTTCTGCACAGTTACTTCCAAGGGGCTGCAGTCCTCCAGGGAAAACCAGTTCTGTGTGGGTCTGCCACATGCCACAGTTCCTTCAGACCATATCCACTGTGGTGGTTTAGGAATGGTATTCCCTAATTAATTTCTCCCACTAAAAATCAAAGCTTCTCCCATTCCCTCTGGTGAGAGAGACAAAAGAGAGATCCCTAGTTGTGATAAGAATCATTTACAAGAAAACAAATGGAAGCAGAATCAATATTAATAACAAAAGTATACAAAATGAGGGTGGTTTACACGCAAAAGATGCTCACTGACCAATCCAGCACCTAATGACCCCTGAGACAATGAATGAAGTGGCAGCAGACCCTCCACAGGCTGTCTTTTTCTTCTCAAGTACCAGTCACACTCCCCTCCTCGGAAGTGAGAATCCCTTACTTTCTCTCCCTGGAAGTGAAGTGAGTGGTGTAGAATAACAACCTCCACACATCCGCATGGGTTCAGCCTCCACCCCCTCACAGCTACTGTGGAAAAATTCACCATCCTGACCAAAACCAGGAAATCCACCTCCACCATCCCATGTGTCATCTCCCACAGGCTACAGTGTGGATATCTGCTCCAGCAGTATCCCTCCAAGGGCTGCAAGGAAACACTTGCTCCACCATGGTCTCCTCCACAGGTTGCAGGTGACCCTTATCTCTGGCACCTCCTCTCCTCCTGCTTTATTGATCTGGGTGTCTGCAGGGCTGTTTCTCCCAGTGTTTTACCTCACTTTTCATGGCTGTGCAGTGTTTTGGCCTTTGTTAAATCTGTTTTTCCAGTGGTGTTTCCATCTTGGCCAAGTTGGGTGGAGCTGGCCTATGGCAACCCTGATCCTCCTCGCTGAGGTCCCTGGCAGCTGCTTTTCTTTTTCCTTGTAATTGTTTGGGCTTTTTTTAACTAATATGTTTCTTTATTAATTGCAAGGGATTAAGTCTCTAATCCACCTAATTTTTATAGCAACTGTCTTTAAAAACAAAACAACCTAAACCGAACAAACAAACCCCCCAAAACAACCCAAAAAACCCAAGACAAAATTCCATTGATCCTCAAAGCCACTTAAGACACTTAAAAAAAAAATTCAAACTACAGACATAAATGTAAAAAGACGTACAGTACTGTTTCTTAACAAAGGTGATGAGGCCTGAAGGAAATTTGGAAATAAGTAAATTAGTAAAGCCAATAGAGCCTGACAAGACACCGTTCTTGACAATCTCCTGTTGGGCTGAGAAAAATTCCCTTTTCCTGAGTCTCTTTCATCTCCTTTCTCTGGGGATAATTGTATTTTCAGTGGATTAAAGAAGGAAAAGCAAATGCCTTTGACATTGTATTTATTGCTGTCTCCTGTTTGCAGCCAGCTACAGATATCTGAGACTTTGGAATTACTTTCACAGAACATTGCAGACCATGGAGAACTGTAGTGCACTTACTAATACACAGCTGC
This sequence comes from Cardinalis cardinalis, assembly GCA_014549065.1. Lineage (NCBI taxonomy): Eukaryota > Metazoa > Chordata > Aves > Passeriformes > Cardinalidae > Cardinalis > Cardinalis cardinalis. The sequence continues at coordinate 1,375,464 of JACDOX010000150.1, forward strand.
AATCCATGACTTCCAAGTGGCTTGTGTTTACTGAAGAAGTGCCACTCCATTAAGACTATTCCATTCAGACCATCTCATTGAGTTTATTTTAAGATTCAGCACTTCTGCCCATTGCTGTATCCATATGCTGAGAAGTCACTAGCAACAGGCAGTCCATAAGAGAAGTGACCTAAATAGGATAAACCTATTTCGATCTTCTTCTCCACGTCCTCCCCTCCTCCAAAATCCTTCCTATAACTTAGGTTTAGTGGTGCTTTGGGAGGAAGGAACAGAGAAGTAGACTGCATGGCATGTGAAATGGAGTGCAATGAATATTATCTTAAATGAAAGAAAAAAAAAAGAGATTTGCTAAATCTCAAGAAGCTGGGTTTTTTATTTATTTTTTTTTAATTTAGATGGCCTTGAATGGGAAGCTTTGTAACATGTATAGCATGCTGAATTTTTTGATCTGTCCTATCATGGGGGACTGTAATCCACTTTTAAAAAAAATAAATATCGAGTTTTGATCCTCTAGTAGAAAATACTTGGAAGATCTGTCACCAATATATTAATGCAACATCTCTTCAAAGAGTATACATATATTTTTCAAAGAGTATACATATTTGTTTATTTATTTATTTATTTATTTATTTATAATTATATCTTAAAAAGCAGCTGACTTATTCACTAAAATGTATGTCTTCTGGCAGCATAGTTGAACTTGGCAGGGACTGGTGGAGATTGTCAACTAAAGCAGGTTTCTCAGGACCTTGATCAATCGGGTTTGAGTGCTTTGAACAGTGCAACCTCTCTCAGCAATTTATTCCACTGTTTGATGATCCTACCAGTAGAAAGTAGCAGTAAAAGAGAAATTGTTGTTTTAATATGGAATTTTATGTTCTTCAATTTGCCTCTTGTCCTGTTTGCCACCACTGAGAAGAGTGTACTTCATTGCTACTCTGCACCACTATCTAACAGAATGGGAAATCCAAATCGGTAAATTTAATTACATGCCCTATATTTCATTTCAGGTGTATACTTTCATGTATTTGTTTTTAACATCATTGAAGTGATGATGTTTTGAGATTAACAGAGCATAACAATGTGAAGTGAACCAATATAGAATTGTCCCTGTGTGAAATCCTTGTCTCTCTGCACCAAACTCTTGAATTTAGCCTGTCTTAACAGATAGCTGGGGTCACCTGTGTGCCAGGAACTAGCATAGCACCCTGTGCCGTGCAATTGCAGTTTTATAACACAGATCTCTTGCTAATAAGCCCATCCAGAATTCTAAGCATGCAGGAGAATTATCCAGACTGCTCAGCTGCTCTGGGCTGCTGCTGTTATGGCAAATCATAGGAGCCTGTGATCAGGCTGTTGATGTGGTCTACTGTAGGAGAGAGCTTGTTTTACAGTAAGAGAGCAGTCCCCATGTGACAACAGATCTGAGCTGAAAAACTCTGCAGGACTCCCATCAGCTTTGTGAAGGATAATTTAGTGAGGTACCACTGTGTGTGTAAAATGGAGGGGGATGTTTGCTTGTTTGCATGGTATTGGCTTGACAGATGCTGATGCAGAGACAACCACGGCATAACAAAAGGACACAAATCCTGACCGTATTGGTGTCCTGGTTAGCTTTCATCGTCTATTCTCTGATTATGCATTCAAAAGTTCATTCTATTTTTTTTAATGGTAATTTTTAAGAAAATTTGCAATGTCACAAAAAACATGTTTCTAATGCATAAAATTCCCAATCACTCAGTTTGGCTCATATCTCAAAATATACATAGATACAGTTCAGGCCATCATTTCATGTATACTGTCACAAGATACAATAGCATTATTTACAATCTAAAACTAATTAAAGGGTATGCAGGAATGAGAAAGGGATCAATATCTAATATTTTTTTTTCCATCTGTTTTCCTCATCACTGCTAACATGTCAGAGAAAGAGCCAATAATTTGATGTCCTGTATGTGTTCTGTTGCTTTTCCACTGACATACCCAAGGTCAGTTGAGATATAGGATGCTCTAAATTCTCCATTTAGTTACCTACTTATAATATGCTGTCATGCGACAACATATATAAAAATATGACAGAAAATATAAATATAAATATAAATATAAATATACATATACATATACATATACATATACATATACATATACATATACATATAAATATAAATGTATTTCTAATACTAATTGTGGAATATCATTAAATAAAAATACATCTTTGATTTCAAGCATAGAAACATCACCTGAATATCTTGAAAAATGTTGGACAGTTCAGATTTTAAATACTTGTTGGATGTGCTTACATTAAAGACACCTAAAAGCTGTCAGTTTTATAATAAATTTATATGAATGTAGTTTCACAATAAATCTAGACAAACTCCAGTGGAAATCTTCCTGTGGTACAGCAGGGAGTTTGTTGAGGAGACAGGAACATAATCTTTATTGTTCAAAATCTTGCAGTTGACAGTCTTGAGAGTGGTAATTAAACTTTCCTTCATGCTAATGTACGTTTTAGTTAGACTGAGCTCTCATCCCAATTGGGCAGAGGTCTGTATGATTTTTTCATGATAAAATGCTATTAAGGATGACTTGTGGTCACACAGAAACAAGAAATATTACCTGCTGTAAAGTTATTTCCTCCACCTGCATTTCCTCCTGTTCCTTCAGTTTGAATGGCATCCTACTTCTAGACCATCAATGGTTCTATTTGTTTGGTGTTAAACTCTTCACTATTTTCAACACAACAGAGCAAATAATTTTTGAATGAGATGTAATGTTTACTGAGAATTAAAACTTTCCCTGGAGGGCAGGAAGAATGCAAAGAAACGAAAAAAAAAATACATGGAAACCAACTGAATGTTGTAGAAGCTGGCTGACTGTGCCTAAAATGTCTAAGACTTCAGATGAATTATTCTGAAAAGGGCTGGGATTTCATTCTTCAGTTTAGACTTCCCTTGAGTCATTACAACCAGAATGAAATGCTTGTCATAGTGAAGTTCTACACTGAACACAGGAGTAGCACTAAAAATGGTCTGCCAAACTTTCTGTGGTAAACAATCCATGAAAGGCAAAAGAACACAAATAAGGTGAAGATCAATATAAAAATATAGGAGTATATGGAAAATTAATCAATCTGTTCTCACAGTAACCTCATCTACCCATGAGGTTATTATGGGTATGAAATAATAAAATGCACCACTTGACTTTATTTTCTTGTAACCCTGGCCTTCAACAAAAACCTTATAACAACTTATTTGCAAACCTATTTTATCCTCCATGGAGTGTTTTTACAATAATTTCAGGTGACTGAATGTTCTATTTTTAATATTTTCTACTCTTATACTGAACTCAAATCTGTAGTCTTAGAAAAGGCAAGTATGTACCCACCTTACGGTTTTTTCCCCAAATATCTATAGAACATACTGACTAAAGGAATACTTTACACCCTTGGTGGAATTTTTAATAAAAAATAGTAGATATTGATATTTTCTAAAGTTTTGTTCCTGTTATACCTCAATTTCTGAAAATAAATAAAAATAACTCAAATAATACTACTCTGAAATAAATTGTGTTTAATGAAACCTTTTATGGATGTAGCCTTAAGTATTGTAACTGAATTAAGCTTTAAAATTTAAACACATGGAAATAAAATTAAACATTCACACTGTTAATATAATGTGAGTATTGATGTATCAGTGATATAAAACTGTAAGAAATAAGTAAAAACAGGAATCGCTTTGTATGACAATCATTTAAAAAATTACAAGCTAATGGGGAGACAAATGTCTAATGGGAAACTACTGATAGGCAAAGTTTGTCTTGCCTAAATTTATATGCCTAGAAGTTAAGCATCTCGAGTAGGACTTTTTGCCTTGGCTTTAACTGCCTCAAGCACCGGCAGCTTTTCTCAGACCTTCCATATAGTTTGTGGAGAACTCGTAAGTACTGTTAATAGTGTTCTGAGAGCAATTTGCCTTATCCTAAGGGAGACACAAGCATTTGGCCCTCTGAACAACTTATAAATAATGAAATTAATTTCTGTTGACTTATGAAAGCTTAAAAACCTATATATGTAGCTGCTTGCATTCTATATTACTAAAATGAGGCCACAATTTTCCCATACTATAAGCTGTTTATAACCCTTTTACAGCCAATAAATCAAATCCAGAAGAAAAGTTATGTATTCTAGTGTAGAATATGTGCCAATGGTCAGGAACTGAATCTCTTTGTAGAGAGTATACAGGAAGCATAAGTGTGTTACTGAAATCAGATATCTTGCTTGCATTATTTGTACCTCTGCATTTCAAGATTGATAGGTGAAATAGAACAATTCTCTTCTGCATTAGAGTGTCTCAATTTCCACAAGTATTCAATTTGCTTTATAAGGTAAAACTTTAGGATTCTGTGTTTGACTTTATAAGGTAAAACCTTATGATTCTGTGTTTGACTTTCTTAACTAGTCACCTTTAAATTGTTAAATGGATGATATAAAATCTATAAAATATAGAAAGTAATCCATGACTATTAATTCCTACAGTGTTTGGGTTTTGTAAAGCATTGTAAGATGAAGTGTACTTTTGTACCCATGAAATTCATGAGGCATTGGGGGAGATACATTTTATACATTACTAATTTTATCCATCAAGCAGTTCAATTAAAGGAGATAAAAGGGTAGTATTCTATATAGAGATTCTGTAACTCCTTCCATTGATCTCAGAGGGGCTGTGGGTGACTGATTTGTTTAGCTTCAGGCCCACAAACCTGGGCTTTAGGATTTTTCTTTCGTTTTTTCAGTTTAAATATTCTCGTATAAGCTTTTTCCATAGAATTCTGAAGGTGAAGGATGAACTTCTGAGCAGCATGCACACATGCATGCACACACACACACACATACAAGCCCCAAGCCCAGCCTTGTGAAAATCTCTTGTTTTGTTCTTGTAAATTACTTGCAAGGATCATGGTAGGATACTTTGCAAGCTTAGAGTGTGAGGATACCACAGAAGCATGGCACCCAGAAGCGTGAAGTGTCTTTTGTCTTTTTTTGCCTTCAAAATGTTACTTCCCAGTGTTATAATAGTAACAGAACATACCTAGGGGCCTAGATCCTGAAAATTTTTACATGTGTTATTTAACTTTAGAAGCAATGCTGACTTCAACAGAAATGTTTTCAAAATCGAGAAATTGCTAAGACCTAACCTGGATAAGAATCCAACAGTTGATCATGAAAAAGACAAACATCTAGTTTGACAAAAATTACCTCTTCCCGCTCTCTATTTCCAACCAGCTGTTGAGCCATAATGTATCTAGCCAACAGAAATGACTTTTTTTTTATTTTGTATCACTTAGTCGAATGAGGCAAACCTGAAATATGTAGGACACTTTATGTTAAAGTCACTAGACTTTAACATAAGAGTCTTCCATAAGTTCCTATTCCTCCTAAAGGCAGTGGAAAATGTCCCACAGACAAGTAAGGATGTTAGCCTTTCACTCTCATGGTCAGTGGTTTACATGGAAATTCTTTGTGTAAATGTGTTGTACAATCAAATGTATAATGTAAGATTCAAACAGAAACATATAAAACAATCCCCTCCCTCCATGAGTATTAAATAGAAATGTAAATCAGAGGCTTCTGAATCAAATAACTTCTGTGCTTTTCTCTTTGAAAACTGAAATAAATGAGCATGAGGTCAAAAGCTTCACTAAGGTGAAGCTAAGGTGGTGATTTGAGAATAATTTATTGTGTAAAAGAGTAAATAGTCAAACAATGTTAATTATAACACTGTTAAAAGCTGAAATGCCTAAATTTAAATAATTTAGAGGTTATGTGATAGATATTAAACACTTCTGAAAAGGAAAAATGCTTTAGGCAAGAGTTCCTAATAAGTGTAGTTTAGTTAATTATTGCCTGAAGCATTTCTGAACTAATTATTTACCTCCAAAGTGGGTTCCATGTTTTCAGCATTGAAGTGCCAGATATTGATTTTCTTTAATTGTCAGGGTATAGTACTAGACAGACCACACAAAGCTGAAGGTTAAGCCATTTATAGAAAGTGATAGCCACGTCCTCCAGTGTCACACACTGCGTCAGTGTGAAATGGAGACCAAGGCTCTGAAACCTGGCACTTTCAGGGAAAAGGGTTGTTTGTCTCTGTCATCTGCCCTTTATGGTTCATTTAACATCTTACATAGCCTGTGTAAATTAAGTGGGTTTAGTTGCTGCCCAACTTCCAAGTCAAAGAGAGTGTTCTGCTCAATGGGGGAAGTGGAGTATTTTATCTTTCTAGTTAACAAGATGTACATGGCTCAACAAATAATGGACATTGAATTATTTGTAAACCTGTGTTAGCATAGGTGGCTTAAAAATTAGTTTAACATGCTTTTTCATTTTAGGAACACTTTTCTCCCCACTCCTTTCTTAGTGAGTGAATATAAATATTTCACAAAGGTTATTCATTTGAATTTCTCAGTAGGGTCTGGGTGCTTAGAGAATTTTGGCCTATCTGGATGGATGTAGTTTTCTTTGGCTATAATTTGGGATGTTTGAAATATTACAAGTCCCAGCATACTTGAAGTCATCATCATCTTTATAGCTCATCAAACCACATGTGTGGACAAACATTTGCCAACTGGCTAGAGAAATTCCATCCTACTGCAAAATAAAAATAATATAAAACATAATAAATGCAACACACCCTCTTAATTCACAACCAGTAGTGCTATCTCTGCTCATTTGAATTTATAAATAGAAAGTAAAACTTTTTCTTGTTTTGAATTCTTTGTAATTTGTTGCATTTTTCTTTGGTTCTTCAGTTTCCTCTCTGCAATTTTTCTCTTCCCTGGTGATTAACTTGTGCTTAATCTTTTCTTATTCATGGTCTTAATTTTTTTTTTCTGCTTAGACATCTATTAATTTCTATGTCTTACTATTTTTGTGACTTTGTCGTCTCTTTCTTAAGCTCAAGGACACCTACAGGAATAAAGTGGCGTATCTTGTCTGGGAGCAAGGATTGTCCCTGTAGTGAACAGTGTGAGACAAACCACCAGAAGATGACTTGGTTCTTAGGTGGGGTAAATTGCCTTCTGAAGGTTCCTAACTCTAATTTGTTTTTCTGTGCAGGGAGCCTAGAGTGACTGATGGTCCTAACTTAGCAGGCTATCTCAAGTTAAGTGGAATGAATCCAGACCTCGTTCATCTCACTTTTTTTTTTCTTGTTGTAGATCAGTTTTTCATTTTTTTCCCTTTCTTTCTTTTTTTTTTTTTTTTGTTTCCTCTTATGAGCTCAGACTATATGCAGAAACCCACATGCCCAAACAGGGCACCATCATCACTGAACTGTTTTCTTCAGTTCCTATGGAGAAAGACAGACTCAGAGAACAATTCAAATCACAGATTATAATGACTGCATCTATTTGCTGGTCTCATAAATAAATACTAAAGTGTTTGTGATTATGGTTTAGGCAGACTATTTTGATGTGATTAATTCCCACCCAATTTGTAATGACATGTATTCTCCTGGACTCTATTAAAATTGAAAATTTTTTGAAGAAAATATATCTAATCTCTATCATTTACGGTTTAACCAGTTCCACTCTTAAAGGGAAAAAAATCCATTTATTAAATATAGAGATAATGTATTTACAAATAATACAATAATTTCTACAAATTAACAAATCTAAAAAAGTACCCTAAGATGCATTTCCTTGCTAAGGACATGGCATTTGAAATAAAAGATGAACATGGCAAGTTTTGTATAATATTTTGCTTAAATAATGAGTATTCTACTATTACTCTTTTTATTATTATATTATTTTATTTCTGCCTCATAAACTCCTTTAATTACTGGTTTTATTTCCCCATCATCTCAGAGTAACTCCTGTTGAAGGAGATTCCTATTAAAAATATTAGCTTTGCTAACCATTTATATAGACATATCCCACCCCTCAGATTTATTTTTCTTTTTAGTGCTGATAATAATTGAACTACTTTTTTCTTTTGATCAATTCAGGGCTTTTTTAATGAAGAAGATACAAAGTAAATACTGCATAAAACACTGCATAAAAGCAGTCATTCATTTATTCCCATTCCTTTAAATTGGGAAGTACAGCTACATTTTATGGTTATAGCAATATAAAAAAATTGGTTTTGTTAAGTTGTCAGTTATCTGTTCTTTAGAATAGAAAATGCTGAAGAGTATATATTTGTCTTTTCTTTTTATATAAAATATGTTTATGTGAAAAAATGTGCTATGTATAAAGCAGGCTAAACTTCAACCAAAACCCTGAGGCCTGTTTTGAAAAACTTTGGATTTAGTTCTAATTTTACATTTGCGTCTGGGGTCCATCTTGACTTTATAGTGCAGGCGTTTGCGTAAATGGAAATCTAAGTACTACTATATGCTGAAATTACAGCATCTTAGAAAATGTTGAATCTCTTTAGTGGCAAACAACAGTGTCTTTGACATTTCTTCCACAACTTCTTGAAACTTAAATTAAAAAAAATAAAAATGGGTTTTAAGGATCATGTTTATTGGCTTATGAAGAATATTCATTGCTCTTAGGTAGCCATGAAAAAGCAGATTGCAGAGGCTCTGATTTGTCCTACAAAATGTAAGAATTTATTTTCAAACTGTTAAATTCAATGTAAGTTCATCTTCTTTCTTTTTTTTTTTAATGTATTCAAGCTTGTTAATTTTCATTCTCTTTCACTGAGGTACCCACTATATTCGCTCACAATACCAGGATTAAGAATTCAACACACTCTATTACAAAGCGATGATACAATTGCAGAGATTGTTCTCATAAAAAGGATTGTTTATATACTACTGAAAAAAGGTGGTTTTCAACTGAAATGTTAAATAACCTTAGGAGCTTCAGTAAAGAATTGGCCCATACAGGTCTCATGATAGTTGACTTTTCCTCTAAATACTTCTAAAGACTACTCATTGTTCTATTTCCTCATACACCAGATAAAAAAGGCATTAAGAAATGTCTCACATTTTCAGTAAACAAGAGTAACATATGTAAACAAGAGTAGATATGGCGCGGTGGTTATCAAATCTGCTAGGTGCATATTGTTGAGAGAATAGAATTTTTTTTTCATATAGTATAAAATAATATATAAAACCCTCTTTCTTGAGCTCTGAGCAATCATTTTTAGGAAATGATAGTAAGAAAAGTGAAGAGTAGCCACAGGTATTTTCTTAGAGAAAGATTTTTTCCTAGTTGTGAGTTAAAGTGTACAAGAAGGTTTCAGATTTCAGCACAAGTATTCACATGAATATAAAAATTAACTACTATAAACTGAATAATAAAATGAATTATATATTCACATGAATATATAAAATACCCCAAACCAACCAAGTAAACTTCACTGCTTTCTTGGATATTTCATTTTCTGTTACTGAGTACTGCACAGTGTGCAAAGTGTTTGGGTTTGGCTCTCTGTTTTCATGCTGATTTGTTGCGTGGGTAGTGAAGGCAGGTTTTAATTTAGAATCAAGAGTAACAAAGTGAATATGAACAACCAAGAGATCAACCAATAGCAGCAGTCATTCAGCAAAAAATAAACTGAAGTAAAACAATCATGAGTTGCTCACCAACAGTTTGGGACCAGGAAAAGAAGCAACATCCAAATGAGTTATAAGTCACAAATATTCAAAACATGAGTGTCTGAAGGCAAAATACCTCCTTCCACCCCCAAATATTCTGTTGCCTTCCTCTCATGTTTTATGAGGCATGCCCATAAATGATTTGAAAATTGTTGCTTTTTATATCTCTGTATTGATTATTCTTCTCAGAAACTTCCTGAATTTTATGGATATAATTATTTTTCCAGCACTCACTTCTTTTAACTATGCAATAGTTGGGCACTTTATTTCTGTTGTTTTTTTTTGGTTTTGTTTCGTTTCAAATTTAAAATAATATAATTAATTTTTGAAGAATATGTGTCTGAGTTTAAGACACAGTATTCAAAATTGTCTCCACTAATATCCATTAATTCTTACGAGATACAATTTTTCAAAAGACAGAGAGAATTTTATATAATATGGGCTAACACTGGCAAATTTTTTTTTAATTATTAGGTAATAAATTCAATATTAAATGTAAGATCAACACTACCTGAAACAGATATTCAAACTAAAAATTAAAATCTGAATGTTAAACTTTCTTCCCCCCCTCTTTCTTGTCTACTTTTCTATTTGTTATCTAATTTAATTTCCATTTAATAGCACAGCAGCAGTAAGCAGATTACATCTTAAAATGTTACTTTAAAAATAAAATACAATTCGACCTTCTTTGTAAGCCTTCCCCTTGTCTCACTCTCCGGTGCCCATCTCATTTTGGAGCGGAACTAAGGCGTAGCGATTTCTTCTTCTAACGCTGGGTGGCGTCCGATTAACTGCTGAAATCTGCTGCCAGGCGTCTCAAACATTCCGGGGTCTTCGAGGTGTTTATCCACAGACAAAATAACCACAGCAGGACTAAGAAAAGAAACAGAGATTTTTTTAATTTTTTTTTTCTTTCATTATAAGTAAACACAATGTAAAGGCAAAGAGGTAAAATCTTTCTAACCTTCATGCATATTTAGGAGATCTCTACAGAAATAAATTGGGAAGAGGTGAATGCCATTATTCCAGTGATGAAGCTTTCTCTTTAAAATATTTTATTGAAAATGTGTATGTTGTGTGATGCCTTTCAAGTGTGTCTAATTTTACTATGAAAAAGCTCCAAAATACTAACTTTAAAAATATTTAGACTGAATTCCTAAGTGCAACCAGGGAAATATAATAACATAAATTTGTTTATTAAGAATTTGTAATATTTAAAGCTGCTGACCTGAAAGATCCAAAGAACTCTGAGGGCTCCTTTCTTAGCATGCAAATGTGATTCTTAGCATGCAAATAATTTGCCTAATTATTTTAGAGCTTATTTCGGTTCTCCTTAGATATATGTTTATCCCTGGAAATCACATAAATTAATTCTTTGGGAAATTGGGAATGATATTCTTGTGTTTGTGCTTGCTCCTGATTGTTCTTCTGTTACTGACTGTGGTGAATTGACCTTGGCCAACTGCCAGATGCCCACCCGGCTGCTGTCTCACTCCCCCACCTCAACAGGACAGGACACAAGTTAAAAAAACCTTTGTAAGTCAAAGAAAAGACATGTGGACCACTTACCAATTTCTGAACAAAACAGACTTGACTTGGAAAGCAAATTTAATTTCATGCCTATTAAATAGACTTGGATGGTGAGAAACAAGGACAAAATTAAAGACACACTTTCATCTTTCCCAGACTCACCTTCACACCTTCCTTCCTAACTCCTCTATCTCCTCCGCTGTCCCCTCAAGCAGCACAACACAGGTGGGAGGGGAATGATTGGCTCCTCTCTGCTGCTCACAGTACACTGAGGAGTATCTTAGACCAACAATCAGACTGTGAGTGAAGTCAAGATTTGGTCAACCGAGGAACTTACACATTCTCATGTTTATTTAGGGAGTCAAATTAGAGCATGGTTCTTCAATTAGGTGCATCGGTTCTGTTCTGCTCTCTGCAGTCAAGTAATTCAATATCACAATGTAATGCAATAGAGATTTAATATATACATGACATTTATTTCACTATTATCTCCTTAAGGTATTTATATGATATATGTTTCGTTTTATAGACTAGAACTGTTCCCTTGAATTTCATTCCACATTTTAAGATAAGCCAAAATAAAAAGAAGGCCGTATCAATACAGTGCACTATTTAGGCCTTTTAGATTCAGCTCTAAGCTATCTCCTGGGTAAGTACAGCTCCATGACAAGATGTCTGCTCTAGTCTTGAAAGCTATATATCCACATTAAGCTGCTATTGAGGATAATTAAAGATTGAATGTATCCTCAGCTATTCACACAGCTCTGGCGATATGAGAAGGACTTGCTGTAACAAAAGATGTGATCGTACATTCTTCAAAATATTATTTGACAGGGGCAAATATAGAAACCACAAATGTTAGTCTCTAGAAATGAGGTTAAATTGCTGCAGAAAATAATTTTGGGAATAAAAATGTTTCACTACTTGTTTTAAAACAGGTATTCACAAAATAACAAAAGAAAAAGCAGATCTGTTTTTGTAATTATGTACCATCTCATCCGTGGCACAGAACATTTGTTAACAAAACAGTCCCTTCCACTGTGTGCTCAATAGCAGAGTCTTTATATGTGTAATCAGCTATATAAAGCAATGAGAAGTGAATTCCTAAACACTGAACTACTGAGATATTTCCGGAACATGACATGAAACTACATAATGAGGTGTGCAAACATGCCTTCTTGCACACACTCGGCTCGTTTCACCCGGGTAAGGGAGGGAGTTGACACCGTAGCTGGCCTTATTAGCATGTATTCGGAGAGCTGATGGGCTCAAGCTAATACTGGACATAAGCTGGATGAGCTTCAGTGGTATTCTAATTTGTGAATACTCTTTCAAGTATACGACCTTCAATAGATGATCTTAAAGCCAAGATTCTTGAAGTAAATAAAGAAATGTGCTTTTCCAAGTTCCTTAAAAACTGTGTCAGACTAGTTATAGGGAGACACTACCTCGAAAAAATGCCAAAGACGCATGAAATATAAATACTACTTAGAAGCAATGCAACAATTCTCCAAATCCATTAGAATTATGTCTTTTCAGTTGTCTGAGAAAAAATCTTAGTGCTCTTTAAAAGCAACATTTGATTTACAGCTATGCAATCATTGTGTTCTCTATGTGTCATAGGATCCACAGATCTAAAGAGTATTGAGAATGCTTTGTACTATATGCATAGCTTGAAGGCTTGTGCCAAAAATATCGCTTTTATCTGTTCAAAATTGTATATATGTGAAAACTAAATGTATATATATATATACTCTCCCATGCTTTCTTCACTAGAAGTATATAAAGAGATGTGAGAGACTGCAGTCTTGCTACATGTTACAAAATTTGCTCTTCATAATGATCTGTTTAATTTTATGTTCAAATCCTTGTGGGTATAAATAACATGAAGATTTAGGGACAAATGTTGCATGAAAATAATCTATAATATCTATCCCTACTGGCTTAGATGTGTTTGAAATTAATAAGAATAACATAAGGTCATAAAGGGAACAGCATTTTGTAACAACTATATATATATCGCTTTTTTAAACAGGTCTGCTATGAAGCGAAGGATAGTAGCTTATTATATAGTCTTTATACTGTAACCCCTCATTGCAATGGAGCTCCCATGTTTCACCAATTTTGTTCTATGGAGCTTTGTATCATTCCCTTTTCTCTTTGTGTAAGTCTTGTTCTTTCACAGCTTTAAGACTTTAAGTGAATTCAATGTCTCACACCTTCATGCCATCATTCTTAGTAGAAACCACTGGTCTTTTATTCCTGACACTTTGTCCTGCTTTGTCCTTGGTACAACCTCCCTTGTTTGATCTTTTTAACCAAAGTTGACAGACCTGCTGTAAGTTACTACAAAAGATATATTCCACCAGTCCATAAATTATTTTAGATGTATGGAAAAAAAAAAACCAACAACATTTAATTTGCTATCAGTTCAAACTGGTTAGTGACTGTTGATGAAATTGTCATTGCAAATGCTCTTGCATACTCTGCATGCACAGCCCTGTAGGTGAGTGTGGTTACCCCAGACCCAACAGAAAGGGCATCTGCATTCAAGCTCTTAATCTCTTTCTGATTATGCTATTACCACCCTAGTAGGAATCCTGTAGTGGCTTTTCTTCACTCTTTCATACAAGTCCTGTTTATCTAAGCAGTTGATCATAGCCCAGACAACAGACTGTGTGCTTAGTTGTTCAGTCTTTTCAGTCTGATAATTACGTACTTACAAAAAGTAACATATGTTCATAAAGATAGGATTTTTTGAAGGTGTTTATCTCATAACCTGATGTTTGTAGAACTGATTTGGGATGATGAGGTATGTTTTTGCTTGTAGGTAATCCACATCTCCTCTATCGTCTGATAAGCATCCTAATAATCGGACTATTTCTGTTACCTAGATTGTTATTTACAGATTTTTTAAAAGAAAAATTATTTGTCTAAGTAGATGATCTAATTCTCATTTGTGTCCATCTTGTTGGCTAGGTTAATGAAAGCAAGTAAAGGGCAAGCAAGCATTTTGGCCTTAGGCTTATAAGAAGCTGTGTTTGGCATAATTAAAAACCTAGCAGATAAAGTAATTAATAAAAAAATTAAAACTGTATATGCATATCTTGCTGTCTTTCTCTCTCTAGAAACATTTTTACCTATAGTTAGCTGATGCCAAACAATTTTTTATTAGCTTTGAATAGAAATCACTTGACTGAAATTGCTGAACAGCAGGGAACAACATAGCAATGTGGGTTACAAAACTGAATTTGACATTGAAGAGTAATAACACTAAGGACTCATAAAGAAACTTATAAAAGAAGATATTTGTGAGTTTAGCCAAATGCAATGAAACTAAATTCAAGAAGCCTGAAGTAAAGTGGAGAAGATAACTGAAACTAAGTACAGAAATTACGATGTTATTTGGAAGAGATTGAAAGATAAGGGAAGAAATATTCTGTTCTTGCTAGAATGACAAGGGAGTCCATCCCTTTGTGCGAGCCTTGTGCACATCTACGTCAGCAACTCTAGTGAATATGCAAGTAAATTTGAAGTGTATAAAATCTGCCCATGTGATGCTTTATTCTTTGCTGGGGTATTTATCTGAGATCCTCTTCTACTAAATTGATGACATTTTCAAGGGTTACAGTAGTTATTTTGCATTTAGTTATTGTACTTCCCTCTCTACTAAATCAAAGTTTAGCAATGTTTGTGGCTAATCAAGAAGGAAGATGAGCTATCAATTATCTTAATATGTATTGATAATAGATAATAAATCACCAACTGAGCAACAAGTGCATTAGGATGCTCCTTCTACCTTCAGAGAACATCAGATTGAGAGAAATAACTTTCTAAGGTGCATTTGCTCTTCCATAGGTGCACAGATGTGGATTGCATCCAGAGTCAATGTCAGTGGAAAAGTGTTAGAAAATATTTCATTTTGTCTTAAAATAATGAAGATACAAAATTAACAGTGAATGAGGGGACGTCAAACTCTCCCTTCTCTGTGGCTGGAACTGTGGAGATTATTTTCAATTACATGACTGGTTTGGAGATGGTTAAAATTAGGCTAAAATTATCAACAAAGTTTAAATGGTTTCAGAGACTTTTACCTTAAGCTGTTTCTCATTTCCCACTTTCATCTTCATGTACTGTTATATTTCTATTTTGTGCCATGTTTAAGCTCAAAATATCACACTATACAAATTAAATAGGGCCTTGTGCCTATTTATTAGGAAGTATACTGCAATAAATAAAAAAAAAAAACCCTGAAAGACACAAACCAGAACCCTCCAATCCCCCAAAACCCACCCAAAAAGAGTCACCAAAACCTAAACTCCCAAGTTTTAAAAATGCAGTGAAAGGATACTTCATAGGAGTTGGCTGTAATCTTAATATTCAAGCTTTTTGAGCCCCTAATTTGGCAAGCAAATCAGTAGGACAAAGACTTCCTTCTCTCTGCCCTTTGGTGCACACTGTGGAATGCCTCATCTCTTCTGCATCCTGATCAGGAGCCAGCTCAAACCTACTCCCCTTCCTACTGTTCTGTGTTTCCAGATTTATTTCCCAGGGAAATTAAGGTATTGGATGGGAAATGTGATAGGAAGACTTCAATCTTAGCTTTATGTGGGGTAGGGATACAACTGAAACAGTGACCAAAAATCCAAGACTCTTTCAGGCTTTTTACTTAATGGTTTTGCACTGCCATTGCTTTAGACTATCATTTACATTGGAAAAGATAGATGAGCAAGATCCAACCATCAGCTTTATTAAAAATATAAAATTTCTTGCGCAATCTTTCCTATCCTGTCAAAATCACTCAGATTGTTTGATTAAAATTTATTTATTCAAAGTCTACTAAACGCAGCTATTTGTGAGAGAATTCTTTTTCTTTTAGTACTGTTTTGCTCTTGTGTTTCACAGCATAAATATGGTTCTTTTTTTACTTTAAAGTGTATTGTTTTCAACAAAAATGGGCATAAAATATAACAAAGGCACATGTAAAATTTGATCTTTTCCTGTGCCCATTCTAGACAACCCTTAGGTGAAACATATTGTAATATATGTTCTATATGTTTGCATAATTTAAATTATATTTATTTTTTGTGAGGTACCATGATGAATACTGCAAAGGAACAAAACATATTATGTGCCTCAAAATGACTGGAACTGTTGCCAAGAAAACAGCAGATGTTCACTCAACTGACAGCAAGAAAACTGATATTCAACATGTAGAGAACTTATTTCACAGAATTTATGATTTTTTACTGGGGATTTTTGAGACAATGTGAACTGAAAGACAAGAGACATTCTATTTTTATTTTTGTTGTGACTTGCTGTGTGGTCTCTAAGCAGCTACTTCACCTTTCTCTGTCTCCATTTCTTGTTTCCCCCTTTGTCTCTTCTCTTTAGAATTTAGGGTTTTCAAAAGAGTCTGTATTACACATTTGTAGCATGCACAATGAAACCACTGCAATATAAATAATAATTATAATAAGGCCAATTTTAACTCTGTCTTCAGCACACAAATGACAGAAAATTCCTCATTTTCTGTAATTTCAGAAAAAATACTTGTTATTAATGTTCTTGTGAACACAACAGGAGGAACTGGAGATCGATCAGGCTCATGTCTTCATTCTATAAACTTTTTGGATGGTTTTAGTGAAATCAACTCACAGCCAAGCTGGAGTCCAACCAACCGACAGAAAAGACAGGCTTTTAATCAGGCTTCTCTACAATGGAGCACATCCATTTGATAAATGAACTAATTAAGCAAATGAATAAGTATAACCTACCACTGTGAATGACACTATGAAAAACCTTCATATCCATATTAATAGTTCTAGAAAACCAGAAAAAAAGAATGAGAAAAATACAAGTTCAATTCATGAAGCACATTAATGTAAATGAAATTTTACCATGGGCAGCGGTCCGGTCTAATGCATGCTCTGTGTGTATAAAGATGACAAGGGGTAAAGAAGTCTGAAATAAGGTTATTTCACTTCTGAAGTTTTCTTAATATCAGCCATTTCACAGGCAGAAGAATGTAGCAATGACTCATGCTTTTTCTGAAAGTCCCTTTGTAAAAGTAATTGGAATGCCTTAATACCTGTATCCTGGTTTTTCCTTTACTATCCAAAATCTGTGCTTTCCCTAGAAAAAAACCCAAAAGCTTTAATGATAAAAAAAATAATTAAAAAAAGAAGAACAAGAAAAAAACTACTCAGACTCATTTAATAAAACCTCAGCTGCATTTTTCCAGCTTTGTCTGATTTGAGGTGTTTAGGATTGATTTGTCAGCTTTGGAAACAACATAAGTCATCTCCTTGGTGTTAGGGAAATAGCAGTGATCCCTGAGACTGCTGGAATTTTTTAATGTCCTGTCTCTCCCATACATTCCCGTGAGACTCTGGCTTTCTCTAAAACATATTATATATAAATAAGACAAAAAGAATAACCACTCAGGTATCCAAAATCATGTGAAAAGGTAAGAGTTAGTTATTAGAAATGAAAATTTGAATGAATTTGTATTCCTATGATACAAATGTTATATGCTGCTCATCTTCAGCTGTCTAATCTTCAGCTGATTGTCCAATTCAAGGTGTTTTTCATTTCAGTATTATTTTATAAGTCGCTTTTTCTCCTACAATAATTATTACATTTTAGAGAATTGTCATGAGATTTTTTTTTCTTTAACACACAGTACAAATATTAATAATTTGTGTGACAATATCTATTCCCAGGACGTGTTTATTTTTCATTATGAGATTAAGAATCATCAGTGACTTATCTACCAGAACAGAAATCCAGTTAGTGAGAGCCTCTGAACTGAACCTGTTGAAAAATTTTCATTTCTTGGTAGTTATGAAATCTTTTGCAAATAAGAGTTTTGTTCATTTTACACCTACTATAAGAATTAAAGCAAGCAGTAAAACAATGAAAAATCAGGAAAGACACTGTGGTAGCATAGATAATACTTCGTTAAGATTCATTCCTGTGATATGTCAAATCCTTTACCATTGAGTTTACTGTAATATAGAATCATGGAATCATACAATGGTTTGGGTTGGAAGGGACCCTAGCTCTCATCGAGTTCCAAGCCCACTGTCATGGGCAGGGACACCACCACTGGACCAGGTTACCCAAAGCTCCACCCACCCCAGTTTTCCCTGCTTTCAGGGATAAGGCATCCACAACTTCCCTGGGCAACCTGTGCCAGTGCCTTGCTACTCTCACAGTAAAGAATTTCCACCTAACATATAATCTAAATTTCTCTCTCATTGAAGATACTCCCCCTTGTCCTGTCACTACATGCCCTTCTACAAAGTTCCTCTTCAGACTTTTCCAGGCCCTGTTTAGGATTGATTTAATGTATTAGTATAGTGGTAACCTGTTGAAACAACTGCAGCAAGTGGGATTGTGTTGTACAGTTGATAAATAGAAATTTAAAGCAGGTTAAATTGACTGTAAAGGTGCTTTATGGGTTATTAGCTATACAAAATATGTGAATATGAGAAATGAAAAAGAGTCCTGTAAATTCACTTGATATGTATGGAATAATAATGACTTTCTGTAGTTATCCTGCAGAACCTTCTATAAAGAACTACAAATTCATAAGGTACAGTTGTGTAATAAATAATTCTTACCCATGTTAGTTTGGAAAAATGACAAGTATCTCTGGGAGAGTTACAGATTTTTCATGCCAAATGTAGGCTACTGCAATTATCTCTCATAGTATTTTTCAGACTTTTCTTTTTCACGCCTGTGATGTGAATCTGCACATAGGAGATGGCTTACTGACCATGCATTCTGTGATGTACAATCAGAGAATGCCTTGAGTTGGAAGGAACCTTTAAGACCATCTAATTCCAAATCCCTTACGATGATGTCAGGGACACCTTCTACTAGATCTGGTTCCTCAGGGCCCCATCCAAGCTGACTTTGAACACTCCCAGGGATATCCCACTTTTCTGGATAACCTGTTCTAGTGCCTCACCACCCTTATCGTGAAGAATTTTTACTTGATATCTAATCTGTACTTACTCTCAGCTGGAAGTCATTACCCCTTTTCTTATCACTACATATCCTTGTGGAAAGCCCTCTGAAGCTTCCCGATAGGTCTCCTTCAGGTAATAAAAGCTGCTGTATGATCTTCATGGAGCCTTCAGGCTGCAAGAGCACTGAGTCTCTCAGCCTGTCTTCATATGAAAGGTGAGGTCCAGCCCTCTGATGACCTTTATGACACTCCTCTGGATTCTCTCCATGTTCACATGCTTCTTATGTTGGTGGCCCCAGAGCTGGATGCATTACTCCAAATGTGGCCTTGCTTGAGTGGAGTACAGGGGGAGAATCAACTCCCTCAACCTGCTGGCCCTATGGTTCTCTTTATTCAGTCCATGTTACATTTGGCTTTCTGGGCTGTGATTGCACATTCTGGGTCATGTCAAGTTTCTCATCAATCAAACCCCCAAGTCCTTCTCCTCAGGGCTCAATCTATTTTCTGCCCAGTCTGTGTCTGCGCTTTGGATTGACCTAAGCCACTTGCAGGACTTTGCACTTGACCTTGTTGATGCTCATGAGGTTTACAGGAGCCCACCTCTCAAGCCTGTATATGCATACTAGAATTAGAAATAGTTGAAATTTTACTTTTCATTTCCTTTAAGCGATTTTATGGAAAGTGCCTGTTGAGTTTTAATTAGTAAATACAAATCACTGCTGTATCTATGATTATTCCTTGTTCTTTAATTTATTTTAATTTTTATATTTTCAAGAAATCCTTTTACTTCATTGCCCTTAGAAATGAAAAGGGAACATGAAGCTATTTTAATGCCATGTCTCTGTATTAAAGAAGTTCTTCTCATTTCCTGGAACATCCTGATTTCTAAAAGGAATATAATGATCTGATGTTGAAAATTAGGTTCTCTTTTTTAGAGTTAGCTTGTTCCTTTTCTGTTGTACCACATTTCTGGTGAATCAGGTTATGCTAATCTCTGTTGTATATTTATCTTTCTGCAAACTGCCCCATGCCATTGGACTGAGGGATAGGAAATCAACCTTGTTCTTTCTGCTCAGTGCTTCTATGGTCCTTTAACACATGTGTCACAGGGTTCCTGGTGTAAAATTGCATCAAGTTAAAATGGGTAATAGTGTAGAGAAGTCAGAGTTGGAAACAATCAAAATGTTGTCTTGCAAGCTGAGAGCAATGTTCTTTTGGGAGAAAGAAAAGGAATGTAAAATACTAGGCAAAGTCACTTAGAAATTTCAAGACCGCTGTGATGCATTCAATAATATCACAGGGGAAAGGAATTTTCTTTACAAGAAATAGGCTGCCAGTTGAGACTATTAGCCATTCTGCTATCCCTACATAATAAAGCTAAATCGTGTAAGCTGTGTAGATAACAGATGGACCAACAGAGACAAATTATTTGTGATGTAACTGATAACTAGGTTGAAGCTGAATTATTGTGTACTTTAAGAGAGCACTGAATAGTTTCCAAGATTAGGGAAAACTTGACTTCCCAAATGAAAACAGTGAGAGAAATGAAATACATCTTGTTATGAGCATGTACTGATCCATAAAGACAAAATGCAGGGGTTAAATGGATGACAGAGAACAGATTTCTTGGTAATAAATAGGAAGGCAATCACAGCAAAACACAGTTGTCCAGTGCCAAGGACACACACTTATGGTAACAATTACACCCATCTCCTGTAGGCGTATGTAATTTTCTGGACAAATTAAAATGCACAAAACTAATTATTTTTTATTTCTTGCTTTGTATACATACAGTTTTATGACTAATTTTTGAATACATCAGTGGACATCATAGATCTTGAAGTAAATTAACAGAAACACCTGATTGCTTGATTTAGAACGACTGATAGAAAACAAATATTGGAGATGACCAAAGCATGACTTCAGGGAAGAAATGGAAAAGACAATATTCATCTAATATTGAAAACTTGCACACTTTGCAGAGAAGAATCAATTAGTCATTCTATTTTCTTCAGTATATTCTACTTCTTTGTCATTTAAATCTCATTATTACTTGTATTATTTTTTTTTTTTGGAAAAACACAAAAGTGATTGCTAAATTTGCTAAATACATTTTGTCATTGGACAAAATATTTTAATAATTTCTAACTGGTTTTATTCTAATAAATAAAGTGTAATTCTTTCTAGCTTTCCTAGTTATCACAGTTTTTTACTTTGCTGATCTGTATAGGATGAAATTTTCCCAGACTCCAAAGATGGATGCAAGTTTTCTTCAGGATAAGAACTGACTGTTCTGAAGCTTGCCAGTTTTATTCAAATCCTTTCTTTTTTTTTTCTTATTGAGCCAACTCTGCGTTGTAGTGATTTTTACTCAGAATATCCCAAAACCCTCACTCAAACCAATAATCATGTGTTGATAGGTGAAATTAGTTTCAGAATTCTAATGAAGCTCAGCAGCTGGGAGACAGACAGCTCATCTGAAGATTAAATGAGAAAAATTGCCACTTTTGCTGGTTCCTTTAGGAACTCATTTACATTCTGTCAGCTCCCATTAGGGATGGGAACTGCGAATATTGAGGGAAATATGCATGAATTCAGTGCTGAAATGGCCAATCGTGATCAGTTTCTTCTTGCTTACAAAGCTGCCAGAAGATTTTATGTAGGTATGCCTTCTGGAAACAGTGGGTGATAATCTGCTTGCTTTCAACTGTCCCTTAAAATTTTGAATTTAACATAACTAAAAAAAAACAATCTCCAGCATAACAAGGAGAATACATGATAAAAATGTAATCCTAAATTTTAGGATTAATACTCCTGGAATCTTTTATACAGCATTCTGTTCCTTTTGTTTTTCTTGCCTTTTCCTTCAACCGTGGGTCTGTAAAGCTTCAGTATTTCTTTTTATGTGACAGTACCAACAGCAATGAAAAGAAAGCTACCACAAAATTGATCTTTCCCTTGTTGCAGCCCTGAATTTCTATGTACTTGGGTCCTCATCATATTGACAAGCCTTCATGAGGTCTGCTGACAGAGCCAACAGTAGACAAGGAATCTATAGCATGTAGGTGTTATCCACTTTTCCACTGGCTTTGGTTATATTTATATAGATCACAAGTAGAGGTGACTATGCCAATGAAAGAAATGCATTTAAGTATTCAACCAGGAATGCATAAGTGAGTACAGGAAGGGAATGCTACTTAAAACATGGGAAAGTGTGATGCTGTTGTGTTGCAGATTCTTGTTCACAATTTTCTTTATATAAGGGTTGCAGAAGATTAATAAGGGCATGGGAAGGTGGCATAAGATGCTCAATAAATGTTTTTCTACTGCACCTGCAGGAGAGTTTGATGACAAATTCATAGTTCCAATGAAAAAGACATGTTTCCTGTTTCAGAAATATTTAGGCAAATTCTAAATGGAAAACTATTTTTTGTTAGATCTACAGGTATGAGTAACTTATTCCTAACAACTCTAAGAGAAAATAAGATCCCTAATGCTTTTGATTTTTAATCAAGCTGAGTAGATTACTATGAATAGTCTTGTACTCTGAAGAATGCACTAGAACAATTGAAATGGAACAAGTCAGTTTACAGGTCATGCTAAATGGCTTGAATCACACAGGTAGAAATGTAGCATTTGCATTACATTTACAAGGAGAGGATTACAAAAAGCAAATTATTTTGCAAAAGTAGAAATAATAAACAGGTTTGTTTATCATACATTTTGAAAGTGATGCTGCACAACTCCATGGTGATACTAAGTGTGAATACAGACACTGCAAAGACTGCGAATGATTAGAGATGTTCAAGAATACTTAATATATCTGCAGATACAGATTTTCAGCTGGTGCAAGGTTTTCAATGTATCACCTGATAATCCTTGCTTCCTTGCTCCTGACTTCCACTCCTCTAAAGTATATAGAAAAATATTTCAGGATTTGAAAAGAGCTATAAGAGTGACACAAGTTTTGGAAACCCTATTTCAAAGCTTTAGAGTAAAGGGCTTAACTAACTGACTTTATAAAGTAGTTAAAAGAATTTCACTATAACCTATTTATAACTACTTAAAACATTAGAGAAACCTGGAAAATAAAAATCTCATTAAACAGTTTTCAGATGTCCTACAGAATCAGTTATTATTTCAAATGCATGAAACTAACACAAATTAAAAGCAGAAAGCAGATTAATTTAGTGTCAAGAAACAGCACACAGTATCAATCACTGAAATAGCCAGTACATGCTAGCGGACTCTTCTGAAATCTAAAGTATGCTTGTAAAAAAAGTACACAGTTCTTTCCACAACACCTGTGTCAAAAAGTATTTAATAAAATACTAGTATATGCTTCGCATTTCAAAAATTTAAAAGGTGTAATAATTCATATGTCCAAAATTTGTAATCTATATAAAAAAAAGTTCGTGGGAGCTGCTGTCCAAACAGCTTTTTTTTTTATCTCCAGTAATATCATGGAACAGATTTGTGTGGCATCTATGTCCAGGCATGTGAATGCCAGAGAGGTGATTAGAAATACCAAGAATGTTTTCATAAAGGGAAAATTGTGCCTGAGTAATCAGGTGTAATCAGTCCATCATAGATTGGACCACATTGGTGGATGAGGGAAGAGCTATGGGTGTCATGTACTACAAGACCTCTGGATGGGCCTTTGAAGTGTTCCCACACAATATTCTTGTCTCTAAATGGGAGAGATATGGATTTGATGGATGGAATAAAATATAAAATCGATAAAGAATTGAACAGATAGCAATTTCTAAAGACTTACAGTCAACAGCACTTTGTCCATTAGGAGATTAGTAACAAGTGGTGCCAGAGGTCTGTACTGGAACCAGTATTAACCAATATATTTATTAACAGACACTGGGATTGAGTGGACCCTCAGCAGGTTTGCAGACGATACCAAGCTGAGCCATGCAGTTCATTCACTTGAAGGAAGGATCCAGAGGGGCCTTTTCTGCCTGGAGGAGTAAGCCTATATGAACTTTATGAAGTTCAATAAGCCCAAGGTCCTGCACCTGTCTTAGTATTAAGACATAATCGGGATGACCTCAGAACTGAGATCTGATACTGAATTACACTTGAATCTATGTGCAAGGGTTGTTTTAGAAGGTTCATGACTGGTAGATCTTAATTTTCAAATATTGCCTTAAATAATGATGAATAATACTTGAAGATCATTTTCTTGTTTCCCTGATTTGGTTAATGATTTCCAGAGTGATTGCTGGAAAAAGGAAAAATGAGTCTAATTTATTGATTTTTTTCTTGGATTTCATGTATATAGAAGAGATTTACATAGATAAATGTTTTGTATTTGCATTGCTGTTATGTCTCATTTTTTTCACTGGCAGTCTTAAGTTAAGAAGCTTTCTTCATTAATTTCCTTACAGGTCAATGACCTGTATAACAGCTCTGTAGTGTAAGCACTCTTATACTCTATAAATTGCCTTACATATTAAAAATATCATCTCCACATAGCAAACTATCTGTTAATGAATAGCTAAATGACTAAAATGCATGTTGAGAAATAGATAAAGATTTTGTAAGGCAATTAAGCTTCGCATTATGCTTACATTACTCTGGTATTTGCATTACAAAAGAGTATTGAACAGTTGAAAAGTGATATGAAGACAGATATGTTATTATTGTGAAACTCAACAGCCTTCATAACTAACTCCCCTGTTCTGTTTATACCATGCTGAAAAATAATTTGTTTTGAAGCTATAACATTCAGTATGTCAAAAATAAACATTTATAAATGTACTACTGATTTACAAGGGAGGCTAATATGAATGTGAAAACATATTGACCATTTGAACCAGATAACTATTTTGCAAGACAGAAAAATGAACCTGTCATACAACAAGCAAATACATAATCTTTTTTCCAGTAAGAACCCAAGTTTCTTCTGACATAATTGTATTTTGCATGAAATCTTTGTTACTGCTATTCAACATCCATATCAAAGTACTGCCTGAACAAGAACTCAGTGGACTATAGGGTGTATAGAATAGAATTCCACCACCTATGATGTAGTATTTATTTAAAAAGAAAAATGATAGAGGAGCGAGGAGATGGAAGTTCAATGAGAGCTTTGAGGTATAGAAACAGGTTGAACCAAAGCATCAGGTACATACTAATTTGGCGTCATATTATCCCAAGTACAATATTTTTTTTTTTAATTTTAGGAATTCTATCGTAAAATAATCTGAGGTAAACCTTGTTAATTTTGGAAATCAGCCCTAAAGATATGGCATGCTAAGGCTTCTGGCAATTTAGGTGCACAATCAATCAGCAGTTTTGGCTTCCTAGGAGTGCAGTTCTGTAAGAGTGGCTCTGCGTGGTGCCCAGAGCCATGCTCTTGTGCTGAACAAGCAAGACCTCGAAGTGAATTCAATATAACTTTGAATATATTGCTTTGGGATTTGTGCTAATGTATCTGCATGGTGTTCCAGTGTGCGCTGGTGACATTTCAGAGATAGATTTGCTGAGGGAGATAACTTGGCTGATGCAGCTGCCAGACACTTTGATTGCCACAGGGCTGAGGATCCCACAGCATCCTAGTATTGTAACATCAAGCAATTTTTCCATATTTTCTAGTCTTGAACCATGTGGATTGAACCCAGAAACATGGACTCTAGGACTTCTAGGATGCAAATTTTTTAGACAACCCACATCTTCAACTCTTTTAACAGGGCTCTGTTTTCTTTCCCCCAGAAGAAATGGTTATTTGGTTGCGTTTTTTGTTTCATACCACAATTTCACAATATACATTCTTTGATAAAATGGAATTATCCATCTCTGCACAGTTCTAATTAGGTATGAAGAATAGAAAGAAAGATGAAGTGATGAGAAGGTTAATGATGAATTCTTGCTACCTCAGAGCCTCTAGCAGCTACCTTCTTTCAAGCTGTGAGGTAGAAAATGAGAATTTTGGCAATGAAAAAAAGAGACCATAACAAAAAACTGTTATTAGTTCCCCTAAAGCAACATTTTTCAGCCTTTCTAAGTACATGTCTGATTATTCAAAATTAAATTTTCATTACCATCTCCCTTACAGTTGCTGTAAAAGCAAGTTCAAACATGTATCAGTGAGAAGTCAATAGTCAATTTCATTGTGTAATTCTGGAAAGGTTGTCAGACAATACTTTCTCCTGAGATTACAGTGCTAAGGAGCAGGCAAGTGAGATCATCTTCATTTCAGATGGTAATTATAGCACTTCAGAAGCACCCAGTTGCCTCTTCTGACACCATAACTCTGGGAAGGTAAAATGAAGTACCTTTCCTGTACTTTTATCTCTTAGATTGTATACTATGATCCCCACGTGTTTGGCAACATGACAAACCTATAAAACATTATTACTCTGGTCAGTTAAGAAGCAAAAATCTTTTTTTTTTCACTGTCATTTAAAAACTTCTAGGAGGTTTGAAAGGTTTGTCCTCACAGAAGCCATACCCTATTGGGCTATAACTGCCTGAATGCTGTCTTTAATTAAATTTGAAACCAGTTTCCTTGCAGCAAATATGAGACCTACTGGTCTGTAATGCCAAGGGTCATATATGGCTTTTTTATTCTATTTTTAACCTAAGATAACAACTTCCCAATCTTTGGGAACAGTGTGTGGTTTATTAAGGATCTATTGCATATCTTCATTGCTACCTCTGCTATTTCACACTTCAGTTCCTACAGAATTCTTTCATCAGCACCATCTGGTCCCAGTGATTTACTGCCCTGGATTTTTTTTTTGAGTTGCTCAATAACATCTTTCTTAGAGTCATCAACCTTTGTTAAGTCCACTCATTAATTCTTTATAAAAATTATCTTTGACTCAAGAAATTTCCTCATTGCCCTTCACAGCAAATATGAGTGTAGAAAGCTACTTTTCATTTTGCTTTGCTTTGATCCCTTTGTTCATTAGTTGATAATTCAAAGGACTAGTAGTTATGCTGGGGTTTTTTGCTGGTTTCCGAAAAAGCTTTACGTTTCTTCCTGCCTCTTGAAGATGTTTTGATGATCTTAGTCAAACTTCTTCCTCCCTTATTTTCTTCCCTAATTATCGTATTATTTTTCCTTTTGTGCACATTTCTTCTGAGCTTAATGGTAGGACTATGTTTGTGTTGATGTGTAGTTATATTATGTTAATAAGCTCTCAAGAAAATGAAGATTGGGTACATTTTGAAGCTGTATAGTATGAAGAATTAGCATATTATTACGAATTTCCTGTGCAGAATGAATAATTCTGTGGTAAGTGGGGTGTGATTTTGCACCTACATTTTTTACCAAGTGCCTGGGTAAATGAATGTAGAAATGTCCACCTTCAATACGTTGGTGCATATGTGCTTATGAGCAAGTTGGGGCAGGGAGGAGAGTCTAAGGCAAGACGTCTGGATGGACAATTCTTGATCCCTAAAGAACATCCTTGGTTCTTTTCTTTGTCTCTGATCTCTAAAATTCATAAGGAGTGCAAGGGGAGCTTAAGAAATGTACCTGGCATAGCCTGACCAATAAGGTTTGTCAGTCCTGCTGAGAAATCACACACTCCTGAGCTGCAAATGTTGGTCTCAGAGCTAGGGCTTACCTTGGCAGGAGCTGGGCTGGGCTGGTTCCAGCTCCTGCCTTGGAGTCACGTGCCTGTTACCCTCCTGCCTGAGCCTGAGCTCTGCTGGTGCCTCCACGGGAAGGCTCTGCCAGAGCCAGGGGTCGTTGCCCAAATAAGAAGAGTCCTTGTGGCTGAGCCTGGGGAGGCTGCAGGGCCACACTCATGCTCAGCTGGGAGCAGCCAAAAGGCAGGAGCCCAGGGTAAGGAAGAACAAAAAAACTGCCTGAGCAGGATCCCCCAAGGCTCAGTGAAGGGGCCTCTCACCGTGACCATCATATTCCTCCCTGTGAAAGTCTCAGATTATTAATGACATTTCATGCATCATCTGCTTACAGACACCCAGTGCTTTTTCAGAAAGATAGAAAATTTTAAACTCCAGATCTAGAGGAAAGGTCAATATAAATCAGGAACAGTAGTGGGTTGTTAACATACAATTTTAGTTGAATTATTAACATAGTTTTTCTGTTACAATATGATAATTTACTCTTTTAGACCATTAAAACACTAACAGACGATAAATTCCTTGCTCCACATATCTGGTTTCCTTTTGCCATAATAAAATTGTGGATGTAACATTTTCAAGCCTGAAGGCTTGGCCCAAAAATTTCCGGCTGTGTCTGCTTTGCAACAAAGTCTACATAATCCCTATTCAACCCCTGACTGCTGAGTCCAGTCCCTGGTTCATTTTAGCTTTCCACCTTTCTCTGTGTGCTTCAGCTTTCCACCTTTCTCTGTGTGCTTCAGGTTCCACCCTTATTGTCATTCCATCTCCTTGTCCTACCCTTTCATTTTCCAAATGTGAACAGCCCCTCTCTCACCTCCACCTTCTGGAGGATTTTGGTGACTCAGACTGCAACAGCTGAAGCACAGAAAATGTGTGACTTTCTCCAGATGACCTAGCTGCAGCCTGCTAGAGAAACAAAGCCCACTGGAATGAGTCACCATAACAAGCAGCAATAGCAAAATGATGACGTCCCAGGATCCTTTTGTAGTTCATTTCATATTCAGACTCACATTGTTCCCTAAGAAAGCTTTTTCTCTTAACCAATAATTTCTAACTGAGGGCTGGAAATTTTCATAATATCTGAGAAATGTACTGACTATCCTGATTCAGATAGACATGCTATAAGGATGCAAATTGCTTTCCTTTGATTGTATCACTTTATGAAAAGATACTGTTAAGAGAAACATTGATGTTCCTACTGTGGCTTTTTTTTTTTTTACTAGGAATACATAAGATTGCTAAAAGCTAATTTAATATGGTGTTTTATATATAAAACATACATAACTATAGCCCAAGTTCAATCCAGCATGTAGGAAACAATGGAAAGTGCTAGCATACACTGTGACAGATGACCTTTTTTTCATACAAACACAAGTTATTTGGCCCATTAGCATGCTTATTTATTTATTATGATGCAAAAAACACATTGCAATTCAAATGGGTAATTAATATGGCTTATTTGGAATTGATGTCTATTTGTTGTTCACATTCTATGTAATATCAGCATAGAAGCCTGCTACTATTTCTTCTCTATTAAAATACTTTCTTTATTCTACGCAGTGTTGCCAGTTAATTTAAAAATAAATATCACCTTTGAATTCACTTATTAAATTTGAAAAGAAATGACAGTATGCTAGTTTGATCCATTATTACAAGCATAATGGCCAAAATTAGGCTTTACTGAGTAGCTTTTAAGGACTTAAATGTTAAAAATATTATTGTGATTCTAAGCAGCTATAAAATGGTCTCTGCTTGGTTGTATTTTGTACAAAGGTATAAATGAATACATTTCTGTGATTCATTGGTGCTGACAGAGCTATTTGCAGGCATAGCCAACTATATGTATCTTGCTGCTCGCATGTTTTTGTGTAATCATATACTGACGGCATTAAAAATGGAAGTATGATAAAGAATAGTATATCTAAACAATATATATATATATATACATACTTCAGATAAATGTAAGTCTTTGTATTTTTCATGCTTAGGTGTCTCTTGACAGGCAAAAGTCCGTCCAATGACACTCTTGAAACATACTGAAAACAGTACTCAAGCAGGAGCTTAGATTCAAAATGTAAACCAGGTAAATTCTGGAAAGACATATAAAAATATGTAGACATGCACATACATACACACATATATAGATATTGCTGTGGCCTCAGATGAAGTTCAGTACTTCATTGTACTATACAGTGGACCATTAGAAGGAAGAGTTCTAACATCTAGGTCTGAATTTTAAACTGAATTCATGTTCAAAAGCTTGTGAAAATTTGTGAAAACCTGTCTTTTGCCTCCAATATTGACCTAGCAAAAAATATATGCCTATGTACAGAGCATACATATAGTCATTGGTTAGTTCACAGAACAGTCTGTTCACTAGCGTAATACACTCTATTATATTCAAATTTAAAAAATAATACTCTTTGTGCTCATGCAATTCATAGCATTATCTGTAAGTAAAAAGAATCATAGAAAAGTCACAAGTAGCTAGTCCCATCTATTTTGCACCCAGTCAAAGCTTGATTTTTCTCTATAACTTTGATCTATGCATTTTAATTTTAAATGATAAGGTGTTAGCATTTCACTCTGTCTGGTGGGAGATCACTTCAAACACTGCACAGCCTAGGCATTAGACAATCATCTTCCTATTTATCCTCACCTTTATATGATTTTAGGGGTTGTTCCAGATATGCACAAAGAATTTTATCTTTTCTGTATAGCTGTCATATATTTGCTTGAGTATTTAGCAAAGTTAAATATATTTTAGCTATAAAATCTATTTCAAATTGATTTGCTGCTTTAATACTGAAATTTGTAGAATTACCCATAATGTGCAGCACCATCACATATTTGTTTTGCTGTGAAGATTAATTCTTCCTATATGGTAAAATAGGGAATCTAAAACAAAGAGTAGAATTATTTAGGTAAGAAGAAAATTGCAGGCATAAATGAGCATTGCTGAAAAAGATTCACATGATCTAACTTTTCTTTTTTCATAGAAAACAAAAATACTTTACATTCCTAAAAGAATTAGCGTTTTCTTAAAACCATGTGCTCTTGACTTATGCCAACATTAGCTACTGCAACACTTTTACAGCTCTACCAAACCTTAATACAAAAAGGTGATCTGAATCACATCCAAGCTTTCTACTCAAACATTGCAAATCCACCAGAATCAGCATCACTAATTCTTAAATAGAATAGATATTTTATGAAACCTGACAACATTAGTAGAGATTTTTTAAAATTGCAGATTAAGCCTTTTATGGAGAGTCACAAATGACATTCAGGTTCAATAGAACAAAGATTTCATCCAATATTAGTTTCTGGCAAGTCAGTTTGCAAGATTTTTTTTGCAGATTAAATTAGCTATATTGGGAGGTCACCCTCTTACTTCTAAATCAAGAAAGAGAGACAGTTGCATAATAGCATAATGCTCTAGATATATTATTAACTAATCTTTCGCAATAAGGAAATTAGCTATTTGCCAAGAAGGGGTGAATAAAATAAAAAGGTGTTTTGTAACACACTGAATATCTCCTGGAAGAAGGTGGGGAAAGGCCAGCTGAATATCACTAAGAGTGCCACTTGTCTCTATTTTAGATTACAATCTCTGGAAAATGTAAGAATTTAGCTTGGAGACAGAGAAGGAAAATGCCACCATTTAAACTGCCTTACAATCTATCTATTCTGGCTGCATGATGCATTTGTATTCTTGAAAATGTGACTTCTGGCTTTGGAGTACTTAATTAATCAGAAGATATCACTCTATCAGTAGTTGTTGATTTATAACATACAGGCAAAGCAAATAATTTGGATTTGAAAATTGTCACTAAGTTTAAAATGAGTCTTAATGTTTTACATATATTTATATATGTAAGCAGTGTTTTAGTCAAAGTAAATATAATAACTGACATGGTTTTTCTTCACAAAAGCATTTGATATTTCATCTGAAAGTGCAAATGAACACACACTAGGGAAAGGTTTCCTGTTTTATAACAATGTTTAGACAGTGACATTATTTCTCCTCCTACTTTCCTACCTCTCTGTACAGATCATTTTCAGACTCCTTTCCTACATCATGGATGCCCCCTCCCTAGTGTTGTTCAAGACTTGGTTGGATGGGGCTTCGAGCAGCTTGGGGTAGTGGAAGCTGTCCCTGCCCATGGATGAGAGATTGGAACTTGATGATCTCCCCTTCCAATCCAAACTGTTATAGGAACTTTGACTCATTTATTCAGAGGACTTTCTCTGATTGACAGAAACCTCTCCAACAGTGTGTTTTCTTCTCTAATGCCTTGTGACTGCAGTTCCTGATTAGCAGGTGGTGAGTAATGGATTGTTTTATTTTTAAAGTAAATGTGCATAATCGCTGTGTTCTTGTTTCTGATGGCAAAATCCATAGGGAACTGAAGGCCAGTATAGTAGCAAATACAGTATCTACAAATTTTACTAGCTGGAAGCAGTAACAAATAGAAATATAAAGCTCAACTAGCTTTTGGAATGAACCATAAATGGTCCTTTTAAGACAATCTTAGGCATGGACTGCTGACCACTGCAAAAGAAAATTAAGCACCAGATTTTTGAAAGAATCAGAAAAATGAGGAGACGGGAAATAGGAACAGTAATGAACACATGGAAGATTTTTTAAGCAACATTTAGTCAATTATATACTTCAACCTTCTAATTTTGTTGCACTTTTCAGATTTCTCTTCTAAAGAAAATTTTTCCTTAACTGCTTCAAGCTAATTTTTGTGTTGTATCTTCTATTGGTTATGTGTCTCACATACTTCAGTTCTCATTTCTTTCATTAGCTTCTTGTTCATTGAGCTATTCTTCTTATTAATTTAATTATCTGCTTTTGCTTTCCTTTCATTCAGTTTTATCTTCACTTGTCTTTATAGTCTTTTCCCATGTCAGTTCCCTTCTGTTTAATTCTTACTCCTTTCCAGTGCAGGCGAAGGAAGCAATTGTTTTAAATTCAGTGAGCTTTGGAAGGACCTTTAGCTATCATTAAGGTCCTTAATGATACTGGACCTGCTACTGAGCAGGTCCTTGAAGGACCAGAGTCTGCTTTCCTGAAGTCCCAGAAAGTGAGCTTTCATATTTGTCCTGATTCCCTTTAAAGTTTCAGCATATTTTGGTGACTTTGGATAAGCAGCAGAACAACCTAATAATAGTAAAACTGGAATTAGGATCCAGGTCTTTGGAATTTCATTCCTATTGCTATGTACCTTGAAGAAAATAGAGAAATTAAGTCTCAAGTACACTAAATTGCATTTTTTTTGTTTGATCTATCTGAAAAGAACAACCTAGGACACTGGCTGGGTAATTTTCTGTCAAAGCAATAAATGATGATTTTACACATATGCACACACACAAATATATTCCTAGATATTGAATGGTTTGACTGATCTCAAACTGTACAGCTCAGGAGGAGCTCCTAACATTGTAACAAGTTTGTCTTTAATATCTGGATTTTTAGTGGAACTAAGTAAGAGGCAGAGAGCCATCAAAAAGTACTAATAACAAAAATATATCCACCAGTAAATAGGCTGGATGCTAATTAAATCTTTTCTCCCCTACCCTAGTCATGGATCTGAACTTATTCTTGGATGAATATCAAAGCTAATCATCATTTTACTACTTCAACATTTTCTTCAAAGCAGTACCAAAAGTGGACCAAGGAGGAATAGAGTTTACATTTTGATTTAGTAATAAGGTATCTAAATTCACAGAGACCTTTCCCCTGGCATAAAAAATATGATAAATTACTATTTTATTTCAGGTTTAGTGTATTCTTTACTTATTTGGCCCTATTGCTGAAAATGCTTCTATATATTCCTGAATGTAAAACATGTCTGCCATCCTACTAATCCATATACTTTTGCTTAAAGATAGTGTTTGCATAAGGGCTAGAAGTCTGAATTTGTATGAAGTTGTCACTTGGACTGTCAGCCATATGAGTAGATTACTCATTTGACAATAGTGATTTACAGAATTTACCTAAGTTCCTTTGAGTTTTGTTTTCATAATTCGTTTCATAGGACAAAAGAAATAAATTCATGAATAGAAAATATTTTTCTTTTTTTTTCCCCAAACTCAAGTCAACCTCCTGAATTATGAAATTTTATCCCTGAACTTTCAGTCAAATTTTTGGAATGAGTGAATAATCTTTTTCACTGTTACCTTTCTCCTGATTTCCTTCACGGCTTAACTCTCCACAGAAAACTACAGAAACTTGTGCTGTGAAGTGCAGCTGAGAACAGGGCAGCCTATGATGGTCAATTTATTTTCCTCCTGGTAATACAGCAGGGAAGGAAAGTGAATTGCAGTTAATAATGTGCCTTGTGTGAGTACTTTTTCCACCCTTACTGCTGTGGTACCCTTTACCTTACTTGCTTTTAGTGCTGATACAGCTTATTTATGAGTTAATATCATATCCAGAACAGTCATGTCTGTGTCCAGTAGTAAAAGATACAAAATGTCAAATTTCTTCTAAGTCAGACTTATATTTGCAGATACATAAGAACCTAAAACTCAGAGGGGACACTAAATTGCAGAGATTAACTTCATCAGTTGATAGATGCAATGTGCAGGATTTTAAGAGAAATAACTAGAGACCAAGGTCTAGAAAATCTGATATTACTCCATAGAGTATCAATATATTCACTTCTTTCAATAATTGATTTATTTCATGTGCCAATTACACCATTGATATTGTCCTCCCTAGGGCATTTTAAAGTTTTATCCAATAATGAGAGTCAGACTTATTGCCCCAACCACTCCCATATCCCCCTTTTTTCCCTGTCACTCTCCCCATAGCACCAGCATCATCAAGTTTTTCTGTGTCAAAAAACTGGCAGAAATAGTGGTCTGAACACCTAAAAATTCAACTATTCACTGAAACAGCCTACAGAGAAGTGTTTATATCACAGCTTTGCAAAAAGAGAAATTGATGAAGAAACATGAAGTGTCTTCTCCAGTACCATGGAGCTGCCAAAGTTAGTTTCAAGGTTGGATTCACTCATACTTCATATCCCTGACCTCAAAACACAAGAAGATATCACTTAAGGTCCAAGAAAGCTCCTAACTGCAAAAAAAAAAAAAAAAAAAAAAAAAGAAAACCAGCATGTTTCTGCAAAGTCACAAGTCACATAATATTCTAAAACTTTGGGGTGCAGAGAAACACAGGTGAGAATGCACCATAATGTAGGTATGAAAGCCATGTTTAAGTCATAAACAGGAACAGCTGCGTGGATCAAAATCTTGCATTTGAAAATGAAGGAGCACAAGGCAGAAGCATATGAGGCTCCACAGGAAACTGCCAGTTAAAAAAAATTAATGCAAAGGATAAAGAAATCCAAGAAAATTCTCATAAAAGTATTTGGCATTTATATTTGGAAGCTGGCATGGGTTTAAAGTAGAATTTATCCTGGACTTCAACAAGGACCTAGCATGTGATCTAATAGTGTGTCTTCCTTGAAATTTACCAGTCATAATTCAGCTGGCTATTTCTATTTCTCACTTCCACCTAAATAAGTTTTTTGGTTAATTCTACTTCAGGTCCTCTCTTCCAGTCTTCTCTTTAGGTCATATAGATTTTCCGATGCACCTAGCTGCTTCACATTTTAAATCTCTTGAAGCTTTAAGTCTCTTCAAGTTTAATTACCTTGCTATTTCCATTGTTTACTTAGATCTGCATCAGTTTTTTAATTTCTTAATTTTTGCCATCTGCTTCAATTTCTGGAATTAAATCATATTAGTTTTATATCAACTTTTCAATCACTCTTATCTCAGACATCTATTTTTACATCTTGCTTTAAATCACATCAAGTTTCATAGGATGTAAATTATATATTTTAATACTTGTTCTTGGCATTTTTACTTTATATTTACTTATAAAGGATTTCTAATTTGTATGAATCTCTGTATATTTGTTATGTTTGTAGTACCTTTATATGTCATGCAGACTTAAAAATTAAGTTAAAAATTATTTTCCATATGAAAATATTGTAACTGGTAACATAGAATTCTTAAAATAGAATGTTTTTCCTTAACAAAGACCTAAAACAAATCTGAAATTAATGGGAGTCTTTCCAAGTAGCATTTAGGAAAATGCAAAGATAGCATTTTAAAAGAAATATGCTCCCACATTATTAAACTCAGATCCATTTTCACAGGAAAGATTAAATATAAGATAAATTTGGGATAGAAGATAAATTTTAAAATAGACATAAATTATAAACTGATGCTATTTTAGTAGCACCTTTTTCTAAATGACAAGATAAGTAATCTAAGCAAATATAGCTTACCAAGCTGATCCAAAAAAAAGGAAGACAAGACCACTTTTGGCTTTGACTTAATCAGAAAGGCAGAAAAGAGTTGACTAACTCTACTACAGCTACTTCTGCAGAAAAGAAATATATCTGCCTTTTTTTCTGACCCTAAAGACAATCAATATAGGATCAATGTTCATCTTAATCGGTCTGGATTTTCAGCCATGAACTTACTACCTGCTGTATAGTTGCATTTTTCAAGTTAAACATGGAGATGTTAGAATCTTATTACTCATCTACACAGAAAAATAGATTGACACGCAGGCAACACGATTTCAGTTTGGGGGACTTCCTGCAATTATGTAGTATTAGGTATCAAGTTGGGTGTCTTGCTAATGCAGGTACCTCAGCTAGTTACCTTCAGAGGCAATGGAAAGAAAATGACATGGCATGTTATGCTTCATATCATCTGCTGAATGACACCCTAAAAATATCTATCCTTTGTGAACAAAAAGTAATGACTGACCAA
Source organism: Cardinalis cardinalis (assembly GCA_014549065.1). Taxonomy (NCBI): domain Eukaryota; kingdom Metazoa; phylum Chordata; class Aves; order Passeriformes; family Cardinalidae; genus Cardinalis; species Cardinalis cardinalis. The sequence continues at coordinate 1,411,998 of JACDOX010000150.1, forward strand.
ATCCTAAGGCAATTAGCTGAGGCATGGAATTCTGAGCTGTAGCTGTCTTCAGCTAAGCAATATGCAACCCAGCCATTGTGCACAGAACATGCTGCAAAGAGTTCCTCCCACAGGATGAGTATCTCCATTATGGTCTGGTGTAGAATGATGTGGCAATGTGACTGATGGCTTGTGCTGATTACAGATATAAGTGACATCAATTTGATCTATTAATATGTGAGAATGATCAACATACATACGCAAAAAGATTCAGATAAATACTAATCTGTATTAAATGGAAAATGGCTAAATACCGAAACCAAATAAATAAACAAAAGCACTGGTTTTCAAATTCATCTGTTGACCATAAGTCAGAACAGCCAGACTTCCAAGAATGGGATTATTCTAAATTTGCAAAGTATTATATGACCAATAACAGTATATAGGTACTTTGTAGTACTGTGATGACATAGCCAAATAAAATGTATAGATGTTTTGCACAAGTACATATGCAATGTGTCAACATAGAGAGAAAAATGAATATTTGTGTAGTTGGTCCTAGGAAGTCTCCAAATCAGAGTTCTTTTGGGTTTGAGAACAAAGAAAAAGGTGAGCACAAAGGACTGTGAATAAGCAGCACTTATTACTAAGTCCATGAAGATGACTGGGAAAAGAAAAACAAACAACCTGCAGCATCAGGAGTGAATAAAAGCTCCTCTTGGAGTGGAGGATTGAGTAGTATAAGTGCATCTGGAATAAGTGAGGAAGATGGAGAAAGATCACAATTCCACTTGATTGTCTGACTTCTTATGTCAAAGACCTGTTAAGCCTGCTCACCTTGGTTCACAGGAACTCAGCACCACCAAGGGCCATCACTATCGTTGCTAACAAAGCAGAAGAATCTCCACAGACCTGTTATTTTTTTGATCTTAGCATCACTCCGAACACAACATCTAATTCCTGAAATGATACAAATCTTAACCTGTAGACAAATATATGCAGTTGCAAAACTTATAAATTTAGCATATAAATTACTATTACTTTGAAATAGGTATGTCCAGAGACTCATTCAAAATAACAAACAAAACCCTTAAAGATAAAATATGTGAATTACAACTGCTGAGGTTTTCTGTGTCTCAGAAATTTCTTAATGTCTTGAAAGGAAACATGGTGTATTTTAAAATTATCTGGTTAAAGTTGTAGTCTTAAAAGTATTATAATAATAGTTATAACTAAATGAAAAATTGTTGTTGCTTACTGCATAAATGCAAATGTACAAGAAATCTACCTATAATATAATATATTCCTAACCATGACAATGTTTCCAATCAACAGTATAAAAATTTTAATATTAACATTTTTTCAGGGATTATTAGGAATTTTTCAGTGACCTAGGAAATTTGTCTAATCAGTGAGTTTTCTGAAGGAGAAAAAGACTTTTTAACAGACCTATCTTCTTGTGGTATAAACAATGAAGTTTTTGTTGCCTAAAGTAAATGGGAAAGAAGATACTGAAATAACAAGAACTTTAGGACAGATTCTTTGTCCTTTTAGTACAAAGATATTTCCTCCTTCTCTTTTTTCTTTCCGCACATTTGCAGCTCTTCCCTAGGAAAAGGAAAAGGTGATCAAAAGGCTTTGAAACTTCTTACTTTTCCTTCAGTCTTGGAACAGAGTCCAAGAAAGTCCTGCTGTAAACAATTCCTTCTGCCCCTGACTCTAGGAGACAGAATGGAAAATTTGGTGGGGAAGAGAAGTGAATCCCCCACTAACCAGCTGATGAAAAAGTGATTGATGTAGGACTTACATATAAAAATGGAATCTGTGAAGTAGGTAGAGTAGCTGAGAAACTGCGAGAACTGGACAGCTTAATTGATGAAATGAAAAGAAATTATGGTCTGAAGGGACAGAATCATTTTGAGGAACAGGTCTAATTCCAGAGGATCAGCATGAACAAATCCTTCAAGGCTGTCAGGTTGCTAAGCCAGGACCAAAGTCATCTTTCTGACACATGCGAGGCAAATTTTATTGTTACATAAATCACTTCAGGAATAACCAGGAATTCCAGAAGCAGAAGACAAAAAAAGAGAAATCCCCACAAAACTCCTCAGCTTTTTGTTTATCTCCTTTCGGCAACCTAATGTTAAAAACAGAGTAAATGGCAACACATCTTAGAGCTGATTCTGACCTTGGTGTGGGATTGACCAGGCTCTGACAAACGGGTTCTGGACAAATAAGCATTGAATTCTATAGCTTCTTGCCAATTGGGGGATTACTGTATTTTTATTACCTGTTTCTTTAGACTACAGATTTTCACAAAAGTTGTAGGAACTTTAGAAGAGATTCAGTTGCCTCAGCTTAAACCTGTAGCTCCATTTTAGACACTCTGTCTGGCAGATACGATGACAGAAGTAGTAAATCAGTGTGTGCCCTTCTGCAGAGGCTGCTGGAGACTTTGGTGATGTGAAACCTGTATTTAAGGCTCTTGAAAATACAGGCACAGGATAATATGGAGGCTCCAGACTGTAAACCACCTATCAGTGATCAACCACCTCTTATCATTGGAGTAGTGTGGTAACACAACAAAGAACATGTATCCAACATAAGAGAAACACATCATAGACAACAAATTCACATCTATGTAGACTTTCAGACCACTGAAGTATGAGTAAGGTGTAGAAATATAAAATATAAAATAAAAAAATGTTCTTAAGGAACTCCTAGAGGTAAGAAGGAAAGGAAATCACCAAGACACCATAGTCTCAAAAAACCTGAGGATATATAATATAATATAATATAATATAATATAATATAATATAATATAATATAATATAATATAATATAATATAATATAATATAATATAATATAATATA
>JACDOX010000150.1:1414885-1468725 GCA_014549065.1 Cardinalis cardinalis
TAATATAATATAATATAATATAATATAATATAATATATAATATAATACAATATAATATAATATAATATAATATAATATAATATAATATAATATAATATAATATAATATAACATAACATAACATAACATAACATAACATAACATAACATAACATAACATAATATAATATAACATAACATAACATAACTTAACATAACATAACATCATAATATTTTTATTTCTTTCTGCCTTGTGCACTGAAATTGAATGATACGGATGGGCATAGAATAGATGAGCAATAGACCAAGTACAGTTAGTATCTATGCTTTTAAAGTCACATGTTTTGAATTGTTATATAATTGTTAGTATCATTATACCTGGAGCAGAAATAATTCTTTGGTTAGTTTGTTAGATCTAACAGTACAGATATGTTGTTGATTTTGAGTTTAAAGTGAGTTTAATTTATTCCTAACATACTTTCCAATGCGAAAGGCTTGTAGGGATTGGATAAAGGAAAGCTATTACACTCTACAAGTGACAAAGAAAAAAAGAAAAGAAAGACCCACTTTGGTTGAATGAGGAATGTTTGGAAAGACATCTTAATCTTAACTAATCAAATTATTTTGGATGTAGAGTTGGGATAGAACAATATTTTGTGAGTTGGTGAGTCAGGACCTTTTGACCCAAGAAAAGCAAGAACTCTTCATGTCTAATCCTGGGTGCAAGACTTGCTGAGAGGTTTAAATTTTTTATGTGCAAAGACAGGAAACAGAGAACTTGGATTAAAATACAACCAGATTTTGTTTTATATTCACTGTAAGATTCCTGATTTTTTAACACCTGACAGCTATTTTGTCTGGAATAGGAAACTTTATTAAAAATTTGAATGTACCATGTTCTTCTACCACACTTACTCTAAAGATGTGTGGCAGAATTTTCAGCATATATACCATTGCTTAGATGGATTTGGGGTTTTGTGCACAATATATTTCAAATTTGTAAGTATAAAGATTTTTTTACACTGAATTAATTCATAATTCCACAAATGCTTCCATAAATTTCCCTACTTTACATTATTTTAATTCCATAACCTGTCTAAAAGCAGCTTTGTTAATTAGACTGAGGTAGCTACAGAAGAAGAAACTGTTTATTGTTGTGATTATACACTCTTTAGGAATGACAAAATCATCAAATCATTGAAGTGGGAAGAGACCTTCAAAATCATCTAGACAATTATCAACCCAGCACCACCACAATCACCACTAAACTATGTACCCAAAAGCCACACCCAGACCTCTCTTGAACACTCTACCAGCTCCCTGGGCAAATTATTCTAATGTCTAAACACACTTTTAGTGGACAAAAAAAATAAATCTAGTATCTAATCTGAACCTCTCCTGGCACAAGTTAAGGACATTTCCTTTTGTGTTTTTACTTGAGACTAGGCAGAAGTTTTTCAGATAGTTGAGAAAGATCAATGAGGTACCCCACCAGCCTCTTTTTCTCCAGACTAAACAATGATCTTTCTGCAGACTTTAAGGAAAGAAAATCTTTAAGAGCCCAGAGGAGCACCGACATTTGACATCAGCACCTTATATACAGCAACGGCAATTTCCAAACACCTGAATTCTGACAGCAAAAAAAAGATGACAAAATTCAATGTAAAGTTTTACTGCTTGTTAAGAACATGGCTCAAATGGCCTATAGATTGATTCTGGTTTTAACTTTTGTGAATAACTTAGAAATTGTTCAGTCATCAGTTATAATGTTGAAGGATGATAAATTTGTACATTTCCCTTTACAATTTAGAGAGAGGCTTTAGCTCATTATTTTTAATCACACCTCTACTTTGGTTACAGGTTAAAATCTGTCATCCAGAAATCCCTGAAGCTTACAGTGTTTCTTAGTTTGCTGAAAATACTTTTGCTTTTGGCTGCCCTTAGGGTTGAGGCTAGAAGAGCACAGGGAAGTATGCCAAGATGGATGCACAAAGAAATCTACTGGGTCTGGAGTACTTTAAGACATTTTGCTTGAAGGAGGGCAAATAATATCAGAGTGTTTGAATACTGGGAAAAAAGCCCCCAACAAATTCAGTGAGAAAAAAATAATAAAATTGAAAGTACTTGTATTTCTTTAAAGCACTTGTATTCTATATCTGGGCAAAAATGCTCAACTCTTTTTATTAAAAACCTAACATCTCTGACAATATAATCTATGAATGAACTGTTAATAATTACCTTGCTCAAAAGAAAAAAAATCCTCTTCCTGGTTTTACTAGCTTCTAGGTGTTATAGTAAATTTGTTTTCATTAGAATCATCAATAACTTTTACACTTCCTTATGGAGCAATTTTGCTACTTTATTTTCCTCTCCTCATCTTTAATCTTGGTTGCAACTAAAAAGGGCAGAATCCAAAAGATAAGTGAAACATCACTATGTTCCTCAGGTCTATAGCATGCAATATGATCTATGTAAAGTTGTGCACTATCATTTTTAGTGAACATTACTGTATATATTCAGCAATCTGAAGGGTGTTAGAGCAGCAGCTGAGACTGTGCTCATTGTGTGGTACCTACAATTCTGTTTTCTGTCTGACACAGCTCAGATGAGGATGTGAAGCTCTAATAAGGGATGAAAAAATCAAGACCAGGATCAAAAGGCTGGTACTAAAATTGTAGCTAGCTACAAAGATAAAAACCAAACCCAAGGTCAAATTATATTAAAGCACTTTTTGAAGCATCGATTTTAAAAAAAAAACCTACTGAAGTACACATTTTTATGAAAATAAAAATAGGGGATATTTTTATTAGGAAATAATTCTTTATTATTTTAAAGGAAGCCTTAGAGTGCTGAACATCAAAAAAATAAATTTATACAGCTTGGCTCTACTACAGGGAGCCTGATTTTCCAGGTAATTTGACCTTCCTTAGGGCACTGTATCACTCTGCAGTCTTAGAACTAAATTAAGCTTTGATGTACAGAGTTACTGAGGCTCCTTGCATCCCCTTCAGTGAATCTGGTCATTGTTCTTTAAATAAATTAATTTAAAAATATTAATTACATCCTTAAACGTGAATGTTTACTGCAACTCTAAGGAAGACCAAGTGTTCTGATTCCTTGAGATGTTGGATTTTACTGGAATCATCACAGTCACTGTAAAGGTGATGGTCTCCACATGAACAGGAAAAAAATAGGCTTGGCACAAGCACCAGTAAACAAAATATAGCAGCAGGCCAGAGCAGGAGAAGAACTAAAATAGACAAAGCAAGCTGAGAACATAAACATGACCTAGCATGTCATTCTAAAAATGACACACTCAGGACTGTTAACTATTTTACAGTCCTGCAATTTGATAAATTTGATGACTTTGAAAAAGAACAGTACAAAGCTCAGGGTTTAGAGCAATGTGAGCACTGTAGAGGTGCTATGCTATTACTCTGCAGAGAAATTATTTTTTTCAATTCAAGAAAAAAAAAAGTATGTGATGAGCTTGTCAAACTAACTGGGAATTTCTGCTTTATATTTGCTTCAGAATAAACAGTCATGGACAGTTGAGCTTCTGGATATGTATGTTATACAAGACCTGAAGATTTTTGTGGTTTTGTTATGCCTCAGCTGGATTTGTGGACAAGTAAAAGTGAACACCATAGGGATGCACATTGAAATATACTGCTGGAACATATAGGCAGTAAAATAAATTAGGGTGTATTCTGATATTGCGTAGGAAACTTACACTGGAAAGTTCAAGAATGAACAGAAAACAATCCTCATAGGAAATGAGAATTTTAGGAAAAAAAATTCTTCACTTAGTGTTTATCATATAATGGCAATGATTATTTTAATGTAGGTAGAGTGTGATGCATATATATTTAAATCTCATGCTTTGTTGAGCCCCATGTAATAAACTCAGTGAATCACTGCATTTGCAGCCTTGAGAAGAATTAATTATAATCCCATATCCACAACAAGCTTTAAACACTTTAATTTGCATAGAAAAGGCAAAAACATTTTCCAGATCACGACTGTCTCTGAAATATAAATAATTGAATTTTCAGTGGGAAGAAGTTGATATTTTGCTTATGTATCATATGGTAGTGACTTCCTCCATCTCTACTGATCATACAAGTGAACATTATGATCTTTTTTTTTCAGTCTTTCTTCTCAGTCTGTCCTCTTAAGGTAACAGAGATACCACCCTTATTAATTACTTGGTGACTTAAAATATTGTAGATATACTGTTTAGAGTCACATGAGTCAGCTGCGATAAGGTAAAAAATGCCAGCAACTTCCACACCCTGTGCCTGTGTTTTATGGTGTATTTTCTAGATGAAAATATCTAGAAATATCTGCATAAACCAAAATACCCATAAATCAGTGATATACCAATTCTTTTTTTTTAACAGTGTAGAAACAGAATTATTTTAATGGATGTGTGTTTAATTTTTTTCTGCATATAAGTAGGTTATAACTTCTTCCTGTTTCTCTTGATCAAATTCAGATAAATAATCAGGACTCAATCTTTTTCTTTTTTCAGCACATGATACTATTGAAGAAATTTTCAGCCGAGAGGAACACAAAAATAAGGGTGTAAAAGTGTAGAAAAACAGTCATGAATATATCATACCAGGAAGAGTTAGCTATTTTAGGATATCATAGATGTTCTTCAATTTAAAAATGCATTACTGTGTTGCCATATTTCTTCATATAATGGTTCATACAATTTTCTCTAATGGTAAATGCACCATAAAAAAAGATTCCTGATTGGATTTTTCATATATTTCTATGGAGCTTGGCAATAATGAGAGCTCTATGATGAACAGAAATTTGCAAATTCATTTTTTTCTTTATTTACTCTTCTGATTGTTATCCATATACAAATATAAAAGAACACTGAGTCAGCAGTAGTTAAATTTTCTTCAGTACATAGGATAGTTAAGCATATTATGCAGTTGGACTAGAAATGCTGGTAATTAAATTTATTGAATCTGGCTGGAAACAATTACATTAATTTCTGTTGATTTTATCACAGTGCTCAAAAACGTTATCAAACATAAAGAAAAATGTATGAAATCCCACTAATATAAGGTTTCATTAAGGCAATAAACAAAGCTAATCAATGAATGAGAGAATGTAAAATACCCTCTCTTTTTAATGGTGTCCCTTTGTTTTTCACTAAGCTCATGATGAGAGGATGCAGGCCTGGATTCAACCTTGGTGCAACTCCACTGAAGTTAGCTGAGATACACCAAACATGGTTTTGCCCCAGAGGATTTTAGATTCATTTATTTTAAATGAAGTCTATACATATTTTAAAATGAGCATTGCCCTTCAGAATGCCAGAGTAGTGAGTGTAAAAAGAGAGACATCCTGAAAGATAAAATAAAATGTGTGTGATATTAAGTATTTTAGGACAGAAAGTCAAACAATTTAACCACATTTCCAGCCTCATTCACCTGACTTATTTTTCTTATGCAATGTCTCTGAATTAAACTCTGGTAAAGGCAGGAAAGGGCAAATCATATGCCCCTTGTGCTTCTGATTGACTTGGAACCTTCCTAAAAGGAACCACATCATTCACTTGTTGGGCATGCTGTCACCCTCAGAAAAATAGAAAGAAAGAGATGCTGTCTTTAGATGTGGTATGCCATCCCCCAAGAAAAAAGGGTAGAGGCTTTAGTTCATTTTTTTTTTAATACATTTACAGCCATACAACTGCTGTCTGAAGAGAGATGTGCATGTTCAATCCTTACCCCAAATCTTCCTTCCCAGTGTGTAGAAAGGTGAGAAAATGCAGCGGTTATGGAATGCTATGTTACTCTGCTGTCGGAGATGGAAGTTAATTTTTAAAGGCATGTAGGATCAGTTGCTGTGTTCATATTGCACATGAATTGCAGGGCTACCAATGAACTTCAAAGTGTTCAGAGTCCCCTCTTCCATCTACTTTGTTTTTTGGCCAGGTCTATGCCCTAGCATCCCTCTCTTGGCTTCCAGCTGCTGCTTCAAAAGACTGCTAGTCTCTTGAAACTCCTGTATTGTGTCTGAAAGCTTCATATTAACATATGAGACATCATAGGGCAAAAAAATGGCTGTAGCTGGCTGTGTAAGAGCTACTGTACATCCTTCTATAAAACACAAGGACAATATCACTACGATTTGCTAAAGTCTGAGTGGAATGGAGAGGAAAGCACAAAATGTTTCCTTTCTGCTATGAGTTGAAAGGACTGAATCTACTTGCATGTGAGGCTACAGTAGAAACCATATCTCCCTATCAACCATAGTTACAGGAACCTTTCCCTGAAGCAAACAGTGAATATGAATTCTTGCTACTTGTGAGAGGTTAATAAGGGAATAGAATTCCTCTGAAAAATAAGGAGGTTTTTTCCGGTTTTATTTGTGTGTTTTTGTGCTTATGCAAGCCTATTCTCTTGTGGCATGTTCAGCAGGATTAAGCTTTCCTTAAGAAAAGGCAGTGTTTTAGGAATCATGGTAGGCAGATTTACAAATATGTACATTCTATCTAAACAGGGAAGAAGATGTCTGTTGGGCTGTAGCCAGCCTCCCTCACCAGTGAGCTCATATACTACTCTCAGCATGAAATTGCAGCCAGCTAGGATGTGTGAACATGCTGCTTCTGTTTTACACAAGAAATTCTGTGATGTTCCTCAATATGCTCTGCCTGGAAGAATCACTATGAAGGAGTCAAATCACTTACCTACACTAACGACATGAATTTAGTTTTATATTTGAATAACTATAGTTTACAAATGCTACATACTTTGTTGGCTATGTTTTTACTTGCATTAATCAATTCATTATAAATAGTTACAGCAATTACAAGGAACCAACAAGTCAGTACTGAAACATCAGGCCCAAGATATACAAATGTTAGAAATTCACTGTTAATTCAGGAGGGACTAATTTTTCATGTTAGCTCTGCTACAGGCTGAAAAGTGGGAAACAAAAGAGCTAATGTCCCAAAGGAGAGGAATTTGAGATTCTGACAGCAGAACACAATAAAAAGAAAGAAGGTTATAGTTAACATATGTGCCATAAATATGGCTCTTTCCTTTGCATAGATACTAAGCTGACATGTTGGGTTAGGCACTCAGGTAAGATTTGGTTTCAGACCAGAAAAACCCTCACACAGGTATTTCATTTAGTCTGTTGCAACAATTCAACTATGTCTCTCCCATAGAACAGGCTGGATTTTGATCCAAAGACATTATACAGAATGAAAGATGTAATTTTTTTTCCTTAGATACCTATCAGTTTCTTCTGACTTCTATAACTAGTTTAGAAAAAGATCACAGTAACACAGGGTTCATTACACAGTTATTTTGGGATGAGATTTTGCAGACTATGCTGGCATGCCTCTAGAGCAGCAGGTATAGATACAAATGACTGGGAGAATACCAGCTATGCTGAATGCATGCAGAAAAATACCTCTTCCTTCTAATATTCTCAATTTTTTATTTGGAAGATTGATACTGGCTTCTTATGTTAAGTATTACAGATACATTAAGAGCCAGAAACTCTTAGTGAATAACTTCCTTTCAACACAAAGAGGTGTGTAAGCTAATTTCATCTGACCTGAAGCCAGAGAATGCTATATTATCAGTCCCTCACTATACCTTTTCTCTTTAACTGCAGTTTTTATTTTGATTTCAATAGTGGTAAAGACAGAGGAATCTTTAATCTGTTACATAAATCTAAACTGTATTATTCTTAGATTGAGGAACACTATACTGTTTATCATTTATTAAAAATAACAGTGCTATTACAGAACTAAAGCAGATGTTAACACCAATCTAACATAGTTAATTTGCTCATCTATTTTAATATTTAGAGTTAAACCTAAACAGAAATAATAATTTGGAGATGAAGAGCTAGGATCTGAACATATATTTAGACAGATGATCAAATATCAGCTCTTGTCGGAAGTTAGAATTTTATTGGGGGAGGAGATTCCTTTGGTTTTGTTTGTTTTTGTTAAGTAGCTCTGTAAATTGCTAATTTTTATTTTCTAAGGAAAAATGGCAAAAAGAGGTTGTGCTTAAAGTTTTCTTAAATTAAAAATGCCTACAGTCAGTTCTCTCAATCTTTCACTAAGGGCAGTACACAGCCCTGTAGGTGTTCTTTATAAGCAGCACACAATTACTGCTGTGTGCTGTATTCTGACCTTTTTATTGGTGCCCTGTATGTCCTTTGCACTACATCTAGGATATGCTAATCAGACTCCTGACACAGACTGAGATTTATTGATTGCATTATCCCTGAAATGTTTTTGGGGTTGTTTTTTTGCACTGGCTCAGCTCCCTCTTCTTTATGCTGATTAAAAAATGGGATTCCACACCAAACAGCGTACGTCTTTAGTTGGCATTAGCTTATGAATCCTTATGCCCTGAGTCAAACAGTTGTTGGAAGAAGTCCTGCTTCTCTGCTGTGGCTCCCTTTGTGCAAGATACACTATTTATGCTTTGTTGAAGTCTCTGAAGATCAAGAAAGTTTCAGAACACCTACCTTCTGTTTTGATGAGTGGGAGGAGCTGACAAATGCTGGAAGGATTAAGAAATTTGTTTTCTGATAGTCTAGATCCACCTAGTGAGCATCATTTACTCTGATTTCTAACTCTAATTTTTATATATATACTTTTTGTTTTCCTTAATGGAGGAATCTCTAAAAAGAAAAAAAAAGAATTCTAGTGCTCTGCCAGAAAAGATTGTTCTGGGCAACTTTTATGAATGACAAGATGAGGGACTCAGAAAGGTGAAATGTGACTTAGAAACATCTTAACTCCTTTTTCAACTCCTAAGGTCTTTCAACAGGTCACAGACATTCTGGTCCTAATGCAAGAGAATGTTCTATTGGCTTGGTGATAGGCATTTGCATTATATCCTTACGTTTGCAGGTTCCTTGAGATGCTCTTTGTATGCTCTACATGAGACACCAAACCATGCACATTTTTTATAGTTAATGCAATTTTGGAGATAAGTTTTTTTCTAGATTGCAGCTAGGGGAAAAGTATCACCTTTGTAACTAAACACTCCCTTATTTTATAAAATGTACATTTAGTACAAATCTGAGCCATCTTCAAAAACAATACATGAGTGGTCTTTGCTCTAAGGTAAAAGTAACACAAAAAAATTATTTATCCAGTGGATTTCCACAATTTCAAAAGAAAATTTGATAGATAATTAAGTATAAGAAGAAAGACACAATCTTGTCACTGCAAATCAAATCATGAAGCTATTTTTGTACTGAATCTATTTAAAGATGTAGAAATATTTTTGCCTTTATATTATGTTCCTTTCATTTTCATATTGTGAAAGTCAAATTTGAAAAGAAAATGAACAGTTTGACTTAGAATCGAATCAGAGTCTGGACATGTGTTTGGCTCCTTGGTTCAAAAGCCTTACAACTAACAGGCTCATTGACTTATATGTTACTACGGACTGAATATCAAGACTGGTGCTGTTAAAAATCTTTTATCCACAAAGGATCTATCATTTTATATTTTCATAGCAAAACAGAGATTAAAAAAGAGTAGTTTGACATATGCAAACAATTTATCATACTGCTTTCTTTTAATCTTTATTTGAGAGACAAAAGAGAAGGCTAAAATTACACCATTAGCTTCAGGTACAATGTTAAGACTCTTTTATATCTTAATAGGAGCCTATTAATAAAACTTATTGGTAAGTATTGCAGCATCACTTACAAATACATATTAACAACATACAGGTTTTTCAACTAAAACCAGCACTGATTTAAAGGGTGTGGTATTTCCTTCACCAAGTTTATTAAAGAAATTCTGCTGAACAGCATACATGCCACATTAAGAGATGTTAAAAGTATGGCCATGTCCAGGGCTCTCTGGGGTCCAGGGATATCTCCCCAGGCTGAGGGGCACAGTTGGCTGCTTTCCTGTCTGCAGGTACAACCAGTGACAATGCTGCTCGCTTATTCCAGAGACAGACACACAGACGCACAGGCACACACACAGACACGCATACACACTGGCATGGCCAAGTCACACAGGTGTCACAGACAAGGCACTGCCTCCAACAGTCCTTGGGCTGCAGAGGCAGGAGTCACTGGTGCAGGCACACACACAGCACTCTCCAGGTTCACAAACACATGCACATTTGTGATTCCCTCAGGGACCAGCAAGGTCCTTTTGTCTGCCTGGGACCCCAGCCACTTGGACCCTTTTACCTTCACAGATGTCCTTCCTGCTGGCTGGCCCAGCCCGGCAATCACTGCACACATGCAGCACTCACCCAGGCACCCCAAAATCACTGGTGCCCCAGATCCCCAGACAGCAGTGCAAGCCCTCCACCCAGTGGGTGCCCCTGCTGCCCCCTTGTCAGCTGGTCCAGCTTAAGGTTTGCCAGAGAACAAACACTCTGCCCAGAGCCCCAGCAGCCAGCACACAGCACATGGCCTCAGTCCTGTGGTGCCACTCCATCCACCAGCACAGAGCTCCTCACTCACATTGATGTTCTGAGTAGCTGTTTTTTGGGATCTGCACCATTCCCACTCTGTGTGTGGAGGTTAAAGATGCCCACTCATCCCAGTTGCTGAGACCACACTTGCTCCCATAGCTGACACCACAGGTTAGGGGTACCCATACCCCCAGACTGTGTCCAGTGGCTAGCACCAAATTCCACTCACACATATACAGGTCTCACCAGTAGCTGAAATTCAGCCATTGCACTGCACATATACGCAGAAGAGAAAGAGAGGGATTATACAGAGTTAAGAAAATACTACATTTAACATCCTCGTGTTTTGTGGGGCAGTGGTTAGAGACAGGGACAACACAAAGTCTGATGTCCACGTGGCAAAAGAGAGCATTTATTGTATGGACCCCTGTTATATAGGGGGTTTTGAAAAACCTGGTCTGGACAGCTCATTGGTCTGATCTTTGACACTGCCCAGCTCCCAGACCAGTGAGATGTCTGCAGCGTGGATGGAACATATTTGGTTCAGGTTCCTGTCAGTCAACGCAGAGGCCGGTTTTATGGAGTGGGCTGGGTTTCTTAATTATAGTAGAGTTAATTGCCCAGTACAAGCCAGCTTGTACAGTAGCAAGAAAATGTTTAAGAACAAGATGTGGGAAGATAGGATAGACTGAGGTGATGGGACGCAGGGTTCAGTCAAAGAAATGTGCTGACTTAACCCATTTTGGTGTAGCTGCTCCTTTTTACACCATTTTCAGTTTGCACCTCACTTTGTCGCTCCCTGCTTGCCCTTACCCTGCACACTGCCTCACCAGCTAGCATAGCCCCACTGACCTCCTCCCATGTACCAAGAACCAGTGTTCTGACTTGCCTGCAGCTTCCTGAGAGCACGTCATTTAGTGCTAATGACCAGGTTTGTTTCCTGTTCTCTTTATAAACATTAATTGCTCAGGTTTTATGTCTGTGTGTTGTCTTCCTCCCCTTCCTTATCCTTCCAACTGAATAGAGGAACATTCTCACCATCCATATGCCCTTAGTGAATTGGGTGACTAGCCACAATTGTTTGTATCACAATCCCTGCTATCTCTGTGGTCAGGTTTGTCTGTGTGTTCTTGTTTATGGCTCCTTGGACCAGATAACCTAAATGGCACAGAAAAGCCTCTTACACCTACTTTCATAGATTATTTTCAACCACACTAAAGCTGCTTCAGAGGAGAAAACACACGTAAATCATATAATGCAAAAAAAAAAAACCAAACAAACAAAAAAAAACCAGAAGAAACACAAGGAGGGAATATAATTGATGATGTCTTTTTATGAAAACAATGTGAATTAATATTATCTTATGTAAAGCAGAATCATCCTACAGTTAATGATGCATAAGGAGGAGTACCGTAAACAGAGGAGGAAGAGGTTCTAGAAAGGTTTTCAAATAAGTCCTTTGTTAAATCTCTCAAATGAACTAATTCTTTCTCATATGTGCAAACTCCTGGAGAGGACTAGAAGGGCTGCATTTACAGATTAAAATCACAGCTGTACATTAATACACAATATACAGTTGGTTAAACCCAACTAGTAGTTATATTTAAACATACAATTTTAAATATAAATGTGTCGCCAATTATTTATTTTTCAATAGTCTTTTATGACTAAGTAATTATGTCAGAAAGCGATTCTGCTATTTTCTATAGGAGTTTTTCTTTGCAACTCAAACTTAGGAGAAAAAAACACCTTTTATATACCTTTATAAAGTAACCCTGTGAGCTTCTACTCATGCAAGGATCTACTCTAAATATTCTCATTCAGGGAATAAAAATGTATTTATGCTTTAAGTGTTGATAAAGCAGAGTAACAGTAATTTCTTTTTGTTTTCTGATCTCTGATATAGTCTTTCATTTGTTCCTTAAAGAATACCTTTAATGAGTCTCTTTACCTCATTTCGTTCTCCTTTCTTCTCTTACTCTTGGATTTCACTGTTATTATTATTGTTATTTTCTTTTCCACAGCTATTACTTCAGAATAAGAATCTTCTGGGGGAATGATTTTCTTCTGCTATGCTCCCAGGGGTCTAGTTATTCCCCTTATAGTGATGTCCCTGGTGACTATTTCATTTAAACATATCTGTTTTGCTTTTGTATTTTATCAGTGAAAAAATAGTATCAGTCATAGCAACAATAGCAATATTGAAAACTTGTAGGGAAAAAGGATGAAATCCACCACAGACAGGCCAATGAGAAAAATCCAAGGTGGCATTTTAGCCCCAAATATTGAATATTACGGAATCCAGATGCAAATTTGTAGGTTGAAAGAAATTAAGATGAAACAACCACTTATTAGTTTGCACTATGATCCTGCAATGGGGTTAGAAATGGAATTTTTCCCACAATTATTCTTAAGCTGCCACTTTTTTAGGAATTGTAAATTAGATCCTCCTTTTTATTTGAGTAGAAGTCAAATATGTGAGTGGGAAAGCCTGTGCATTGCATAGAGAAATTAGATATTTCAAAATACACATGTGTTGATTAGGGATTTAGGAAATATGGAGGACCAGAGAGTTATACCTGAAATCCTATTGCTTTTCAGTCTCAGGACTCTGACATATCTGCAGGTAGATATGCTCATCAAATTAAAAAGAAATGACTGTAGACTATCTAAGCATCTATAATAAATTACTGCCCATGGGCCACTATTTCCTGCCAACTTTATATAGAGAGTTTTATGAATCATGCAAGAAATTGGTGATAAAGATAAAATATCCATTTTAGTCCAGCAGTTTCAGATCCATATCTCACCAGGAACACTTGTTATGGGCTAATTATATAACAAAGCTGCATCACTGTGCAAGTCAAAGTGTATGATTCATGAGATCAGGGCAAAAAAGAACAAAGTGGAAGCACAGCTGAAGTGCAATTGTTACAAATGATAACTTAGGAAGAAGGCTGAGCAGCTTCTGATTGTATTGGTTTCCAAACCAGTTTCTTGCTGGACCAGACAGCCAGTTATTGCACCATTTCATTCCCTGCTGTATCAAAGCTGTGAAAAGCTGGGCTCCCTTTGCTGCCAGCTCCAAAAGGAGAAGCTGGGACGACAGCTTCTGCAGAGGGAGAAGACCCTCCCTTCTGAAGCTGTCAGTTCTCTTCTTTCTTCATCCTTCTCCCCCTGGCTGTGCTGGAACCACGAGCTGTGTACATCCACTATGTCATTTTTGTGGCACAACTGGCCCAGCCCCTGGTCTTCTTTCTTGCAGTGGAAAAATAGCTCTTCACCCAAAAACTCATGAGACAGCTCAAGAAGTCATCCAGCATTTCAGCCCCTGCTCAGTGGGATGTTAATGCCTTTTACACTAGTAACACTTTAAAATTTCTGAGCTCTTGCAACCTGCTACTCTCAAAAAATTCATTTGAAATCATTCAGACAGTGTTTCAAACTGATGTGTAAAGGCAGCTATCAAAATTTTAATAGTTCCAAAAAAAGAAAGCTTTCTGGGGTTATAATTTTCATTTTTATTGAGAGCACAAGAGACAAAATATCAGCTTGCTGTTGGCTGTTTATGTACAAATCCCTGCTTTTGTCAGTTAAAGAGGGGTTTTTTTAAAAGACTGCAATCAGAAAAGTATTTTCATTTGTATATTATTTATAACAGTTATTCACTTTTTGTAGCTCTTGGTTATTTAAAAATTATCCAATAGGTACTAGTAAGTATTGTCTCTGTTACTACGAAAAAGATATTTTTATTGTTTTAAATAAATAAAGGTGTGCAAACCAAAGCAGAGATACCCTTTCTTATTGATTCCTGGTGTATAAGTTTCTTTAAGCCCTGTGAGGTTATATTAGTCACAGTAACAGCATGTCAAATCTGAAATAGTAAGGAAACAAAGTAGGAAGCTCACCAGCATGTGTAATGAATAGAACCAATTTATCTATTTATTTTATAATTCTTTAAAGGAGCAATCTATTTAAGCAATGTATTGGGAATGTTTTAAATAATTTTTAAGGGATCTGCACAACAGTTTCCTCTATTGTACAGCAAGCTGCTACTACTCAGAAGTTTTGGGGCCAATTCCTGGTTCACATGATAGAAGTGTTACCAGTATCATAAAATAGATGCAAACATATGTTATGAAGTTAATGCTAAGATAGAAACAGATTGGGCTGACAACATCCTGGAGACTGCATTAATGAATCATTTGCATAAAGTCACTTCAGTGGAAAACTTTATATTCAGTTTACTAATTTTCTCAGCCTGAAGAGAGGTAATTTAAAACAGTAGTGAAAAGAAAATATTCCAAGAACTGGTGGTTAAAGACATGTACTGTAAGTATTTCCTCTACTATGACTCAGTATGTCCTCTACTATGACTATGACTTCCCTTTATCTTCTCTGTACTCTCTTCCATTACCTTTCTAAGGTCTAATTTCCTTTTTTTTTTTTTTTTGTTTCAATACAGGGAACGAGATTCTGCCCTTTCAAAAGATATTCTTGAATCTCAGTTTTCCTCCCAGTTTAAAGGACCTTCTAACTGAGAGAGTTTTTGCAATGAACTCTGTGTGTGTGTACAGTTTCCACCAGAAAGTCCAGACTTGAAAATTTTGAAGCAGAATACACAAAATTATAATTTTTTGTAATGATTATTTCTTTGTTGCTTGTCTTTCCTTTTACCTAAATGCTTGCATATTTACAGACAAAGACAATAAAAAAATACTTTGTAACATATGTACCACTTCAAACAAGTGCTTTTCTGATACCAATTTTATTATTTTCTGGGGGAATAAAAATTTATTCTTACAAAACATTCTGTAGTTTGTTTACAGATAGCTGGCCATCTACTTAGGATTTTTTTTTTCAAAACAATAAGCATATAAAATTGGAATGGTCTGGAATTTCCTTATTTCAAAATTTTGCATGAAGATATGTAGTTTGTTGTATTATACAGAGTTATGATAATGCATAAGCTCGTTAGTAACAAATTGTTTTTGCTGACTAAAGTCACCTGGAAAGTGTGGAAGTAAATAACTAATAATAATTATCTGCTGATTTTATACTACTGTCTATTGCCTGCTAATTATGGCTCTGCCTTCTCTTTTTTTTTAAAGAAAATTCTAAATCATTGTCAACAAGTCTTTGGCTTATTCAGGCAAAATTCCTTCCACAATATTTTCAAAACTTAGGATGTGTCTGTATTTAAAAAGCTGCAGCCAGGGATATTACCAAAGAAAAGTATCTCCAGTGAAATACCTTGTGGAAGATTAATATTCTCTTTAAATTGAGTGAGAAAAAGAAAATTTCTCCTCAGGTATCTAAAGCAAAATACATCAAATATCAATACTTGAAAAAAATGGGAGGGTTTTCCAGGAAGATGTGACTAGACATGAAAAGGTATTGCAAAATATGCACAACAGAGAATAAAAATAAAACAGGGTTGTTCATGAGGACCCAGAGGACCCAGAAAAGAATGAGGCTCCGAAGTCAAAGAAATATGATTTCCATGAAATTAGAGATGAAATTAAAAATGAATTCATCATGTATTTAATGCAAGAAATTCCAAGGAAGACAAACATTTTCTGTACAGTTTCACATTGAAGAATTATTAGATTGAATTTTGATTTAATTAACATGCATTTAAATCTCTGTGATGAAACAGTTCCCATGTGTTTACTGAAGTACCTTTCTTCAGGCCAGATTAAAAAAAAAGAAAAAAGAGAAAAGAGAAAGTTGGAACACTGCTATGAGAAAAGGACACCAACTTTTTTGAAGTGAAATGTTAGAGCAGCTTGTAGCTGTTGATAGCTTTCAGCTTTGAAATGGAATATTCACTTCAGGCTGCCTTGCCATGGTCACTTCAGTCGGCTGCCAGTGGAACTCTATCATTTGACAGATGCAGAATAATTCAAATTTCCAAAGTGGAATAAGTAAATATTCCCCTTAGGTACTACTAGTAGTCCTTAAGTGTCTTACTTAAACAAGTCTAGTTACTCTCTTTAAAATAAATTTTAAATTTATCCATTATCTTCTCCTTTCTGTATGTTTACTTCTGGAGAAATATTTGCTTTCTGAGATACCATTTAAGTTGAAACTTTTGGTCCTGCTATAAGTATAAATTCAAAATAAACAACAGTTAAAAATCTGTTAAACAGAGTTTAATGTGAAATATGAACAATTTAAGACCTTTTTTTTTTCCCCTGAAAAATGGTCATTATCTTAATTCCTACAAATAACAAATACCCAGAACTTAGGACACATTGATTCCAGTAGTATGACACTCTTTATTTTCTATGAGAGTAGAAATAAAGAGTATTAGTAGGTCCCATATTTTACATATTTTATGAAATCTATCTGGGAATTACAAAGAGTCAAATTTTAATTTTAGACCCTTTCTCTTCCATGTAAACTAATACTGAAAGTAGCAAATAATTATAATATGGTCATGACTCTGATGATTGTTGTAAGGTGACAAGGAGAAAATACAACAGAAAGTAAAAAGCTCATTCTTACAAAGACAGCTAAATCCATGACTGAAATTTTACCATCAGATTTTGTAGTAATTTTGCATTATTTTATACTGAGAAGGCCTTTTAGAGCTTTGGGATGTGACCAACTAATCCACTTAATACTTATTTAATTATCTCAGCACTCAGTTTTACAATTCTCTAGTGAACTACTTAGATGTGAACTGATGCCTTCTCATCACAGATCTTAGAATACAACCTTAACAAAATTTAATCAAGGGGAAATTAAAGTAGAGCAATCTTAAAAAATTATGTCATCTATATGCTAGTAGTTTTGTTCATTTACAGTTATTCACAGAACATACACAAATAACATTTTACATATAAACCTCAATTTTGTGATAAATTTTGAAGATGTAAAGGCTCTCAATAATTGAAATATCAAGCATAATTGTAAATGGAAGATACAGGAAATCATAATGGTAATAGTTTATATATATATTAATACAGGATATATTGAATAGCAAAGCTACATTTTTTTTAGCAAGTATATATTATCTTCAGGATCTTGACCTCTTACAGTTAAATTATAAGGTCAATAGTAAACACTGCAAGAGCACTCTATGAGTGATACTGATGTGATTAACCCTGTTAATTATAATAGGAAGTACACCTAATACAGACATTGAAGAGGCATATATTGGGTAGATGTCAAGTGTTTGACCACAGCTTCAGCAGTAAATGCTGGATTGACATGAAATTATGTAGACCATGTGCTGGAGACCACAGGAACTCTATGATGGGGAAGAGTCATCTCAAGTAATGAAGATTTCATGAACTTTTGTAACTGCTGTAGTTTCATTAAGATAAATTGTGTATTGCAATGATGCTTTTAACATATTAATGTTTGTAAGATTATTCTATCATTCTGTCTTTAGGTGACAAAAAAATCAACTCTTAAAAGTTATATTCCCTCCACCCCTTGTCATACTGTCTTCACTAAGAACAACAAAGAATATGTAGTTTCAGAGATGAGACCAGAGTCCTATCTAATACTTTACTTTAAAAAACACTAAACCCTAAGATTTTTGGTTTACTTTTTTTTTAATGACTATGAAATTGAAATTGAAACCTTTGTCATCACTGCTGAAACCAAACTGACTTAATTTCACTGGTGAACTTCTTATGAAGTATTGTTAAAATATAAAAGGTGCTGCATAATTTCCATGATTTGAATCTTACTTACATTATTTTTCTTCTGTTCACTAGGAGTGACTTGATATTAATCTGGAATAAGTAGCTTCAGGAGCTGTTCTTCCATCTTCATCTCCTTCTTTCAAGAGCCACAGAACTACAAGATTCCTCTATTTGTGTTCATATTTGAGAAACAAGTATTTGTTACATATTCCTAACAGTTTAAAGTATGAAGAATTTGTATTTATTGATGTTTTTCTCCCACACTGGTCTTGCTCATACTTGGATTTATTTTTTGCCCCCAAAGGAAAGATTCAGTGCATATGTAGATGATTAGAAGCTCAATCTATTTAAACTGGAAATGTACCTTGTTCAGATCCCAAATGAATTTGTTTGGTTTCGTTATGTAGTATATTGTTTTTCCCCCTGTCTTACTGGTTTTAAAATCCTGATTGGGTAATGTTTGGAGTTGCTGGCTGGAGTTACTTTTACTCTTGTAACTCTCTCCCAGTGGAGAAATGCACCAGGGGAAAATGAGCAGGTGGCTGATCAGGGTTAAACCAAGACATTCCTTACAGAAGATACAGAAGTTGCCATATTCTGTAGATCATCAAAACGTTTCCTGGATAGTTGAAAGCATTTCCTGGATATCCTGATATCATCATCAAATGAGGGTGTGCAAGCATACTGTAACTCATGGAGATAAGTGTATGCAGCAAAAATTCCAACTGTGACCATAAGAGGTATTTGCTCTGGAAAGTATTTTTATCTGTGGCTGCCAAAACAAAAGTTGATTTTTTTCTTCTCTACTGTAATAGGTGAAGTCAAAGGTAATGTCTTTTCATATGGGATGGTCAAAATATTTAGAGTAGAAAATTCAGACAATGATCATAAAAAGAAAGAAATTCCCTACATAATCTCTCTTTACACATCTGTTTTAGTGGTTGTTTTATTTTTGTTTTCCATCATTCCCAGAATTATCCTGCCTGCAATATTCATTGCCTCAAAGTCATTCCTCATTGTGTGGACTACATGTCCTTTCTTGTCTACATCCAAATGTTGCAGCACTGTATCCCTAAATGGTGCATCAGAACAACATTGCAGAACCATAAATGACACTGAACTTGAATGCTAAGCTTTTACTACTGTTTCTTTCATCCTGCAGCTAAGACACCAGCTTTCATTGATAACTACCTCAATCCTGCATGTAAGCTGTCCTTGACTTGTATAAACAAATTCCCTACGCTGTGTAAGGCTTCTCTTTTGTGTGTTGAGGCTTCTCTTTTGTGTGTTGATCAAAATCTTGACCATAGCCATGAATGTTATCAAACATCTTACCACGGCTTCCCTCATTCCAAACATCTTATTATAGGAACATATCCTAAATTCTGAACCATTGGGCCTGGTATAACTTTTTATGTTCTTGAGCTTAACAATATGTTTTTTATACAGAACAACTGGACAAAAAACAGCACATTAGCTGATTTTACATATGTCCGATTTTTCTCAATCACATACAGTAGAGCTTATATATTTAAAATAGTCTTTAATAACTATTTGTATTCAACAAAATATGCAAGTTTTTCATACTTTATTAAAGTGAGAGAATGTCTAGCATAATTAGGCATTGCAGTGGGAGACCTAGTTTTAAAAACAATCGAAAGTATTAGACTCTTCACCAGATTCCATAATTTTCAAAATTCAAGTTATTTTTTCTCTTAGTTATCATTTGGCACTAAAAGAGTTAATTAAAGCACGGAATTAAAGAATATTAGCTCATCCTCTGAGGAGAGAGTGACCTGTCAAGAGAAAGAGTTGTATAAATCTATTTATTTTAAGTGCTTGACAAGAGCTCCATTTAAAAAATAATGAGCCACACGTGCCACTGGTTCATGAATCTAAGTGTTCTTTCTATATTTTTCTGGCAAAAAAAGTTTCTTGGTAATTGATATGATACGGTACTGTATGTTTACTTGATTAAAATCTCATGTGTGAGAATTGAATTTTGCTTTCTGATTTCTTTTTTTTAAAATCATATAATATTTGAATTGTATCTATTTTTACCTCTTAAATCAATACCAATCAAATGATACAGAGTAATAAAATACATTTCCATTCGGCAGTGTTATTTTATTAAAATTAAATTGATTTAATCTCTTTTTTAAAAGTGGCATATAATGCAAATAAAACAAATCAAGTATCCTCTTCTTCAGAGAAGAGGCAGTGGGAAAATCATGATGGCACATGCAATCTCATTAGCAGGCTATCAAGCAAAAATAACTGTTATTAGTCTCATCTGTCTTAACTGTATGAGTGTGTGGCCAGGGTCTATAATTAAGTTTCAGTTTCTAGAATGCAGCAACTCTAGAAATCAAGAAGCAGAATTCTAAGTTTAACCTTCTGATGTGATTAAGCCTATTATGACCACAGCTCGTTAAAGAGATTGTATTCTGCTTTTATTTTTACTCTGGTCAACACTGATTTATGTGGATTAGATCTTGAAATGAATACTATCTAGATTTACATCCAGTTTTATCTAAATCACTAAAATTTGAGAACACTGGAGTAAGAACAGCTTGGAAATTGTGATGAAATAAATTTTGCCAAAACACATCTATTAATTCAGACTGAAAAAGTTGGTGGGAGCATAAAAATTAAAGAGGTTTTTTTTCTTTTTCAGAAAGCATTTTCTAGCCACAATAAATGAGAATTATAGAGCCTAAACCCTCAAGCATCCAATAGCTTCAATTAGAGCAGCTAGAATACAAGTTTGACCATGTCTTTTATAATATATATAACTTCACATGCATTTTTTATCAAAAAATTGAAATATCTGAATTTTGTACAGTTACTGAGTAAATTGCAAACTTCAGTAATTTTTCCATAGCAGATTTTCATTTTCTGATCAGCCCTAATAAATTTGAAGTCTTTATTTTTGATCTACTTCCAATTCAGAGGGTTCTGGAATGTTGCAAAACACAATAGAATTTGCTTGGGTATTTCTGGCACAGATGGACAGCTAATGTGTCCATACTGACAAAGAGATTACTTTTCAAAGAGAAATAATAAATCCATAGACCATTTGACAAAAATACTGTTTTGTCTGAAACATGGTTTAAAAAGAAGAAGGTATATTTTCACTTCATGTTGCAACAAATTGACATACAGGGGGAGCTTTTTTTGAGAGACACCTATAGGTATGTAGATATAGATTACATAGATATATAGATGATATTGATATAGATAGATAGATACAGATGTGCCATTGTTGCTGTAGGACACGAAAGAACACAAGCGCACACCACTGTTCTCAAGGTGAAGAAAAAAAGAGAAGTTTAATTTCTGACTCCAGTATTTACAGTTTTACAAAAGTGACAGTGGATTGGAGGGTGACAGTGACACCTCTCCAATGACACTGGACAAACTAACAGTCTATCAACTCTCTACTCTTCTATAAAGGAAGACAAAACAATGAGTTGTTTACAGAACGTGTGCAAGAAAGTTCTCTACAAGAATGTCAACATCAGAAAGCTTAGGAAGTCCCAAAAAACTAGGGTGACATCCCATTACATATTTTCTATTGTCTGAAAGGCATAGAAGTAGCTGATTATCATGCAGTAGCACTTTCATCTAAAACATGTGAATCCTTCAGATTAATTTCCAGCTTTTATGGAAAGGCCCTGACACTGGAAGTCTTTGTGCAGTGCACAGGACTTGCACTTTACCTCAAGTGTGAGTGGAAGATGCGCCTGAGCTCAGAGTAAAGCATCTTTATCCTTTGAGATCAGTATGAAGAATTCTGAGGCGCTTTCTTCGGGACACTACCGTTTATTCAGTTATTCTGACAATACAAACCCACCCTGACGCTGGGTGAAAAGAAAAAGTAAAATTCTCCCTTCACCTTGCTGATCAGGCACCTCAACTCACACTTCTTTTGCTGACACTAGTGAGCAGTTATGTTGGCTTCTCAGCAGCCTCCAGCATGTAATAGTAGATTTCTCTGCCCCACATTTCATCTTCTGATTATACATCTGTGCCTCATTGGTTACACTTTTGTGCCCCACTGAGTTAGGAAGGATCAGGTTAACAAATAATGCAGTGTGTCAGCATTTCTACAAGAAAAAATATTTATTCTTTATTTAGGGCAGGGCATCCTGATTTTTAACATTATTTTCTTTGTTTTGCTTTGCTACCTAAAGAGAGAGTGTTTGAGACTTTAATTAGCTTGGTTGGTTCTAGACTATTTTTTTTTAATCTTCTATTTGAAGTTTAGACCTTCTAATGCTGTAGAGAACAATACTGCAATGAAACATGCAACTTTATGAAAGCCTAAATAAATTAGAGAAAAAGATCCAGGAAGAAAATTTCAGTGTGCCTTTAGCAGAAAAATGACCACCCATCTCCCCACACCCCCATCCATACAGACGTGCAGCTAACAGATTTATTTAGAAAAATGTTCAAACTGGAATTCTAAATAGCATCTGTTCTTGCCACTGAGATTATTTGAGATGTAATTCTCTGATCAGCTTTACAGATTTTCAGTACAATTTGTTGGAGGTACAAAAGTGCTACCCTGCCCACTCTTTGCAGATACTGTAAAACACAGGTGCTTCTATACTTACCTCTATTGCTTGTCACTTAAGCCTACAGGAAGAGTTGATTCTGCATGTCCAGTCAATGAGATGTCCATTTGAAGCAGGTGCACACACTCAGAAAATGCAATACCTGTCAGTATAATATTGGCTTAAATTAAGATTAAGATTTAAGAATTACTTCAATTCAGAAATAAACAAATGACAATAGCATGACAAGAAAAGCCTCTCCTACAAATAATGCATTTCTTACCAGTTTGGTACTTGTGTTTTTTCTTAAAATGCATATAATGATACATCCTCTGATTTTAACTTTCTTTCCATGTTGACATTTCAAAAGAGTGAATCAAGAAGGAAATTCCTGACAAGAACTTGATGGCTTTTCTTAGTATTGGGAAGTGTTAAGTACTTAGTACTTACTAGCATTCGGGGAAGAGAAAATAATGTCTGCTCTGTTTCTGAGTAAAATACATCAATGGTGTGTTAAGGCTAATAGTTCATGAAAGAGAGGTGGTGTGCCACCTGAAAACAGTAGCTTGATGATTATGCTTTGGAATTTAATAGAAGAACTCACATTTCCCTGTATTTGATTTGGATCAGGCAACAGAAGGTTGATTCCTCAAGATATTTGAAATACAAAAATATATTAAAAGTCCCATTATATAAATTTTTAATTTATTTAGAATATTGATTTGTTTAGATTATTGATATTAGATAATAGATCACCCCATATGTGTCCTAAATTAAGGGAAGGAGTATCTCAGAGACAGAGTACTTAAAAAGGCATTCACTTCTGTGGACTTGCAATTTCTGGCTCTCATTTCTGACTTAAAACATTGACAAAGGAGTCCTTGTCTCCTTACACGAACTCTAAACTCAAATGAAAAGGACAGGTACTTCCCAAAGAAAAGTCTTCTCATCCAAAGCCAGATATCTGAGACAGAAGAAAAGAATGACTTTCAAACTTGCTTTGTTAGTTTTGGAGATCTTATCCAACTGAAGAAAGAAAGGAATTCAACAATAATTATGTGACATTGTGAGTTTGGCTGAAATGATTTTTTTTCTATCAATATAAATTCATTTATGAATTTAAAAAAGATTGAGTGGAAAAAATTAATCTCCCTACCTCTGAAAACTCCATAATAAAAATCTGCAATATAAAAAAATCTAAAATGCTTTTGAAATAAGTACTTAAAACAGTACATTATCAGTACTATTGTTAAATTATTAAAGTGAATACAGTTTCAGAACATTTTTATGAGAAAAATTATCATAGAAGCACAGAATAAGCTGAATTGGAAAGGACCTAAAAGGACCATTGGGTCCAACTCCCTGCCCTGCACAGCACCATTCCCAAGAATCACACTCTGTGCCTAAGAGCATTGTCCAAATGCTTCTTGAACTCTGTCAGGCTGGTGCTGTGGCTGCTTCCCTGGGGAAGCTGTTCCTGGGCCCAACCACCCACTGTTTTTTAACACCCAACCTAAACCTCTGCTGACACAACTTCAAGCTCGGATCCTGTCCCTGGTCACCACAGAGCAGAGATCAGTGCCTGCCCCTCCTCCTCCCCTCATGAGGAAGCTGTAACTGCAGAGAGGTCTCCCCTAAGTCTCCTCCAGGCTGAACAGACCCAGTGACCTCAGCTGTTCCTCACAGGGCTTCTCCTCAAGGCCCTTCACCATCTTTGTCACACTCCTTTGGACACTCTCTAATAGTTTAATGTCTTTCTTGCACTGTGGCACCCCAAACTGCCCTGATGACTCGGGGCAAGTCTGCCCCAGTGCAGAGCAGAGCAGGACAATCCCCTCCCTGGCCCAGCTGGTGATGCTTTGCATGATGCAACCAGGTCACGCTTGGCCCTCCTGGCTGCCAGGGCACTGCTGACTCATGAAATTTTCCAGCATTGCCATATGGGAATAAAACATTTTCTGGATTGATGAATAGCACTAAAGGGCATGTCTGAAGCAGCATTTTTAAGATTCCAGAAAAAAAAATCTGTAATATGACAATAATATATTTGATTTTAATCATTTGGTAAGTAACTGGTACATTTGTGTGAAATTTATAGTGTCAGTTGAGCATCACTTTTTCAAAACCAGAACACATTAGACATCCAGCTGGGATAATTTAGTGTAGAAATGGTCTTTTTGCAGTGTTGCTTAAATAAGATAAAAAAAAATTTAGAAGCAATATTTTTTTAAAAATTATTTCTGTACTTGAGGATGTCACTTAGTGATATTTTGGTTTTTTTTCTGGTCATAGCCTCAGATGGAATGTTATTCTCGTACAAATTGCAATAAGTAATTAATGAGAGCTGTTATGAATTATGGGAGGGTGTTGGGCAAAGGTGGACTGTCTGCTGAGCACCAAATGGTGTTTTGTCCACATCTTACTATCAAACCTATTCTGTTGCTTTCTGATGGGTTTTTGTTCAGCTCCAAACTGTTTCTAAGGATGTAGCTACACACATTTGCCTACATCCCTGACTTTCCTTTAAGCTAGAATTTACAGCTGCAGAGAATGTGATATTCTTGGTAGTAGCAAGAATAAACAAAAGAATACATAAGCTGAAGGACTCCCCAAAGTGGTAACATCCTTGGAGTTTCACTATGGGTTACCAGGAAAATACAAGGACAAGACTGAGACCACGTGGATGGTAAGAAAATCAGTCAGGTTAGATGATCACAGGAGCAGAAAATTTTGGATGTCAAAGGAAATGCTGATTTATTCCTTCCCTTCAACATCTTCCTAAGAGATACTGTACAGACAAAGCTGAGAATATTAAATCATTAGAAATCTTCAATAACTCAAAGCAGTTTTTGGGATGTTGTGGTTAGAGAGTGTTAAACATCATTATCTTTGCTCTGAAAGTGGGAAATGGAGACACCAGTCTGCTCAGTATTATAAAATGAATCTCTTACTGAATCAGGAAATGAATACTGGTCTCCTGAGGGCAAGACCAGTATCTGACCTATAAATCTTTTTTTTTAGTGAACATTTTATTTTCTTCTTCTGTATCATTTTAAGCCTTGTTACAAATTATTACACCTTCTGTGTCAGGTCAATGAGGAAATCTGGGTATCTGAATGTCATATTTGCTGATGCATTCTGGATTTTTGCGCATGTGTTCTTGCGGATTTTTGCACACATAGTCTTGTAAAAGCAACTGTAAGAAAGTAAGAATTTCCAAAATATGATACAATTTGCCTTAAAGCTTGAGTCTTTAACTGGATGATAAGGACCTTCAGTTCCATCAGCTGGAACTCTTGGAGTTATTGGAGCTCATAGTCAGCTTAGAATGAAACAATATATTACCTTCTCAGATATTAATTCTGGGGCTCATATTAAAGCCACAGAACTGGACAGTTGTTGGAATGAGACCTTTACTGATCCAACCCACTTTTATTATTAAAATTTTGAGGAAAGAGTAAAGCTACAGGAATACCTGAGACATCTCCTCCCTCAAATGTTTTTTAAAAATTTTCTTACTCTGTAGACTCATGATTCTTTGGTTCAATAAGAAAGGACTGTGTTCAGTTTCATTTTCAAATACAGAAGAAAATAAACCGGCATGGGTTTTCACGTATTCATGTTTAGTATCGAAAAAGAGTTTACCAGCTAATCATGCAAATTGTCCTGGTGATTATATTGCCATTGGAGGAAGATAGGTTCCAAAGAAAAGTTTCAGATTATATTAAAATAAATTTACTTCAGGCTAGTTGTCAGTGTTTCTAGATTCATAATTCAGTAGATAATATGTTCAAAAATGAAATTAAGAATTATTGCTTGAGGGCATCAGTACAAAGGAGTAGAAATTTAAAGATGCCTAGGACAACTACCTCTGCATATTTGTGATTATGTTTGCCTGAAAAACAAGATATTTTCTGGCCCATATTCAAATAAATGTTGGAGGTTTTCTTCCTTTCAAACATTAGTGCTTGAGAAACTCTATGCAAGTTGGCTTTAGTGACAGAGTAAGAGGTTATGTCAATTCAGTCACTGTATAAAAACAGCTTTAAATACTGTGACTGTGCATTTTCATGATTTATAGATTTCAAGAGAATGGGATTCTTTTAAAGCTCAGACTTTGTCTACTGGAGCTCTAGGAATGCTTGATGGTATGTTCAACTGCTCAGGGAACTGTCAGTTCACACTGAATACGTACTTGAGCTATACTGGAGACTGTAACAAAGGTTAAAACTCCTTTGCACAATTCAAGATACATCTTCAAGCATATGCTGTTTCTTTTTAATCTAGGTCTCAATTCATAGAACCATAGGATATGCTGAGTTGCAAGGGATCCATCAGGATCATTGACTCCAGCTTCTGCCCCCCTGCAGAACACCCCAAGAATCACACCATGTACCTGAGAGCATTGTCGGCATAGGTTTTCTTGCTGTGCTTTTACTGATAGGGT
Source organism: Cardinalis cardinalis (assembly GCA_014549065.1). Classification (NCBI taxonomy): domain Eukaryota; kingdom Metazoa; phylum Chordata; class Aves; order Passeriformes; family Cardinalidae; genus Cardinalis; species Cardinalis cardinalis. The sequence goes on from JACDOX010000150.1 coordinate 1,441,975, forward strand.
GGAGGGCCTGCATCTTCCAGAATGATCGCCTTGAAAAAGAGAAAGAAACTTAACTCCTTCCTGAATACAACTGGTTTTGGTTTATTTCTGATTAACAGTGACATTTCCATGTATTGAAGTATATGCACAGTCTGTCTTCATTCATGAGTAGCGCACCCTAAGAATCCAAATAAACACTTTGTGGTCAGTATCTAGCCTTAGCCAGACGTTTTTTCTCATTTCATACTCTTTACTGCGTTATTTTAGACCATGCATAATTTTGACCCACCTTATAATTTTGCAATCAGTGTACCACATAATAGTAGCTTTTGGCCTGTCACATAGAGGCTCAAAATATTGCAGGTGGATTAAATTACTTTTGTAGGTCCCTTCAAACAGAACTATTCTATTCTATTCTATTACTTAAATATGTTTCATGGCTCAGTGTTCTGTGTGCCACTATGAAATTTCTTTAGCCATAGGAACACCACATAGAACTGAGATAAGGTTATCCCTCTCACCAGAAAATAGACTGTTTCCACGCTACTGCATGGCTGCATTGGCTACATCCATACAGATGCTGGGGGATCAAGATAGAGACCTTGAACATTTAAACTGTCACCCTTATCACCTGATGAAAATGAGTAATTTTCCTAGTGTGAACTTCAAGTCATCATTACTAGAATCATCTCTTAGATATAATCATATTCACAATGCCTGTATATTACATAAGTACTTCACTAATTTCACACTCCAGTACTTTGGCAGTGTGCATCTGTGAAACACTTAGGAACCACGTAATTTGTTATATTCATAGTCATTATGCTGGTTTTTGCCAATCAATTAATAGCAGGATAAAGTATTTTTTTGCCTGTTATAAAATCATTCTCTAGTGAAAATTTAACTCTGGCATTGGATCTTTGGAAAATTGTATTCTTATGTATATTTCTTCTCCTTAACTGCTCTATCACATTTTGATAGTATTTAGAGAGTTTTATACAGCATTTCATAAAATAAGAGTATTATTATTTACTCTTTTTAAGAATAGCTCTCCTTACATGGAAAACCTCTAAATTTTTTCATTAACTTCACTTGTCATACTGGTACTGGTGCAATATGGTAGCATTGGAGCTGCAAAGCAAGCTCAGTTTTATGCTAAGCTTGATTTTCAAAATATTCTTATTTTTCAAGATTTCTTCAGTTTGTATTTTAGATTGCTATTGTTTTCAAAATGAAAGGACAGCAGTGGAACAAGCAGCACTGAAAGATGCAGCTATTTCTTCAAGTATTTTTTTGTTTTCTATGCACAAGAGTCACGAATTTGTCGGCATTATGGAATCATGTTTCTCCTTGACGTTCCTGACTGAGAGCTTTAGTTAATATCATGTTAAATTCAATGGAAACTGATATGGTCAGCATCCATTAAAGGAAAATTTTGTGGTTATAATGTGTTAATTTTTATTCACAGGAATTCTTCAGAAAAGGCTGGGAATACGCTCAAACAAGTGCTGCCTTTTACTGTAGGCTAGAAGATATGAAGTCTTAGAGAATGAGTTCAAAATAGGTTGTTGCACAGACAGCCAGATGAAACTGAATAATTTCATAGCATTATTTTTTAGTCATAATAAAGAGGAACACCTATTATTTGTTTCCTAAAATACAGAAAAACATAATGGTCTCTAGAATTCAAAACAAGCATTTAGAATATAGTATTTCATGTGTTTCATTCCAAAGGAAGGGAAACTTGTTACAAGCTGAATGAAAAAAGCTGAACTGAGTGGCAAGTTCTGACTTTACATGTTACACTCGTAATATCTGTTGCTCAAGAAGTAATCTGTGTTACTTCTTTTACTACTGGCCAGAGTAATTCTGTAGATTTTTTGTGGGGTTTTGTTTAGCTGTGGTTTTCATTTTTGGTTTTTTGGTTGATTGTTTTTTGGGTTTTTTTTTTTGTTTTAGTATTTTTTTCCTCCTTTTCCTCTTTTCTACTTTTGATGAGTAAGAAGATAAAAAGGGCAGGGAAATAATTCATTCAAATTTGAGTATTTAAATTTCCGTTTATACAGTGGATTGTCATCAACCATACATTTCATAAATGTTAATGAATAAAATATGAATCAGGACAGCACCTAGCAAAAGCAAAATCTGTAGGAATGATTCAGTGTTGACTTCTGGAAGTCAAATTATTGCAGTCAAACAAGCCCACAATTAATGACATAACTACACTTTGTTAGAATTACTGTATGATTTTAGAGGGAAAAAAAAAAGAGAAGCTTTACTGTCTAGTAAATGGATTCTGGTTATCACATTTTCCACAGCCATATTTCTGAACAGCCACATTTCCATAGCCATGTTCTGAATGTAAGTACAGACAGCTTATGGTCAAATGAATCCTTTACCTTGTAAATGTAATTCTTAAGCAGATTGAACTTCTTGGGAACAGTCATGAAAGCTGACTTCTTACCAGAAGTGTTGCTATGCTCTTTATGCTAAAAGAGGCAAAAGGAACTGCTGTACCAGAAAATTTTACAACAGTTCCTTAAGGTTAGGTGTAACATTTCTTTCCTGATTCTTAGATACATTTGCAATGTTTCTCGGTACTTGTTTTTCAAATGTGAGTTCCCTTCTTTAACTGAAGAGTACAGAAGTAGCCTTCATATTCCAAGAAAGAGAGACTGAATCCTGCACAGGCCAGGACTGTATTCAGCTCTTCCAGGGAGAGTAGGTTGCTGTTTGTCATCCCCAAGGTTTTAGAGTTTTAATTCTTAGGATAGAGGTCCCATTTTACAAGTGTTCTTTACACTGTTGTCCCTAGATACATAATTTTCACTGTCTATAATAAATAATTGTTTATACCTGATATCTGGTGGATTCCAACTGCTTGTCAGCAATCTTTCCTTTTCCTCATTTATCCCTCCTGCAGCTGCTGCATTATCCATTATTTTTCCCAGCAATAATGCTGTTATACTGAGGCTGTAAATAAGGCAAAAAAAAGCCCTCTGGCATTTTTTTAAAACACATACTGATTGATAATTCTTTAAATAAAGTATAATAAAACCTACATGCTAGAACATTTTATTTAGTTTAGTATGTATAATGTTGATGTTTGCAATTTTTTCTTTGTTAATCAGCATGTTCAGTATGAAAGGAAATGACCTATAGAAGTAAAACAAGATTATCAGCATCATTCTTATACAAGTTCATTGATAGTTTTTCCTGATCAGTGTACAAGCAAGTTCAAAAGAATGTCTTTCCTATAAGCCCATGCTGATTGCCATTAATTATATTATCCTCTTTTAATAGGTTATTCATCAAATCCCATATCTCTTGTTCCATAATTTGTCTGGGATCAATGTCAGGATGACAGACCTATAATTAGATGTCCCATTTATACTTTTAAAATATTGGCATAACATTAGCTTCATTCCAACCCTTTGGAAATGCTCCAGTGCTCCAAGACTTATTGAAAATCATCACTGATGATCAAGAGATCTGCTCAGCTGACTCTTTACAGCACTTGTAGGCAAAATTATCTGGACCTGCTGATTTAACATCTATCATACTGTTATTTAGCAACCTTGTTATTTCCCATTAAAATGGAAAGCCTTTTACAATTTAAATTTCATCCAAATACAATGCTGAACTTTTTCACAAACCCATAAAGTTATTCCCTCATTCCCAATGCTGTAATTCAAATTATTTTCTGGTTTTTAGGGTTTTCCCCTCAATGATTTTTCTTCTACTCATCTTTTTTTTTTCTTCCTCAACATATATATATTGGATATAGTCTTCTAAGCTTTTGGAAATTTATCTACAGTTATGAAAATAATTCTGTGACTCTGTTAGGTAAACTGTGATTACATGCCTAATTTGCTGTGTCTTTGAAAAGGCAGATTAACTCTGTGCAAGGAATACACAGGATTCCTGAAATTTAGTTGTGTTTAATACCTCAAAGCTGGTAAGTGAAATTGATCAGATTGTGCTTTCTGCAAGGTGTAATCTAATATATTTATTAACAAAAAAAAATACAAAAGTAAAAAAAAAAAAAAAAAAACAACAAAAACTTGTTTTGAAACATTGTGGACGAGTTGCTTGGCCACTTTAAGAAACATTGTCAATGGTACTGTCAAAAACAGGGTTTACCATGAACTTGTGAAAACACAGTTTTACACAGTTCAATGGCAAGGTTCACTCTATTGCTTGCTACTAAGACTAATACAAGGGAAGATCAGATTAGAAATAATTTTGAAGTATTTACATGGAAGCCAGGAATGCAAAAGCAGGTAAGAGCAAAAAGGATTTGGATGGAAAGACAAGGGTAGAAAAGCGTGTAGTAGCTATTAACCATTATGTACTTTAACATTTACAAAGTGATTTGGTAGATTTCACTACAACAATGACTTAGCTATGGGTTTGAAATAGTAACATTCTGTCATGTCTTAACCTCTGCTGCCAACCCAGCCCCTGGCAGCTCTTGCTCACTCCTCCACCAGTGAGACTGGGGAGAGAATCAAAAGGGTAAAAGAAAACTCCTGGACTGAGATAAAGACAGTTCAGTATGGAAATCAAAAGCCATGAACACAAACAAAGCAAAACAAGGAATTCATTCACTGTTTCCATGGGCAGGCACATATTCAGCCATCCCCAGAACACCAGGGTGCCATCACACATAATGGTGACTTGAGGAAACATATGTCATCACTCAAAACATTCCCTCTTTTACTCCTTTTTCCTCCCCCTTTATATACTGGGCATGATGTCCTAGGATCTGCAATACTCCTTTGATCAGTTTGAGTTCCTCATCCTGCCTGTGTCTCCTCCCAGTCTCTCACGCAGCCCCAACTACCTCAGCGGTGTGGCCGTATGAAAGGCAGAAAAGGCCTTGCCTCTGTGTAAGCCCTGCTTGGCAATAACAAAAATATCTCTGTACTATCAACCCTGTCTTCAGCACAAATCAAAAACACAGACCCCTACCAGACAATGGGAAGAATGTTAATTCTAACCCAGACAAAACAAGCACACATTCATAAAATAATCAATTCATACACATAGAGGTAAAATGATCCATACAGTTATTTCTATGTGTGGAAAAGTACCTACCAAAAATTCCTCTCAGGTTCAGAAAAACACTCACCTTGCTCAAATCCGTTTGCATTTCCTCACAGACACGAGAGGGACATCAAGGAGTGTGGGGATGAGGGCAGGGACTATCAGCCCAGGCCTCCAAGTACAACTGACTTTGAGAGCTCTAAGAGGTGTCACACTCAGAGGGAGGCGGTGGCACAGCCTCCCGTGGTCCCAAGGTGACTAACAACTTCTGTCAGCAGTAAGTTTCCATCCTGGCTATAATGCAAATTGGCTGTTACTGGGCTTTTATCCCCTCTGTGCAGTAACAATGATACTGTTCCTCTGGGGCTACAGTTCCCAAGGGTACCATACCACTCAGGCTACAATTCAGGTAAATGATTAACCAAGGTAACTAAGGACAATTGCTTATTCTTTGTTTTCCACCTTGACTGGGCAGCTGATGTTTCTGGCTGTTTCCACTTTTAGCATGTAAGAGCTCCTGGTCAATCAGGGAGTGACTCGTGGCCCAGCTGATCCAATCAAGGGATGCTTCACTCTTCAGTCAACTTGGTCAAGGTTTATCAGAAGCTTCTGAGATCACAGGGCAGGCCCAGGATATCCCACACAGACACACAATCTCCATTTGAACACAGAGACTCTGACAATAAAATGACTGTATAATTACAGCTTCCTCCACTTGGTCTTTTTGATTTTACTGTTTAACAGTAACCGCATTTCTTGGATTTCTGACAGTAGGAGTTCTACTAAAGGAAGCTGTAAACTGTTCTGTAAGAATACATGTTAGAGGACGGTGTTTTCTCCTATATTCACCAATAAAACAAAACAAAAACCCAAAAACCACCAACAAACCAAACCAAAACAAACAGCAAAACAAAGACAAAAGAGGCCATTTTACACAATTTCAGAAACTTCTGAGACAATCTTCGAGTAGCTGGAAGGTCTGTAAAAGAAAATGCAAAGTCATTACTAGTGAATTCAATGGATAACAAAAATATTGGCTGTTATACAGACAACTCTGTGCTATTCATCAGCCAAATTCATTTGCCCTTTAAGACAGTTAAATGCAAAACAAGCTAACTAACCAACAAAAAATGTGGGAAAACTCAAATATCTTTGAAATGTGAGTAATCAGAAAGCACTTTGAACATACCTATGGCAGATGATATCTTCAGACTATTGAGTCTCAATAAGCAAAAGACTATTGAGTAGAAAGAGGGAAATTGTATTGCCACATTAGTGAGGTCATTGCCTGAATACTGACTGTGTAAAGCTCTTTAGAGCAAAAATGGCAGATTGAAACAGCTTCATAAAACACAGATAAAAGTATTCATGGTTTGACAGTGACCTAAACAGAGACATGCTTTTCAGCTTATCCAGGCCCAGGACGTTTCAGAGGTGACTTCATCATAAATGAAGCATACTGAAAATTGAAGTATAACTGGTTTGTGATTTAATGAGCCATTGCAACAACTTATGAAAGACCAGGACACATTCTGTTTCATATGATGTCATTCATTCAAGTGAATTGACTTTTGGAAAGAGATAGTATAGCTGAAAGTAATGAATGCATTACAAAAAATGAAGCAAAATTATATGCTTTATGCTATGCAATGTACTAGATTAGCTGATCTTGTTGATTCCTTCATGATTTAAAATCTGTGAGTCTACTGAAGAATTAATACTTGAATTACACTGCTAGAGGGGAGTATTCAGCACTTAACAGAGCAATAGCAAAAAAAATTTTACTTTGCTGGAGATGAGCTTGATACTGGACCATTGATGCCAATGAGAGGATTATTGCTGAGTTCAGTGAAGCAGCCTTCTATGAAGGCATTCATTTGGGAAAAAAAGATTACAAAAGCAGAAGCTAAAGTAATGATGAAAGGAGGAATGCTGGATGGAACAAAACATAAACAAAGTCAAAGGTAAAATTAGAGAATATTGTCAGCTGGATTGTTTTCAGTTTATTAAAACTAGATGCTACACTTAGCCTGTGATCTGACACTGCACATTTGTTTAAGTTTATGCTGTCCGTAGTCTATACAACTTAATGAGAAATATTGCCTGCGTTGGATATTGGATGTTCATGCTGACAAGAAAATGTCACAATCAATACCAAGGAGCTAAGCTTGAAGGGTTCACCTCCAAAGAGAATGTTGACTTCTGGAGGTTTGCCACATATAGAGTGAGCCAAGGTCTTACATTTTCACAGTAAGAGATTTAACTCTACAAACATTCCAGCTATTTTTCATAAAAAAGAGTGGATTTTTTTTTTTATATTTTCCACTCACTTCTGATATAAAAAAATAGCTACTAGTCATGTTCATGTACTGCAGAAGCCAGACACAGTTGTCAGGCAGTGGTAGTTTTAATGTTTTAATAAAAATTAGCAATTTTCAGCATGAAAAATTAATTTAAATCCATGCTGCTCATAATGCAAGAGATAAATGAACCTTGCATGCTGATTCAATATAAATCCAAGCAGTACCCTCAGTTTTCCAAAAAATAATCACAGTCATATCAAAAGAGAGATGATGAACCCAACTCAGTGTAGGAAGAATGAGAAGAGTAATAATTTATCCTAAGATTTTGGGAGGTGTGAATTTGGTCTGGTTGAGATTAAGATTTTCAATGTAACAGCCCAGATGGTGTTGTTCTTTGTATTAGTAGCTGGAAAGGTGTTGATAACACACAAGCATTTTGGCTGTTGCTGAACAGTGCTAGCACAGCATCAGCACTGTCTCACCAGCATTGCCCCCTTTCACCATCAGGCTGGGGTTGGAGAAGTTGGTAGGTGAGATAGTCAGGACGGCTGCCTCTAACTCACCAAAAGTGATATTCCATACAATTTGCCATTTCTCTGTAGCAGAGGACATGGTTCACTTGTTGGGGTCATTTTGTGTTAATTAGTTTTACCGCTATAGCAGAGAACTTGGCAATACCCTTGAGCTTTTTCTGTGGGATAAACTATGTGTATATTTTTGTGTCTTGGCCTTCTGCTATGGTGGTTCTTTTTTGTATAGAGTGGGGATGTTGTGCCTCTTAATGAATGTGTGAATACATGAAACATTTACAATTAAAATGAAATTAAAATTGAAATTTTAAACTGTTAAAGAAACAGCCCAGCATGACCATTCTGGAGCCTCTCTGGCAGTCACACTCCCAAGGCCAGAGACTTTCCCTGCTGGGACTGGAGCCCCTTGGCAGCAGCAGCTCCAGTGCCCGAGGGGAGCCCCCTTGACTCCCTGCACTCCCCACTCCCAGCCAGGCAGACCAGGCTCCCTCCCCGCTTTGACCCCCGGGTTCCCATTGCAGAGTCTCAGGGGTCTCATTCCATAAAGCCATTTCTTCACAGTGCAGTGACACAGAAACAGCTCCAGCTGCTGCTGCTGAGGAGGGACCCCCAACTAAGGAACCCCATGGCTTTTACACCCTCACAGTCTGTCTGCAGGTCTCACTTTTCCTCCTGGGGCCCTGCTCCTGCCTTTCTCCATATCCAACCAGGTCACTGGCTGTCATTCCCTTTTATCTCTTCTGTTACCCAAAAGATCAGCATCTCCAAGCTCCAGCTGTGTCCCCCAGTGTCCATTCACCTGGTTGATGTCACCAGTTTTCATGACCTTTGTTATATCAAAATTTGAGAGTTCACAGCCTCTTGTCTCAGAACTCCCACCCAAGCCCAATCTGCATCTCCATCTGCAGCTTTCAAGCCCAGCTACCTGGACCAGATATATTCCTCAACATAATGTGCATGAGATTTCTTACAATTGAAAAAATAAGACTCTCTGCTAAAAGTTATTTTCTACAGCAATTCCTGGAAAGCATCATAAGCACAGAAGAAGTGTGGCTGTCACTTGCTTGGAATCAGTTAACTGTTTGAAAAACAAAATTTGCAACTAACATAGTTTTTGTCATAGTAATATTTTTATATTGTTTTAACTTACATGACACATCCAAATGAAAAGAAACACATGCTGTTCTTTTTCCAGGTAAAAAACTTATAAGAAATAGTTCAGAGAAAAGCTCTTGGTTCCTCTGAGAAATATTGTTTGATGACTCTGTAATGAAGCAGAAACACTTTGTTAGACATACAGACTGTTATTGGTTAGAACTAGGAATACCTAGAAGCTCAGGGACAGTTAGGATTGCTATGTAATAGAAGTAACATGGAAGGATGGCCAGAGAAACACTACTTTATTTAAAAGACATTCTTGGTTTTTCAGACTTTGCCTTCAATAGTAGAACCAATTATATTTTAATTAATTTGCACAGATTGTCATGACTTCTGTGACAAAGCTAGGAAAAGAAGGCAGATCTTACAATTTGTTTTACTTCAGCCAGCAGATTTTACATTAGCTAATATATATATATTTCCTTTTTTCCCTCTTGGATTTCTTAGCTGCATATGTCTCCCATGTATGCTATTATTGGAACTTCACTGAAAGCCATTCATAGAAATGTGCAGAGAATGTCTTCCAGCCTGGTAAACACTTGTTTTATGTAAACCAATCTCTGCTGAGTTTTGAAGTTTTGCCCCAGGGAGCTTGGCTGTAGTTCTTGACATCTTGGGGGAGGCAAGAGGAGAATTATTTGCTTTCTCCTATTTAAAAATTCGATTCTTAATATTTTTCTTGAACAGTTCTTGTAATGTCTAATTTCGATGTTCTTGATATTTTTTTTCTCATGGCTTAATTGTACTACTAATTATCGAGTTGATTTATTCGCCATATGAGTCAAGAAATAATGTAATTTCTCATTCAATAGCAGAAACTTCTAAGTAGGAAATATTTTCACCTACTATCATAAACTACACAGCTATAAAGTTTTAAAGTTTGTTTACATATAAAAATGCTTTTAGTTTATTTAAATATAAAAGGATAGTTAGTAAGATAGGGCCTAATGTTTCTTTTTTTTCAAGATTTTTCATTAATTTATTTTTTAATTTATTTTAAATAGTCTTCCTACCGAAGGAGTGAAAAGAACAGTGTTCCAGCTTCTCTGGAACTGCATTTTTTTACAGAAGACTCTCATTATTTGAGTATCAAAAGTTTCTTTAGGAAGTTTGTATTGCAGCTTGCTAACAAGTGTTGAAGGTAAAATATGTAAGATAAATGAAGGTAGAATATATAAGACAAATGAAGCAATACTTTTTAATGGTATCAGTGAAAAAGGAAGAAATATGTTCACCTGTGCTCTGTATCAAGGCAATAAATCACTTAGCTTTCATAGCAGAATCTTTCACCATTTTAAATGGTAACACAGAAGAAATATATCTTGCGCAGATTGGAAGGACAGAATTCTTTGAGATGCTTGCTTTCATACTGCTGAACTCCCTGAAATGAAGATCCTATCATTGAAAAAGATTCTTCTGTTAGAGAGAATATTTGAATAAACACCACTATTCTTTAAAATAATGCCTGCTTTAGAAACAATATTTGACCTTGTTATGTATCACGTGACATTTTCCGAGACTCTACTGGCCAAGGGAGTTCATGTGCAGCTTGATGACTAAGGCATCACATTTAAATTCATATTAAACACATCTCTCATATGTGTTTCATGTCTCAGAAAAACAGCATTAAAAGGTGTGTTCATTCATTTGTAATTGAACATCAATGAAGATGTTTTCAGGAAGGATTTTTTTCCTCTATTTTCTCCTTTATCTGTGTAGGATCAAATAATTTTTTTCCATATTTTACTTTTATGAAGCATTTTAAAAACCGCAATATTTCTCTTCTTTCAGAAGACAATCTCCCATTTAATCTCTCTCTGTCGAGGAAAAATTATACAGAAAGAAAAAGCAAAAAATAAAAAAAAAATAGCTGCAGCTGAAGAAACCAGTGAATTATCATCTCTTGCCCTCCATGTCCATGACCAAATTTCTGTTAGATGCAGCTATATGCAATAACTACTGCACAGATTTTTTCCTTTCTATACTGCGTGATTTTTTAAAATTATTATTTTGACAATGACAGCTTTGACAGCACTTTTTCTCTCATCCTTTGAGTATGATTTTCTACTTTCACGGGAAGAGCATCACTGGAGACATGAAATTGTCTCCTACCATCTGTTGGAGGCAGACACTGTAATAGGGAGATCTGAACAAGTAGAATCAAGGGAGGTTTCACTAGGTTTATACAAGTGGCCTCCCAGAAAAGTGTTCATAGATACTGCCCAATATTACCCAAACATTAGTTTAACAACCCTTTCAGATGCTTTATCCAGAACTTTGATTTTTTTTAAAAAAGAGATCGCAGACTTCTATGACTGATATACTTTTTACAGAGAAAATTCCAGAGTGTTTGCAAAATTTCATGAAGTATTGTCCTTGATATAACTAAAACTGATGTATGGAAATTGGCCTTTATTCACACTGACTAAAAAACAAACACAGATTTTGATGCTTCAGTAATTAGTGGCCTATTTGCTTTCAAAGCATCTAAAATTGGTAGTTCCAAAGTAGATACCTGTATCTGATGGAAGGTTTGTGTTCTTCTCTTTTTTCTAAATCTAAAATAAAGGACTCTTAATTGTTTTCTTAGAGTCCTGAAGCTGCTCTGGGTCACTCTAAAACTGGACAATAACATCCTTGCTGTGAATTCAATGAAATATTCTTCATATATAAGTTGTTTTAAAAGAACATGATCCAACACATCTGAATATTTTTTATAGTAAGGAATGTGCACTCACATCCATATAGATTGGACAGAAATTATCTCTAGAAAGTTATTCTTTGCTAGAAACAAAAACAGGAGAATGACTTACTGAAGGAAAGCAGAAATATAAGTGACAGATTGGAGCAGTCCTTTAGAATTCAGATAAATATTGGCTGTGTATCTGTGTTCTGTGAAATCTGACAGAACATCCTTTTTTTTTTACTACCTTTTATCTTTAAACAACTAGTCCAAAGATGCTGAACATTCTAATATTAAAAGAGCATTTATATAAGGTGGATGATTCTCTTATATCTATTGTGATATGCAAGATCGAGTTTCATTCTTTATTTGTCGCTTATATATTTTTTATTACATTTTTGGTTTGGGCTTTTTTTGAAATTGAAATTTCCATATTTTTTATATTGTCACAAGAGAATGAAAAGATGTGATGCATGCTCATTCCAGAAAAGCAATTTACCAATTTACCTCATTTTTTTGTGTTTTTCTCTCTTTCTAAAGGAGAATAAGTTAAAGAAATACTTTTGTAATAATAATTTTGATTTTACTAATAGCATTTTGGTTGGACAATCTTTTATACAGAAAATTTGGCTACCGCTGTTGCCACTGCCAGTTCTGCTGATGCTTTACTCTCAACTCTAAAAGTGCAGAATGAAAAAGCCTGTAGAGGGTTACACCGGATTTAGTGAAATGCCTTGTGTTTTCTTTTGCTGTTAAACTCATTGCATTGGGATGACATGGCAAGGAGAGCCACTGAAGGAGTGGCTTCTATGAGAGGAAGCCTGGGGCTGCTTCATGTTGGACACAGCTGGTTCCAGCCAGCTCTGAAAGACCCCAAAACTGGACCAAACTGAGCCCGTGATCCAAGCTGATGCCCATCTCTGATAACATAATTAAGAAAGGGTGAAAAAATGTTGTGTAGCAGTTGTGTGAGAGAGGAAAAATAAGTGAACAGCCCTACAGACAGCAAGGTTAATGAAGAAGGAGGGAGAGGAGGTGCTTCAAGTACCAGAGCAGAGATTCGCCCGCTACCTGTCGAGAAGATCAGGCCCATAGAGGAGCACAGCAGCAGGTCTCCTGTCAGGAGCTGTAATCTTGTAGGGAACCCACACCATTCCTGAAGAACAGTACACCATGGAAAGGACCTTTCTGGAGCAGCTCATGGAGCTCCATGAAGCTGGTGGGAAGGATCCACACTGAAGAAATTAGTGAAGAGCTCTATCCCATTGTGGAGGAGCCCACATTGGATTAGAAGAGTGTAATGAGGAAGGAGTAGCAGAGTCAAAAGGTTATGAACTGACTAGAACCCCCATTACCTGCCTGCCTTTGCCACTTAGGGGGAAGACTTAGAAGAGTTAGGAATGCAGTTGAGTTTGAGCAGAAAAGCAGGCTGAGAGTAGGTGTTTTTAATTTTAATTTCTTTTTATTCTTCTCTATTTTTAATTTATGGTAAATTAAATACATTTCTCCAAGTCTAGTCTGTTTTGCCTGAGTCAGTAATTTGTGAGTGATCTCCCTGTCCTTATCTCAACCCATGACCCTTTTCGCATTTCTTTCCCCTCCTGTCCTGTTGATAAAGGGGAGTGAGAGAATGGATAGTTTGGCAACTGGCAGTCAGCAAGGTTAACCCACCACACTGATTCATATTCCTTCTTTGGTTATAGAAGGCTGATTTTGATTAAACCAATTTTTTATGATTTTTGAGTAAGGCTGAAATAGTGTCTGTTTATGATCTATTTTGCTGTAATAAAGAGAGGCTCATAGGGAAAGGTAATGAATGTTAAACACAGGTATGTGAAAATTATTTCTGTATAAGCATATCTTCCACTATAGTGCTTACATTTGGCAGGATTTTATTTTCTTTTGAAAAGACTGGCTGATGAAAATTCTATTCAATTAATATACTAAAGCTTATATTAAACAGATTTAACATTTGATTTTTTTTGTGTGTGTTATTAAATTCTTAATATATGATAGCATCTGAAAACACTGATATTTGGAAAAAAATCTGCTTCAACAGTAAATATCTTGGGAGACTCTGAACGCAATTATGCAACTTCTTCTACTACCCCGCAAATTAACTGCCAAAACAAAAGAATTTTCTCATATGAATTACCAAAGATCTGTTGCTGGTGACAAGGTTCCAAAGGCTTACAGTTTGGTTAAGTTGTTGATTTTCCACATAATTTTGCACATGCACAGATTATTTCTCCAAAATTTTAGGACAGATTTTGCAGTCACACTTGAGCAGCACTGGAGAACTGACAGCATCATGAGGCAAAGTGAGTACCAATCACATGTACACATTCATGGATCAGGAAGCATTGCCAACCTCTGCAGGGCTGGGCCATCTTGCACAAGGTTAAATTTGTATCCTGGTCTTCCATCCTAGCATTTAGTATAAAACATGCCAGGCTTAAATGTAAAATATAAAAATAATGAAGTGAGTCAGAGGTGCCTGAGATTTGACAAGCATGACCAAATCATCTTAACAAATCTTTTTAAGACTCCCCATTCTCTATCACTACCATCAATGTCATACTGCATCTTCAAGGATGTACTTTCAGTTAAGGTCAATAACGGGAATGTAATGCTGAATTCTATTTGACTGTGACATTTAGGAGCCAGTCATGTGCTCTGGGTTTCTCCATAGTGCACATATCTGTCATTGGTAGATGGGAACATTTCTCATACAGAAAAGGAGAAAAATTGTCTGTTCCTTCCTCTCGCTCTCTCTTTTTCTCTCTTTCTTCACGGTAAGGCATTCCAGTTTTTTTAGGTTTTCTAATTCTTGAGAAACAGCTTTGAAATCCTGAGTATTCACAGTTTGAAACAGAGCTTTGTTACGTATATTGCAAAAAAGCAGCATGTATTTTTAACTTCCCTCAGATGTTCTTGGCATTATATTTTTATTAAAAACTATATAATATACATGATTGATTCATAATATGAATACTGGCATAATCAAATGTTAAATAAAATCCACGATCACCATAATTTTGTTTGTTTTTAATGAGTCTTCCAAAAGATGGTCAATGGACAGGCAGTAGCACAACTGTATTTGATTGAATTAGGTTGGTTTGAATTCTAAAACTGTTTTCAGCTCAGTGGGTTTTATAGTATTCAGAGCTGTGTGCTGCCTCCTGTGGATTACCATCACTAGGCCCTATCCTGTCATGGGTAACATCAATGCATATGTCAATAGTCTTGTAGCCTGCTTCAAATTATTTGACTGCTCTTCCCCTTTGGATACACAAGAAAGCAGAGCTAATCGCAGGGCATTGAGCACTGGAACATTTAAGACTGAATGAATGAACTTGTTAAAGTGAATTGCAGTGACTGAAAGGATTCCCAAAATTAAACTTATGGGGGTGCAATTACTATCACACCAATCCCAAAGGAAGCATCACATTATTTTTACCTTGTGTTTTCACCTGCTATGCAAAAATAGCTTGGTTTACTGTTTCTTTGTTATCACAATCTTTCAAATAAATATCATCATAAAATGAAGATAACTATTCCTCAAGATTTTAAAGATTCAAAATAGATTCACTTATATATATTGTGCAGAAAATGTCAAAAAGCTTTCAAATATTCATGAAACTTAGACAAATTACATTAGGTAACTATATTTTTGTTATAAACCGCAACAAATGTGTCAAACCTGAATACTGACCCATCGTGCTATTTCATCACATGAAATAGACCTGTTGATGGTGACAGTACTTCTTGCAGATTGCTGGTAGCTTCAGGACATTTTATTCTTAATCTTTGAAGACAATACTTGACATAAAATATTATTTATTTTTCAGAAGCATTTTCCTTTAAAGGAGAATTTAATTTGAAGGGTAAGTAGATGAAATGGAGAAAAAAAATCTTAGCAGACATGTCAAGAAAATAAAATGCTTTGAAAAACAAAAATTGCTAAAAACTCAACAACACCTTGTGACATTACTGAAACTTATCAGACCTGAAACTCTAAACCAGCCTTTCAGTTCCTAGGACGTGTATTCTTATATCCTATAATGTCAAAGAAAATATTCAAGGCAATGACTTCTCTTGTTCTTGAACTTAACAAAGTTAAGCCACTGGTTATTGCAGCAGCTTGTGTCAGAGACAGATTTCAGGACTAGGTGAATCTTTTTGAGGACTTTGCCCTCGTAGTTTCACCCCTTGTCAGTCACAGTGGTTCCAGGTTAAATGAATCAGCTGGAGCAGTGGCACACATGTACTTGCCATTCCCTGCATTTGTAGCTAAACTAAGGTATATTTGAAAAACTTTGGCTCCCCTTTGGAACATTTTTTATGGAGCACAGTGAAGGGGTAAGAGCGGATGACCTAAGAACACAGGACTGACAAATGCCTTCTGAAATACTCCCATAGTAAATGCAGTCTCATCCTGCCAGACCGGCTTGGTAAGCACAACTGTATTTCATGAAGTTGTGGAGTGCTTTGTAGCATTCCTGCTGTCTGGTTTTGTTTTGTGTTCTATTTACTAATCATCTCTCCAGGTCTTAGCCTGTGTCTGGAAAAAAAATATTGCAAGTGTCAATACAGTGTGTGTTTCAATGCAAGTGACCCAGGTCCCTGATCCCTGATCCAGACAGGAAACGAATGCATCTCACAAAAGGATGGAGCTCTGCAGCTCTACACACTGCAAACCACTTTAAAAATAGTGATCCGGAGCTGCTGACAGGTTTTTGCCATCTAGAAGTAGGGAAGGCTTAATTATCATCCAGCTAATCCCATATGGAGACATAGTTTAATAGACTTTAATTTGTGCACTTCACAGTACCTGCCCAGCTTGCCTTAGTCGCTCACTAGCTCTACAAAGTAGCCTGCACAAAGCTATCCCCTTACAATAAAACCCGATGCCAGCAGAAAGAGAATGAAGAATGGGTTCAGGTGGAAAGGTCTAATCAGGAATGTACTGTCAAGTCCTTTCAGTTTTATTCCTCCAAAGGAATTTGGGCATTTCAAGTTGACTCTCTCTCCAGTATTCATTGCCCTTTTCTGAGCATCTGGAGAAGAGAATTGACAGTTATATCATGCCACATACTGTGAATTTGGAGGAAAATTTGCAGATGGAGCTATAAACTGCAAAGGAAGGAGCATTATGGGGACAGAATGTATATACATATACAACACATGTGGTTCAACAAATGATAATTTGTGTTTTTACAGTTATATGCCTGGCTATATATGAGTTGTTTGTTATCTTTGCTAGTAATCAATATAGAGGAGGAAATAAGATTTGGTAAATATAAACCAAACAATTATTTTTCTTGATAAAATGTGTATATTTGAAGAATAATTTTGTTTCATAAAAACATTAAAATATTAATTCCAAACTTCAGTGATTTATCCCTGTGTGTTTTTGGTTTGTGCCTCTCAGGGGAAATGATATCACTGTCAAGGTATTTTAAACTACTGAAAGTGAGATGACTGTAAGATTCAGCTAAGTCAAGTATTTAGTGTCAAGATCCATATAAAAATGAAAGTAGATGCATCTGAGTAACTTAAAACTATTTGAATTAGCATGTCTTTTCCCTGTTATCCCCATGTTCTACTCCTTTGTTTGCCCTTGTTTCACTGCCTGTTGCTTGCCCTCTCAGTAAATGTGAGTGCTAGCCTAAGAAGACATTGGAGCTGATTATGAAAGATGAAGAAAAGGGAATTTAAGTTTAAAAGCAATAAAATGGTATGAGAAAAAAAAAAACTGAAATAAAAAAAAGATGTTTTGCAGTGTAGCGCTACTCGGGGAATAATTCTAACAGAATTAAACAGCCACAGTACAACAGGGACTTGGTTTATTGAAGGCTTTAAAAGATCCTTTAGGGTCTTGAGTGTGCAGTAAACGGGCCCCATCTCTCTCTCAGGAAAATCAACAGGAGTTTTGATGTTGATATTAGTGCAAGTAGGACTGATCCAAAGAGCACATGAAGGGGAAAGCTACGCTATCCCTTTTAGCTCTGGCTTTAAGTTAATAATTCTAAGTAACTTCAGAAATTAGAGCATGCATGTAAATCATGGGCTTGTGGAATCCTACCTGAAATATGGCAGCTATGGAGAGCAAATGAATTTTTCATGTTTACCATGTCCAAATGAAAGCTAATATCAGAAACCTTTATGTTACTTTACTGAGGACTATCAGAAAAAAATGAGCAATTTCTTGGTGGCAAAACGTATGTCTGTAATTCACATATATGGATTGATGTACCAAAGAGATAAGTTCTTCCCAGGTTTTTGAACTTTATTAAAACAACAAATCAGCAAAAATGAAGAGTAGTTCTAAAAATGTGTTGGATAATGGTCCTACAATAAAGAACGTGAGCAGGTCTCAAATTATTTGGAAACTTTTATTACAAGACATTTTTGTGCAGACACCAAGCCTGAGCTTGTGACACTAGTGTTGCGATAAGGCTTTTAAGGGCAGATGGTTTTTTTCCTAATCTGAATGAGAAGGCTTCTTGCAACACTTTTGCCCTTAATGTTGTTTGTAATAGGAGTTATATAAATAACACATTAAATAAATTCATTAAAGCATGGATTCAAATAAATTTATTGTTATTTTTTAGCAAAAAAAAAAATTGAAAAACATCTATTTCACTTTGCAGGCCCTGAGATAACCTCTTGAGATGAGCAGTTGTATCTTATTTTCATTTTTATCCGAGGGTCATTTTTTTGAATGAGAAATATCCATGTCTCAGCAACATAGATTTAAGGGGTTGTATCTTTGTCATGGTTTGACACCGGCGCAATGCCAGTGCCCCCATGAAGATACCCTCCCCCTGGTGTCTGCTGTGAGATGTGACCAGGAATAAGCAAAGCAGGCTCTTAGAACAAAATAAAGAAAACTTTATTAACTACACTACAAGAGAATAACTAAACTACAAGAGAAGAAAAAAAAACGCACAAGGAAAATGAAAACTGCACAGAAGCATTTTCCTCCTCCCCTCACCAAATTTCCAATACAATACATCCCCCCAAAAATACCAACTCTTGCTCCTGCACCACCCTTCAGAATATCCAATCCTCAGTTCATCAAGAGGAGAAGGAGTCCTTTGTGCCATGGTGACCTCTTCCTTCATGTCCAGCGCTCTCACAACCAAACATGGACCAGGGCTGCTTCCAGGGTCGTCTTTTAAGGATGCCTTGTTCCATTCCAAAAAGAGCACAGGCTCACCTTTGGGACGCCTGCCCCCCCCATATTTGTCACACCCTGGGGCCGAGGGGTCTCAACACTGAAACTCTCTTGGCTCTGAGCCACTGCCCCCCCTGGATGCAGTGTCTGTGTCACAAGGAACACGGCTCTGTCCATGGCTACACAAAAGAGTCCAGCAAAAACGCCACTCCATTCCTCCAACATCTCTCACTCTCTCCCTCTGGCACAGACCTTCATCTCACTTACTCAATTCTCTCTTCATCTTCTGCTCCATTGCAGAAAAGGTCAATGCTCTGCAGAATTTTCATTGTCCACAAAAGGGTTAAAACTCGGGCTCTGCCTGCCTGGAGAGACTCCCACAAGCGGCCGGACACCTTCTCTCTGCATCCTCCTCCCCACTCTTCTTCTCAGCCGTGCTGCTGGCACATGTTATCAAGTTTCAAGGTAACACAGTCACAAGCACAGGCTGTACTCTCTCTCTCTCCTGGCGGGGCTGCCCGATGCCTCCTGGTGCTGCTCCCACCCTTCCATGCTGGGGCCTCTTCACCTCCCATCTCCGTCCAAAGCCCCGGCCTGCCTCACCTGGCCGCATAGCTACCCCTCCCCTGCCCAGCAGCAGCAGCTGGACGGGGAGGAGATCTGAACCCTTCCCCCGCCAGAACCCAAGAGAACTTCCCAGGGGGAGAGCCCTGCTTTAACCCTGTGTTCTCAGAGGTGGATCCAGTGTCCCACTGGCTGAATCAGCTGCCAATATTAAAATCTGAACATCCATTGGTTTGACCACAGGATCCCAGAAATCCTGTTTCCTGTCAAACCACCAGTCTTTCTTCCACAAGAGACCTGCAAAACTTTGAACTGCACAGTGACAGAAATTGAGATGATCTATAGAGTTCAATTCTAAAGCTATATGTCATGGTGACAGAGGCTTCTGGTCAATAAGATCATGTGAACTTGTTTCCATTTCTAACCTGCATGTCCTTACATCATGTGTTCCACACAAGTTCTTAGTCCTGCTTTAGGAACTTCCAACATTAACTTACAGACAAAATTAAAAAATAAAAGCTCACATGCTGTGGAATTTTCACCACAGATGCTGGTCAAAATTCCCAATCAAATAGAAGCATGGATCATTTCTCATGGTTACAAGGAATGTGTAAGAGACTATGTAACGTTAATGAGAAATGTGACATAGGGCTGCAGACCATAGACCTATGATATAATATACTTGTTGTGATTTCTGTAAGAGTTTTGAGATTTTATAGACCCAAAATAAATGTTCCCAATTTAAGGAAGTCACATATAAAAATCTTGACTTGAGCCTATTAATTTCAGAGTAATAATACAATTAACATATACAAGTCTAATGACTGAGATCAACGATACAGATCGCAGAAAATATTTATGAAAAATCCCCACACTCAATAACTTGATGCTGTCGCTTAAACAAGCTTCTTTTGTCTCTTTTTGTACATAATATTGAAGATAATGGTTCTGCACTGGAAAGGGAAGTATTCCAATAGTTGATTTTGATACCAAGTGCCAAAGGTGATATTTTATGAACTGAACAGGTTTAAATACACTGCTTTATTAGGATTAAGATTATATTTTCTGAAATACTTGAATGCTCAGTGATTCCTTCTTACTCTATATGATGTTTTTGAAATAACCACTACTATATCAAATTTGTGTCTGAATTATTATATTCATAGACTTACAGACACATATAAGTTAGAAAATTTCTCAGTCTTCATTTTCTTTAATCTTTCTTGACATGAAAGTCAGAAAGTAAAATTCATTCTGCTCTTTCACTACCTTTGCAAGCTTTTACAAGCCTAAAATGTTGTAGTTGATGAGGGTTTTTTCCTCAGATAGGAATGCAGGTAGTAAGACTGGCTCATGAATGAGCAGGTCACTCTGTAAATATGTATCTTCTCTCTCCATGATCTCAGACAGTGGGCACAACAGGGATTCTTGTTGGAAAACAGCAAGGACCAAACGGTGTCGTAAATGCTCTCATCTAATTCTACCTCCTTCATCCACTTAGTAATGTATTGTTAGTGATCAGACTCAGCAGTTCAGCATCCAGCAGCCCCCAGGGAAAAGTTCTTATGAAGTTACCAGTGGCTGATGGGTAAATTATATGAAATCACCAGGGTTCTATTAATCTAAAGTGGCTTCAAAAGAAGAATGATGGAGTTGTAGACCTGTATTTTCCTTTTTACCCCATGAAGGCAGCCATCTAATAAAAGTAAATTATTCTTATGAATTGCTAAAATAAATGTAGTTGTCGAATACCCTTATAACATGTTGTTTATAAAACTGATTACAGATTTTGGTCATCATTCTGTTGTAAGATGACCTGCTGTAGCAATTATAATTTAAAATATCTGAGGCAATGCCTGTTGGTCTCCTCATGCCAGAGGTATTTTTCATTTCTCAAGGATATACTGAGGGCTCAATTCCCAACATGTGAAAAAAGGTCATTTATAGAGAATTGTTGCCGCTACTAAATAGCAGGCCCATTAATACTTCCTGCTGTTTGTCAGATCGGACATTTTTTGCCCCATGATTTATCTCAAAGTATCATTAAACTGAAGTTATCAACAGAAAAAAGAAAGATGAAGTAAGAAAGGTAGAAAACCTTTTACACTATTTCCTCTTAATCTGGGCACTCCTTATTGCTTAGCTCACTAATGAGAAATTGTTTTTCCTGGTGGAAAAAATAATCTCAGAAAGAGTAGATAAAAAGGGTCTAGTTTCATTAAGTTATTTTGTGTAAGTCTCAAATAATTAATTCTAAAATAATCTGTTGGCAATGCCAATTGAATTGTGGAAATATGTATCTATAATATTTAAACAATAATTCAATGAGAAACTACCTCTAAAATCTGAGTATAATTCTGCCCTTTGGATTATTATAAATGACTTTATAAAACGAAAAATATTTGGAATCTGGCCATAAGTTCTTAAGAAATCTCTTTCTCCTTTAGTATGCTTTCTATGGCAGTATTGAAAATGCTACAGGTAAAGTCAGTTAAAGCAGTCGCTCATGATACATTGGTCTCAAATTTATACACACAAAGCTTTTTTTTTCTTTTCTCTTTTATTTTCCTATTTTTAAGTTATTTTCACAATACTACCATTTATTACATAATATACAGAATATTGACTTCTGACTGGATATTTCATGCAAGTTTTGCACTTAGGAGTTTCAGACGATTGTGCAATGAAGGTCTTATGCAGACTTTTATATTCTTGTAGGGCATGAATTAGGTGCCTCACATTTGGTCTAACTCTCATCCTCTGTCCTGAGGTCACCTTCCTGATGCATGGTGTAAAGTTGTAGTAAATTGTGTAAGAGGTGAGCACACAGAGCCCTCTGCTAAAGGCAAAAGCCAAAGTCTGTTCTAGCAGGAGGAGTTACAGATCTGCCTCTGACATGCAGCCGAAGGAGACATATTTCCCTTAACCCAATGGTTAGTAAATTCACATAGTAAATTTTTGCAATGGTTAGTAAATTCACATCTGATCTATATATCTCAGGTTCTGTGGAAATTTCCTATTTATCAGAGGTAAGCTGGTGCTTTCAGCGCCTCTGCACATGCCTTGGCACAGGACTTTACAAGTCTGGAAAATGACAGAAGAATAAATACAGTCTTCTGACTTGTTAGCATAATTTAGAGGCTGGGAAATAATCAAGGTTCTAGGCTTCACTCTTCATTTTCTTTAAAACCCAATTTTTTAAAATCCAGTTAATGTTTACTGTTTATGCCTGCATGATTTCTTTTGATTTTTTTGACTGCTCTGAAACTGTTCAACTCCTTGAATTTCTTAGGCTTAGTTCATTAATTTTTGGGTATGTATTTTTATCTGTGCAACCTCTCAGGCTTCAAACATGATACTATTATTTGTATTTCCACAGAATGTGGAATTTGCATTGAGAATGAGGACCTGTTTTGCAAAGCTCAATACAGCCACATGCTACAGTGTGTTATCCATAGAAATAAAAAAAAATTAATCCATTATTTCTATTTTTTACTTCACAGCATATGCAACTATGATCAAGGTATTTGAAATGTGTTAAGTGTTGGTGTAGACTGAATTCCTTACCAGAAAGTAAGCACTTGCACTGGCAAAAAGCCGGATAAGAGACTGATAGCAAGGTCTGGCATACAGTACAGAGTAACAATAATTTGCATGTTAGTAATTGGAAATATATTCTCATGCATGACATTTACCTTACCTGATGTCATCGATGAACATGTAAACCTTAACTTCCATATGTACCCATTCTGCGTCTGTAAAATTGAAATAACACACATTCTTCTCATAAGACAGCAATGAAATAAAGTCACTTATAACCAGAGAAAATTTATCTTTATATGTGACAAAAGAATGTCCATGATGTATTAAGAATTGTCTCTTAAAACCTGGTTTTGAATATAGATATCCAAATCTCATTGAGAGAGGGAGAGGCAGTGAACACAAATAGATAGCAACTACATACCTGCTATTTAATGGACATTGTCCATTACACACACTGACAGCAGCAGCCAATTAATCATTAAGTTACAGTTTGTATCATAATTTGCAATTGGGAAAATTTATCTTTCTGATTTATTTTCATTTTAAAGAATTTTTATGTTAAAATGCTGTCTTTAAATAATCAAACTCATGAAAGGAAGGAAGCAAAACAGGACGGATAGATATTTTTCCAAAACCTGTGCAATTTTAGCTATAATTGTTTCTCATTCTGTCAAAGCTTATCTTCTGTCTGAGTATCACTTTAAAAAACTGACTTGAATATCCAACTGTTTTTCCATGAAGTCTCATTATAATGACAAGTATTTAATGATAACAGAGCTTAACTCTATGACATTAATAAACAGCTAAATAGTAATGGAATTATTCCAGTCTAGTTAAAGCATATACAATTGTTTCAGTCTTTAGCTTTTTTTTCACTCATGAGATTCCACTGGGAATAGTTTGTAAAGAGGGGCTTTTGAGAGGGTATACCTATTCACAAAAAACAAGAGGATAAGAGGTGAATTTTTGCATGCAGTGGGAGACAAAAATAGGTAAGATAAGTATGTCTATTAATATCTTGCATTCACCCATTCCATTTAAAACAAATGCAATAAAACCACCACCCCTCACAAAAGACAACTTCCCATGCTTTTAATTGGAATTAGAGCACTCTAGGTTAAAACTATTACAGTAGTATTTAAGGCTAGAATAAAAACTGTGGGCTTGATTCATGCTGAAGTGGATTTATGCAGGTCCCTTGTGACATATAAAGTTCATTGTTGTTAAATTCCACTACTGAATATCCTGCAGTACATATGACTAATCTTGTGTAGGTATGTCAGAGAAGTACTTTTAAACCTTATTGTTACCATCACTACAGAATATTCACCAAGAGACCTCTGGCTTAAGAAGACTATTAGTGGAGTGAGACTGCTCATAACAATGTTACAGCAAATCATCACATGCTGCACAGAACTCCCATCTTTCCTTCCTCTCTTTTTTCCTTTCCTCCTCTTTTGTAAAATTCTCTTCTTTCCTTCCAGTGAAAGAAATCTCTGCAAAGTTATTAAGGGTAATGATGTCCGATTCCTCTACCCTGTGTTAAAGGACGAGCAGATAGTCAAGTTCATTCGCAGGTACACGTTTGTTCTTGTGATGCCACATGCATGTTCTATCGACCTAGATATATTAGCTATCTGCCTTCTTTACTTTGTATTTGAGTGATCAGTGTGTGTTGGGAAGGCAGTCCTTCTTGACAAAATAATTAAAAAATTTTGCTAAATCTTCAGGTACAGGCAATGCATGAGAACAAAGCTAAAGAAAACAGCTGCGCTATTACCTAACTATGACTTTAATTAATTTTTATGTTCCAAGATTTTAATTTTTCATGTGATGCTTGCAGATTATTTTAGTCAAAGTGTGAAAACAGTAAAAAAACTCCAACTTTGTTCTCAAGCAGTTTATCAATTACACTCAAAATCTTTTATAAACAAAAAGGAACATAATATACATTTATGTATGATCCTATTGGTAATCCAGTTAACTATTTAACAATCCAACAGTATAAAATAGCAATAATACTTTTAAGGCCTTGTATGTGAACAGGCTAGGATCTACTCCTTTTACCTGGCCTTACTCTCATCCTTTCAGTATGTCCTTGGAATCTGTGATCAGGACTTCATTATGCCTCATGAGCTGCAGGATGGAAAGGTTTTAATGGGTTTGGAAGATCAAAAGTCTCTCCAGGAGGAACAGTCATTTATGAAGTGCATGTGAGATTTCTGTGCAAAGCTGGAGTGCATCTTTTCTCTTCAGTTTGATATGCTAGTATTTATTTTTAAATGCTTCCTTACATCTGGCTGATGTTTCCTGGCTGATCCTAGGTGAGGCATGAGCATAACCCTCACCATTTCCCCATGCTCAGATATGGGAACACTCTGGGTTTGCCAGACCCTTCCCATGGAGACACTGTCACAGTCCAGGCTCAGGCAAGGGAGGCAACAGACACTAAGACCTGAGAGAGGAGCTGAAACAAGCCCAGCTCAGCTCTGGCCAAGGTGAGCCCAAGGCAGCCCTGAGATTGGTGCTCTGAGCTCAGGGAACAGCCTAAAGCCTTTAAATAGAAATGGCAAAAAAAGTAGAATTGACTGTGTTACAATTCTCGCCACAGATAAAACTGTTGTTTGGCTTTGGGTTCTGGAAGGGTTTTTTTTTTGTTTTGTTTTGTTTTGTTTTGTTTGTTTTTTTTCTCATCTGTTTTTATATCAGACATTTGGAAAGTCACATCTTACACTCTTGTAAAAAGTCCTATTAGAAAAAAAGCATTTATCAACATGATAGTTTGTATTTAAATATATTTTAATGATGAGTTTCCTGGAATAGATGAACACATACTACTAAACTGTTTTTCACATGGACTTAATTCAGTAAATTAACTGGTGGTCTGTTAGGCACACTCCACATTAGTGAAAGAACAACATTCCTTGAAATTAATTGCATCCCACTTTGCTAAAGAGCATTAGCATCTTTTTTTCCTAAAAGTACTAAGTGCATTGTGTACTCATACATATATATATGGTAAAAGCTTTTTTCTTACCATTTTCTTGCATGCTGTTGAATACCACGAATCTAAAAGTGTGATTTACTGTGTAGACAGATCTCTGCTTTTATGTGAATGCATAATATTTATTTTTAATGCTAATGCATTCTCTCTGAAAACATTACTAGTCTGTAATGACATCTTTCTTTTGGTTTAAAGCTAGGCATGCTTGCATAAGCTTAGAGGAAAAAGCTTGAGTATTCTTTTTTCATTATTGTTGTTTTGTATTAAAAGGATAGAATATGAAATCCACAAAATTTTTTATGAAACTTTTAGATAGTGCATTCATATATTAAGCTGTAAAAGGTGTGAGTTTTCTCATCACGACCAAAATTACTACAGGGGTACGAGATCCAACTGAATGAACTCACATACAATGAGAAAGAGAAGCTGTATGGTTTTTCTGTACACTTCTGACTGATCATTGGATGTTTGGGTTTTGTTTTTAAACACCAAGCAGTGCTAAACTGAAATTTCAAAAATGTGCTATATAATTGCTTATAGTCAGATGTGAAGGATATGCAAGTAATAATGGGTTTCAAATTCTTTCTTTCTTTCTCTTTCTTTCTCTTTCTTTCTTTCTTTCTTTCTTTCTTTCTTTCTCTTTCTTTCTTTCTTTCTTTCTTTCTTTCTTTCTTTCTTTCTTTCTTTCTTTCTTTCTTTCTTTCTTTCTTTCTTTTTCTTTCTTTCTTTCTTTCTTTCTTTCTTCTCTTCTCTTC